>CM033458.1:13458694-13883694 GCA_019425755.1 Amaranthus cruentus | reverse complement strand
ATATATGAGAACAATTATGGTAATCACGACGTTTTTTTTTTTTGAAAAAAATGTCATTATATTGGCTAATTATATATATATAGTTAACTGAATAACTTCTATTTTGTTTAACACGTGAAAAAGTTGAAAGGTTAAGATCACCACGTCAATTAAAAAATATGTGTCTACCACATGAAAAATGCAAAAATTCAGAATTGCTGCATCAAATTTTCCTAAAACTTTTGATGTAAAAAATTACTTTTTAACTACACATTTTTAATTGTCAATAACTTTGCAACAATTTATCTATCACTACAAGAAAATAAGGAGTTTATAGACGCTTTATTTTAGACGCTTGAACAAGCGTCTAAAAAAAATACGGAGTTTTTCGACGCATTATTTTCGACGCTTAAATACGTGAAAATTTAACAAACAAAAAGCGTCGCAAAACAAAAAAAAAAGAGAAAAACCGCCCTAAGAAAAAATTGGAAAACCGCCTAATATTATTCGAACTTTTTATTCACTAAATGAAAAAACATCCCGCTCATTACATTTCAGTTTCCAGTCACCCTAAACCCTAATCTGGGTTTCGAAATTCTGCACCACCATTCTTCCTCTCATCCTCTCAAGTGCACCACCATTCTCCCTCCGACGGCCTGTATCCGCACCGAGAAACATTCAGTACTCTGTCACCGGTCATCTTCCTTTGCAATTTTGCACAGATCAGGTACTCGAGTCGCCCATTCTCTTTCTTGTTCTAATTTTGCATCGGAATTCTGGGTTTTTTGTTGAGTATTTATCATTTATTGAATATTGTTTATCTTTTCTCTGAAAATCTGAGCTTTTGTAAACAATCAGTACTCTGTCACCTTGGAAATTTTGTTGAATATTGAAAATCTGGGCTTTTGTTCTAACGGCATCTTAAGTTTTGCCAACAATCTGATTACAAATATCAATTCCATTTCCAAGTGCAATTTGAGTTCTAATTTTAATTATTTATATATAATAATAATTTAAAATAATATATTATAATGTAAGTAGTGCCCCCTTTTGCTTTGCTTTGATTTCATACAAACTTTTAGATACTAATTATCTATATATATATATTATAATAATTTAAAATAATATATTATAATGACTTTAATGTTTGATTTGATCTTGCCTTTGAATATTCTCATCTAATCTTCCAGTTATTTTGTTGTAACTAATTTGATTCTTTTTTATTAGAAATTTTTGTGTTGATCAGTGTTGAAAAATGAAAAATTATGTTGTATACTAAACTCATAAGTTTTTAAGTCATTTTAATATATCTTCCAAACACTAATTATTTAAAGTTGTTGTTACAAGTTGTTGTTACAAATGTGTCTTAAGTTGTTACAAGTTGTATACATATGGACTTTTTTAATGTTACTATTATATAACATGGATAGGATGTCTCAATATATTGATAAGAGTTGGATAGATAAACCAAGAAATACAGAAGCTTATATGAAGGGGGTTAGTGACTTTATGGAGTTTGCAAAGAAAGGGACACAAAATGGTTACATTAGATGCCCTTGTTGCAAGTGTCAAATAGATAGAAAGAAAGTATACCCACTAGAGGAGGTTGAAAGACACATTTTGTTTAAAGGGTTTTATAAAGAATATAAGGATTGGATATTTCATGGACCTATGACTGTTGCGGAGAATGTGTGCAATCAAATAGGGATTCCATTTATAGCTTCTAATGGATCAGAAAACATAGGTCAGGATGATATATCAGGGTTACTTCGAGATGCTTTTGGGTCAAATATTTTAGGTGCTTCTGAGTTTGGTGGTGAACATAATGATGAGGGGTTAGTTAATGAGACAATAGAGGAACCTAAATTTCAATATGAATCTGATGAATTTCCTACACAACAACCTGATGTGAATTCTTCTTTTGAAGAAGTCCAATTTAGCAAGCTTTATGAAGCTTCCAATGAACCTCTTTATGAAGGTTGTACTTCCTTTTCAAAACTATCATTCATCTTGCACCTTTTTCACCTTAAGTGCTTGTTTAAGTGGCCGGATAAATCATTCTCAATGTTGATTGATCTTTTACTTGATGCATTTCCCCAAATAAAAAATTTATGATTATGATATATTTACCATGTTTTATTTGAATGCCTTATTTAAAATTTCTGATCATTATATATTCTCATCTTTTCGTTGTCATTACAGGTTCTATCATCGTGAAATGAAGGCTTTTCGAGGTAAAGCTACAACGATCAACGCTGAAAATTATGCTCAAGTCAAACAAGAGGCTTATGCAAACCAAGCTCATAATACTAATTTCGGACCTTTTCAACCCAAAAAGTCTATTGATACTCCAACACAAGATCCCGCTACTAGCTTGGTACCTACAGTTACCAAGAAGCATGGTCCCAAAGCTCTACCTCTTGATAAGAGGATCTTGTTTCGAACCATCAAGACTTCACTTAATACTCCAGCACAAGATCCCGCTACTAGCTTGGTACCTACAGTTACCAAGAAACATGATCCCAAAGCTCTACCTCTTGATAAGAGGATTATGTCTCGAACCTCAAAGACTTCATTTAATACTCCAGCACAAGATTCCGCTACAGTTACCAAGAAACATGGTCCCAAAGAGCAAGAGGAGCCTTCAAAGAGCAAAGATGTTGTTGAAGAGACATGTAAGGGAAATGAAGATCCAAAAGAGCAAGATGAGCCTACAAAAGAAATGGAGATAAAACTTCCCGGGAAAAGAAAACAAGTGTGGAAGCCAGGGGGTAATGTTCATTGGAAAGAGAATATAGATGTGGATCCAGATGAGGTTGTCCAAGTAGAAGGTATACTTACTTGAACGATCATAATATGCATATATCATATGAATTGTATATTTTTAATTAATTGCTTTTTTGATTGACCAGAGATAACAGAGAATGAACCTCCAAAATTAGGAATAATGGAGGGGACAATAGTTGCTAAGCATGTTTGGTGCTTACCATCAGGAAGAAGGATCATTGTTCATTTTAATGAATATGGTCAACCAATTAGAAGGGGGGGACTTGTACTTGTTCATTTTTTGTCTGAATTGTCAAAGGATGGAACCTTTTGTCCACTTGGAGCACAAAATTGGAAGCGTGTTGATGATCATTACAAGCAAAGGATCATTAAAACGGTTTGGGTATGCATATAACTTTCTTTATTATTATAATTTGGTATGAATACTCTTACTATATGCTTATTTTGACAAAGGAGATTCTTACCATATATATAGGATAAATTTGTGTTACCTAATACGAAAGAGATACATCGAATGGTATTATCACATATAAATATGAAGTGGAAACAATACAAGTGGGAGCTTCAAAAACGCTATTATCAGCCTAATGTGTCAAAAGAGAAGATTATTGAGAATATGCCTAAAAATGTGATAAAAGAGCAATGGATTAGCTTGGTTTCTTATTGGGCCTCAGAAAAATTCAAGGTATTTGTAATAGTGTATTATAATAAATTTATCATAAATTTAAGTTTTATATTTACTAAGTTAGAAACTAATAATTTAACATTGATAGAAATTATCGACACTGGGAAAAAGAGCTCGAGAAATGCATACTCAGGTACACACCACGGGGTCAAAGAGTTATGCTCAATGGAAAATTGAATATGTAAGTATGAATACAATTGCATTTGAATTTACCAAATTAGTTATGTGTTATTGCGTATATTTGTAGCATTGTGTTAAGTTTGTTTCTTTGTGGTATTGCGTATATTTGTGGTATTGTGTTAAGTTTGGTTCTTTGTGGTATTGCGTTGCTTTTATATAGGCTAAGTTGAATCAAAGAGAACCTAGCGGGTTAGAAATGTGGAAACGCACACACACTACAAAAAGTGGTGGTTATGTTGAGGGTACATGCACTCAAGAACTCATGGTATATTAAAGTATTGAATTGGAAATACTTATCATTATAACAATTGTTATTGCATATTTCATTTATACTTTTGTATTGTAATAGGACATTGCCGAAAGTAGGGCTAATGAACGTTTACGTGATTCGGAACAACCTCGTGAAGTGATTGAGACGGAAGTTTTTAACGAGATAATGCATCAAGAAGACAAACCTAATAAACGTGTGGTTGGTTATGGTCTTGGGGTTAATAGATCTCACGTGTTTGGTATTGAAGCTCAATTACGAAAAGACAAGATAGGTGATTGTGGTGGTTCTTCAAGTGATGTTATGGGGCTTAAATCCTACCTATTGTCTATTGAGAGAAAAAATGATGAGCTTATGAGAAGAAATGATGAACTTATGAGAAAAAAAGATGAAGAAGTTGAAGAACTAAGAGCTCAAAATCAAAAAATTCTTTCTCAACTTGCATTAGTCTTAGATCAACTACAACAAAATCAAAAGACAAGTAAGAATCATTATCGATTTTATCATCAAATGAATCTTTAAATATTACTTATTAGTTCTTATGGTAGAAGCATAGTTACTAATATTTTCATATAATGTAAATGTATAATTTTGTTTGCAGTTGGATGATAGATATGATGATCACTAATATAAACTTTTGTATATTCATGGGGAGTTTGGTAAGGTAATTTCATACATGAAAATATTTGTTGGACTTGAATCACAAAGTGTGTATGTATTTTGGCTAAAATTTGTGCGTTTGTTTGATTTCTTGCAGATTTTTGTTGCTGATATTTATATTTTGACTAACAAATCATTTTTGCGAAGGTCTCGACACTAAAGTGGATGATGCAACAAAATGACAACATATTTGGAAGCCTTTAACTTTTGACAAACATTTAACACTATATATTTTGATGTATTTAACTTCAATGAATGTATATGAATATATATTTTGCCTTTTGCTACATCGACGAATATATATGCGTGTATGAATATCGATTACTAATACTTTTGTGGAAATGATTGATTTGGTATGATATTTGTTGGTAATTATGTATGTGTGATGAATTTTATATACTATGGAAAAGACTAATGCATATTTGGTAATGATAGATGATTATGGCTTTATTTTCATTTAGACGTATAAAAGCGTCTAAAATACGAAGCATTTTCGACGCTTTAAAGCGTCTAAAATATTGAGCACTCTAAATTACTGCAATTTTTCGACGCTTTAAAGCGTCTAAAATATTGAGCACTCTAAATTACCGCATTTTTTCGACGCTTTAAAGCGTCTAAAATCTCAAAAATAATACGCTGCAGATTTATGGAGCAAACTCTTTCGACGCTTTAAAGCGTCGAAAAATGCAAAATAGTAGTTTATTTTTAGGGCGCCAAATCTTATTTTCTACGGCTAAAAGCGTCGGAAATACATGATGATTTAGACGTAAATAAGCGTCGAAAAAAAAGCGTCGAAGATTTGTTACGCCATTTTTTTCGACGCTTAACAAAGCGTCGAAAAAATATTTTTCGACGCTTAAAAGCGTCGAAAAAACCATTGTTTTTCCGTCGAAAAACTCCGTGTTTTTTTGTAGTGTATTTTGGGTGATGTATCAGGTAATGTATTGCCACTTCTTTCATTAATTCTGATATATATACATTTTCTCTCATTTTCTTTTATATAATGGTTCTCTTGTTTTCTTTAATAGTTGTGCTATTATTGAGTGTTAAAATCTTTGAGGAACAAAAAGAGTAATTTGTGGTTGGATAACAAAACAAAAAACAAATAAATGGTATAAATTAATTGTTAAAATGATGAGTGAATTAATATTTAATGAGATATAAAAAATATAAGATCATTGCAAAAAATTATATGTTAAATGAGACAAATCAAAATAGAATGAACAACTGGTATTAGGTAATAAATGGTAAGAGTAGATTATGAAATCTGATATATTATTTCAGTAGGTATATTATTAATGTTCATATTTATTCTCCTTCAATCATCTCATTTTCTTTACAAAGATCATTACAATCTGTTATCATGGGAAATTGTGGTGTTAGCTGATAATTGAAAAATGTAAAAATGGTCAAAATATCATTAGTATTCATTATTATGGGAATAAAATGATAATTATGATAAAAATCTACTCCTATTATATATATAATAATCATATATCATTGTTTAAGGCGAACAACCAAACTAGTCCAAAAATTTTGAGAGTAGCTAGCTTTCATAAAACAGGTGTAGGCAGTTGGGTACAAGCTGGTACGGTCAAAATATTCCTAACACTTGTTCTGCCTTAATTTAATTGTGCCAAACAGCCGTACAAAACGTCAGCAAATAATTATTAATATCAATAATCATTAATATTTATTATTTTTAAAAAAATTAAATAAAATAAATCATGTACTAGTAATCCATACATTGGATTTTAAAGTCTCTCATGGTGAGAGTTTGAAGTTTTGTTATCAATTCAATGGTAAGAAGGTATATGACGTCATTACAATCCACAAGTATAAGTTATGCTAAGACAGTCAATACTCAATAGTATCAAACTTATCTCTATTTCAAAGCCGCATCAGACCTAAAGACCCTCGGAGGAGGTTGTACGATGTGATAGAGGGAAGAATTCGTTGTTAGATCCTTTGTAATGATCGTGACTTTTTCTATATAGAATTTTATTTGATTAAAATTGTTATGCATTTGATCAATTGTTACTATGTTGTAGATGTCGTATGACATTTTTGTCAATGAATTAATTGGTTCCTTTCAAAAACTTTATACTTCATATGAGTATATAATACTCGCTCCATTCTCTAATAAAGTTTCCACAAGGAAGTACGCGAATTAAGAAAATTATAGGGACCACGTCTAATAAAAAATGTTTTTATAAAGTTGTGGGAAACATTTGAGGATCATAAGGAATATAAAAATATTAAAATGAAGTTAGTAGAAGATATGTGGAGACCAAATACATTATTTAAATAATATAAGGATGAACAAATTTATTTTCGTCTAAATTTTTGATACAAATAGAAAGATTCTTTGTGGGAACAACAAATAAAAAACTTTAAATGGCAAATTAAAAGTTTCTTTAATGAATGATGCGACGCGAGTGATATATTTGTAGAGCTGGTTACAAGGGATGGGAAAAATAATAATGTACTTCCTCTATTCTGACATAATTGTTATATTACGATTATTAATAATATTTATCGTGCAAGTTTATTTTTTTATTGCGGTTAATATGTATAAAAAATATAATTGAGTGAAATTTTGTTTGAATCGTCCAATCGCAAATTTGATGATAATATTAATTTTTCATTATGCGCTGTTAAAGAAGGATCATACGCCTACAACCAATTGTATGATTTCAAGCAATATGTGTTTTAAACCGATCGATGTTCAAGTTCTTTTCATTATGTGTTGATTAAACAAGTCATATTAATATACTATTAGTCATACTAGTATATATAATTTATTAATCGTATTAGTTGTATTAGTTAAGTGTTAGTCGTATTGTATAATATTAGTCGCAAAAGTTTCTCAAGCTAATTAAAATGAATAAAAAAATTTAAAAAAAAAATTCAACTTCAATAAAATGATTAAAATTATAAAATAAAGTCAGCTGCAAACCACCGATCAGATGGCTATTTAGAAAATAGTCGATGATTAGATGGAGCATATGATTGAAAATAAAGGGCTTCTTTCAATTTTAAATTCGGCAAAAATCTATATCTATAACTAAAACAAAACATGCTTACATCATTTAACCCCAAAAACTAATGAAGTGATATTTTGTGGTTTAAAATTTTTCCTCCAATGAAGGATGATGATGCCATTCTAATATGTAAATTAATCCTTATATGAATATATATTATAATAATCAATATATTGGAAATTGGTTTATATAATCAATATATGTAAATGCATTAATGAAATTGGTTAATATAATCTACTTTTCATTAATTTTAAAATGCCATTTACAAACTTATAATGATCAATAAGATAATTGAGCTAATTACATGGATCTATCTCAACATTGAGATAGTCTCATATAAGACAAGTTATTTTAATTTTATATTTGTATTGTAATTTAAATTAATTCATTTGATTTAATATTGTAATATATGTTCAAAATAATTTATAAATTGAATATTAAAATTTTTTTTAAACATACTTTGTTATGCTTACTTAGTAAATATTAAAATAATTTCAAAATAACATTATTTAACATTGTATTATAAAATTGTATTTGTAAAATTAAAATTGAATCAAATACTAGCTATTATATGCAATTATTAATTCATTGAAAATGAATAATCAATAATTTATAATTTATTTTTTTTATTTTTTAAATATTATAAAACCAAATAAAATGAAAAACCATGCATCGCATGGGGATTATCTAGTTCCAACTAAATAATTGTACATACTCACCCTTTCAATCTTATAATTTGCAACATATGGTCAAAACGCTAGTGAGATTCATTATAGTCAAATTAATGGACAAAACTGTAATCCAGATTCCACAGCATTTTAATTATTTTTTGAGAATTTGCTTAGAGTTATATATTATATATTATAATAAACTCTACAGCAATTTTTTTTTACCCCAAGTGGGAAATAAAAATGAAAAAAATGCAGTAATTAGCTAGAAGGGATCCCAAAGAGGTATCTTATCTTTTCAAATACTGATAAGGTCCCCATTACAAGTATATTCCATATGCGGAGAAGAGGATTCAATTTCTTTTCGTTAATTATTCTTCTGACTTTGTAAACCCTACAATAATTTTATTTTTTTTAATTCAAATAACCCTTCAACCCAACTTTTTTCCATAATCTTCTATTAAAATATAATCTCATACGTAATACACCTTTTGGAATCCCCATTGGCATCATTATCACCTTTTAAAATGTCAACTTTAATTCCCTATATAAACCCATGTCTAGGGTACATGTCCTCAACAACCAAAACAATTTGTAAGTATTCTTAATTTAATTTTTCACAAGTTTTAATAAAATTTAACGCTATAAAAAACAAAAATTTATGGCGGGTGAACCAGGAAGCTCCATGCATGGGGTCACTGGAAGGGAACAAACGTTCGCCTTCTCGGTATCCCCATCTACAGTTGCTGTCGACCCTGCAGCCAAATTTGCTCTACCAGTCGACTCAGAGCACAAAGCCACAAAACTCAAGATCTTCTCTTTGGCAAAACCACATATGACCACATTCCACCTTAGTTGGATATCATTTTGTACGTGTTACATATCCACATTTGCAGCTGCACCCTTAGTCCCAATCATAAGGGACAATCTTGACCTTACCAAACGAGACATAGGAAATGCATCTGTTGCGTCTGTCTCAGGAAGTGTATTCTCTAGACTTGTAATGGGTACACTTTGTGACTTAATGGGTCCTAGATATGCTTGTGCATTTCTTGTTATGTTGACCGCCCCAACAGTGTTCTGTATGTCGTTGATTAGTGATGCATCAGGGTATGTTGCGGTTAGGTTTATGATTGGATTTTGTTTGGCTACGTTTGTGTCGTGTCAGTATTGGATGAGTACGATGTTTAATGGTAAGATTATTGGGTTTGTGAATGGTACGGCTGCTGGGTGGGGGAATGTCGGAGGAGGGGCAACACAACTCTTGATGCCTATTGTGTATGAGATTATTAAAAAAGCTGGTGCTACACATTTTGTTGCTTGGAGGATTGCTTTCTTTTTGCCTGGATTGTTGCATATTATTATGGGGATTTTGGTGCTTACTCTTGGTCAAGATTTGCCGGATGGTAATCTTGGTACTTTGCAAAAGAAAGGTGAAGTTGCCAAGGATAAATTCTCTAAGGTAATATATTTATTCTTTTGATTAATTATTTCAATAAAAATCAATTATTAATTCGGTCTCTTCGCTAGCAAATCACTTTTAGCTGATGTTGTTGGCTGGTTGACTGATAAATTAAATCAGGCTTTAATCTAGGTTTTTCTTTTATGCTGGCTCTTTTGGAAATGCTTAGTAAAATTATTTATATACGATTTACTGATTATTAAACAAAAAATAGGTCAAATAGCTATAAACTATTAAAAAAATTATTTATTATAACTTTTTTTATTTTGAATTAAGAATTATTTACTAAACAATTTTTTAATTACATTGTTTAACCAACCTATAAGTCAAAAGTTAAACACTGACAAAAAAAACCAAGAAAAATTATTATTTATCAACATATCTTTTGGATTAGCTCTTGTTTAATTTTATAAAAGCTTTAGTAGATAAATAATCGAGATTTACAAATTTGATAAATCACACATAAGTGTAAGGTATAACGTAATTAATTTAGATTTTCTACTTTCAAAAACATATTCTAATGTATGTTTTGTTAATTATGTGGATGTGATGATTGTATATGTATAATATAGGTACTTTGGTATGCAATCTCCAACTACCGTACATGGATCTTTGTACTTCTATATGGCTACTCTTTGGGTGTGGAGTTGACAACCGATAACGTCATTGCTGAATATTTCTTTGATAGGTATATATTTTGCATATTTAAATTTCATTCTAATATTTTTGATCAGCAATTAATTACTCTATTATATTCTTCTTAAAAATTACTCTTTTAATTCATCAATTGTTGATTTTAAAAAATAAACAAAAGTTGCTTGAGATTTTAAAACAGATTTTGCATGAAAACTTTAGTGTACTTTATAATCATAGAAATTTTATATTATATATTACAAAGATTTAAAATAGGAGTAGTTTAAATTTTAGACTCCCTCGAATTATATTTATTTGTTCCACTAGCTTTAATAAAAAAATGATAATTTTTATCAAAGAATTTTAAAATTTTAATTTTAAGATCAGTTACAAAAGAAATATCACTCCAATATATTTTTTATGGCATTTAATTAACACAAGTTTTTTTATGAGACGGTCTCATTGTCAGACGTGTGACTTACATAGGTTAAATAGTCCAAAAAAAACTTTTAGCATAATCAACCTTTTATATGACCTCATCTCACGGTGACACAACCTCTTGTAGAAATTATTTAATAATTTAAAAATTATAGAATGTTGTTTCCACGAAAGTTAAGATACGTACATGTGATGTTATGTACTATTCATTACGCCAGTTGTCTTGTTTGACTTCATCTTAGATGCGAGAATCCTGATTGTAATTAATAATCCATATTAATATTAATAATAAATAGTTAAATAGTAAGATAGCCATAAGTATCTTTCAGATGACACGCACTCTGATTAATGGGTATTAGTATTAGTACTTGTATTAAAATTAAAATAATTCCAAATACCGAGGCCCGAGTCAGAAGATTCTGCACGTATATTTTGTCCTATCTGATCTGGAACAAGACAATAGAGCTGATACATTCAACTTCTAGGAGTATCCCTCTCGGCTCTCAATTACAAAGATATCGTATTATAAGGATTAATAATACGTTTTTAATTCAAAAACATAGATTTTTAATATAAAGTAGGTAGTTTTAACTTTATATTAGTAAAACCCTAAATTTTAACTATAAGGATCCCAAAATAAGTCATAAGAATTAGATCACAAAAAAGTAAAATCAAATGGGTCATATAATATTTTTACACTTCCTATTTTCAATTTATTTTACAAAATTTTGTTAGTTTGCATTTGAATACAAGGAATTCATTTTAAATTATACATTTGAATTATAAAATCATGTCTGAAAAATATACAAATGACAAGAGGTTTAAGTACTCATCCTTATATCAAACTTTCAACTTTAATTACTTTTTTAATAAGCGTGAAATTTGCTCAAATCCAAATCTGAATAATTTGATTTGTCAAACGCTAAATTTGAGCCAATCTTAAATTTTTCAAATGAAATTGTAGTATTCAAACATAACATTACGAAATTATAATATACAATTTATAATTTATATTGGTAAATCTGACTATTGCCGTACTTCGATCACATCGATTCACTAGTATGTATAAAAGTTTCTAATCAATCACTGTGATTTCTAAATCATTACAAAAAGACAAAAATAATGATTTGTTAACCTAGCTCACAAATAACCGTTGTATACGCACTAAGACTTTCTCCTAGTATATATAAACATTAAATATATCATTTAAAATTGTACTATATGTTAATTGTTACTTAAAAGATAGTAAAGAAGATGGGCTCCGTTTCCACACTAATGCAAATAAGAAAACCTGAGTTTTACTGTCTTGGTGTATTACGTACTTTCTGATGAATGAAAAAAATCTTTTATTTGCCAAAAAAAATATAAAAAATTAGTCATATAATTAAGTTACCATATTTTTCATTTAAAAAAAAAAGTTACCATATTTTTTGTATTTAACTTTATTTCAACGGTGCAGGTTTAACCTAAAACTACACACAGCAGGAATAATCGCAGCAAGTTTCGGAATGGCCAATCTATTCTCCCGTCCCCTCGGAGGCTTAGCTTCCGACTGGAGCGCTCGTTACTTCGGCATGCGAGGCCGTCTTTGGACCCTATGGATCTTCCAAACCGCGGGAGGCCTCTTCTGCGTTTGGCTCGGACTAGCCAAAACCCTACCCGTCGCAATCGTAGCCCTAGTCCTCTTCTCCTTAGGAGCTCAAGCTGCATGCGGGGCCACTTTTGGAATCGTCCCCTTCGTCTCTAGACGTTCTCTCGGTATCATCTCGGGTCTAACCGGAGCTGGGGGCAATATCGGGTCTGGGTTGACCCAATTCATTTTCTTCACAACGGATACTTTTAGTACCCATGAAGGTTTGACTTATATGGGGATTATGACTATTGCGTGTACTTTGCCTGTGGCTTTGATTCATTTCCCACAATGGGGTAGTATGTTTTTGCCGCCTTCTAAGACTGCTAATGAAGAGGGGTATTATGTGTCCGAGTATAATGATGATGAGAAGAGAAAGGGAATGCATGAAGGGAGTGTTAAATTTGCGGAAAGCGCTCGCTCCGAACGTGGAAGGAAAGTGGTATCTGCTCCAACTCCGCCTACGCAAAGTCCTAACAATGCGTAATAATAAGTCCTTTTTCTTTAATTTACCGGAGTTCAACTAATTTATGTTGAACTCCGAGGGTAAATTTTATGTTTTATGTAATACATGTTTTGTTTTTATTATGGATTTTCGATGTAATAATTGTCAAATCACACATGCTTATATATATACATAAATCATAATTTTGTTTATGTTACTATAAAGTCAAGGAGTTTGTTGGTTAGTGCAATTTGTGTCGATCAAATTGGAAATAATTTTCCAATGGATATATATATATATATATATATATATATATATATATATATATATATATATATATATATATATATATATATATATATATACTATATATATATATATATATATATATATATATATATATATATATATATATATATATATATATATATATATATATATATATATATATATATATATATATATATATATATATATATATATATATTATAATGTAAATTTGATTTTTAAAATTTTCCTTTTTAAATTGTTATTGAGCGACTATGTTTTATCGCTCACTCTTATAATTTGTAATTGGAAAAATTGTCGGGAATAATCCCAACTATATATTGACAAACCGTTGTGAATAATCCGAACTATTGATTATTTATGAATAATCTCACCTTTCCAGTTTGTTTGCTCGTGGCACCCCCAATACTTCTATTACCGGCTACTGCAGGTTGGAGATGTCATTTATCATCTTCTTTTAATCTATGCCATTTTCAATCAAAATTCAAAAACTCTCTCCATCTTCAACCCACCCTAAGTGTCTCACCATCTTCCTCTCACCTTCCTCTCAAACTTTCGAAATCATCATCAAAATCATCCTGTCACGCCATAATCAACTTTCGTAATCATCAACATTCCACCACCATCTGCAATTCCTCCCTAAATTAGGGTTTATTTTCGAACTACTGTCACGATTTTTGGGATCTTGTTGTGCGTGGGTGAGGTATTTTTCGAAGCTACTGTGCAATTCTCCATCCAAATGGTAAATTTATTTCCTTTAATCTTTGATTCTTTAATGTTTCCATTGTTGTAGAATTACATTGGTAATTATTTTCAATTGTGTTGATTTTTTAGGTTAATAATTTTGAAATTTAGTGGAAGAAGGAAGAAGAACAATATGGAAGAAATAAGGTGAAGAACAATGGGGTTTTTTGGAGTAGAAGACATGGAAATCAATGGTGTGGATTTATAAAAAGAAGTTTGGAGAAGATTACCTGCAAATGAGAGACTTAAGACCTGCTACAGCAGGTTGCATTTCGGTTGGGGGTGCCACGAGCAAACAAACTGGAAAGGTGGGATTATTCATAAATAATCAATAATTCGGATTATTCATAGCGGTTTGTCAATAGTTGGATTATTCCCGATAATTTTTCCTTTGTAATTTACTTGAGAATCAAAAAGAATGCAGTAGAGAAATAAGACTTAAGGTACATTGTGGTATCACATGCAAGAAACGTGATAAGTCAAACTTCCACTTGACACGAACACGATCAACAAATATAATTTATCTTGGTGCATTCTTAGCAAGCATCCCATATAATTCGGGTTAGTCATATTTAATCAAAAATTAAAATTATTGTAAAAAAACAAGTAAAAAAAAAAGATAAATAAAAAAATATTGAAAAAAATATTTTAAAAATGTTCAAAAAAAGTTTATGATTTTTTTATTATTTAGAATTTTTTAGGTAAAATTTTAAAATTTTTCTCTAATTTTAAATTAATTATCAATTTACTTTTTTTTTGTGAATTACCTACTATAGTAGGTCACCGGGTTACCCAAGTTTACTCTAGGCAAATACCCCTTAAAGTTGGGATTATTCATGGTTAATCAATAGGTGGGATTATTGTAGAAAAATCACGAATAGTTTGAATTATTATAGATAAATTTTCCTAAAATATATATAAAAAAATAATAGGCCGGTGATCATCATCATCCCGCTCATAAAAAAATATGGACAGAATTTAAAAAGGAAAAAACGCCGGCAACTCGTATCGATAAAGAAAAGCGCACCCATAAAATGGGTATATAGCTCAAAATTTACATTTGAAGCGGATACGGAGTATTTTTTTACCCAAAGCATAAGAAACACTACTACTAGAAATAGAAAATTCTTAAGATAATGGAAAACACTGTTTTCGAGGTTGGGTCAAAGATTCTTCAAGGCTTTTCATTAACATAGAAGGAGCAGATCTGGATCAAATTTTCCAGTCAAGAGTAAGTTCTATGGTTTATTAAGTGAGAAGCGAAGCACAAGAAATACTCATGGAGTCATCCGTAGCATCACAAATCAGTCCAAGAAATGGTTCAGAACCTCGTATATCTAAGGTATGCTTATTCTGCTATGGTTGACCGAATTCAAAATTTTCGAACAACAATCCTCCATTTTTACCCTTACTATAATCTTTTGCAGTAATTTGATTTTCTGATTAATATTGCAGTTTAAAATAGCTCTCTGCCAAGTAATGGTGACTAATGATAAAGCTACCAATTTGGTTCATGCTCGAACAATGCTAGAGGAAGCTGCTAATCTCGGTGCCAAGCTTGTTGTTTTACCTGTAAGTATTTCTTTTCGAAGTGAAATTTTGTAAATCTAATATTCAGAAAAGGTGAATCAAACTGCATATTACCTGGATTGTCGACTATCGGCTATTTTGAATATGGAAGGGGGTGAGACTTGAACCTATAAATCTTAGTTTTAGAGGCGGATTGTCTTTCACTAAATTGCTTAGTGTGATAGTTTTTTTGGATCCAAATTTTGTGGTTTTAATACATGTTGTGGAGTTGCGCACAAGGAGCAACTATAAATAAGGAGGATGCTTGATAACAAGCCAACACAACACTGATTAACAAGCACACAATGCAATGCACATACGACTCATGTGCTTTATGTGTATCTTTGAAACCATTTTCACCAATAAAAGATTTGAATTCTTTTTGGTAGTGTTTGGCAATGAGGAGTTCATTTGAAAATGGAGAGTTCAACTTTGGTTTTCAAATTCATCAATTGTAAATGACACTTATGTATATATAATTTTCAAATTTTGATAATATGGCTCATTTTATATTTTCAATAGACTTTGATTGAATTGGTCCAATGCCTTCAAATTTTAAATTTGCCAAACATAGTAATTAGACCAATGCAACATTTGGAACTGAATTCCAAGATACAAAACATGCCATCATGTAATTATACACAATTACAATTAGTGGGTGTTTGGCTTATGAGATTGGAAATCATTACATTAGTAGTTCAGATTTCAGATGAGACTTTGGGGCTTCAATTCCTGCCCTTTGAAACATTTTTCATAGAAATTTTTATCAAATTTATGTTGCTTCCCTATTCCACTTCCTTGTCAACAAACAAGGATTTGGGACTTCAATTTTTTAAATTCTCATTCCCTTTCCCCAAATTTCTCCAACCAAACACCCCATTAGATACAATCTTACTGTAACACTCTCATAATGTTTGCTTAGAAACCCAAACACCTTTGTTTTGCTTACAATAACTCTCACTCTTTCTTTTCTTTTCCCTTTTTTTCCTGCTTTTAACTTAGTTATGTTTTCACACTCTTCCATATGCTTTCCTTTGTTCTCTAGGAATCTGGAATCTCCTTGTAATCCATAGAATAGTTTCCTAAATTCTTAATGTGTGCTTGGTGTAAAGCACAAGATTCTGCTGGTGTATTAGAACCAAATATTTCTACTAACTCACTTGAGAGGATGAGTTATCTAAACTTTCCCTCTAACCTGGCATGAGCAATTATTTGTATTCTACTTACCCCTTTGAACAACCCATCGGCGTCATTCTTATGCTGACCCGGTCATACTCGTTGCTTGCTCTAAAAACTTGTGTATTTGTCTGAGCATTCCTTTGCTAGCCTACTACCTCTTGTCTCCGCACTTCCTCGAATCAGCTCGTTCGAGCTCCTCATTTTTGGATATTTGGTCTTGATATTACATTCTCTCTCTCGGAGATCAAACTCTTTATCCTTAAATGTCAACCTCTTTGGTGACCTGCCTTTGTACCATCAATTTTGTGGCTTATGAAACCATCACTAGTCAACATGTACAATTTGCTCTTGCTCCTCTTACCTCTCATGAGTACTGTGCTTCCTCTACTGAACTTCCAAGTTCCACCATTAGCTTTGAAAAAATACTCTTTCTCCACTAATATTCCTAGTGGTATGAAATTCCTTCCAAACATGGACAAAAACCGTACATTTTTTAACTTCATATAAATACTATCGTGATCCCAACAAGTTCTCAAAAACCTTCAACCTTCACTCTTTTATTACTTGACAAGGTTACATGGCCGAATCTTGTGAACTTCTTTTGGTCACAAAAAAATAGAATCAAAAGTCGGAGTCCATCAACAATTCCTTATCAAAAGCATCTTCTTCATATAATCATCTTCCTAAACATAGCCGAGCCTCCCCCTTCTCTATTGAGCTCTACCTCCACGAGAATTCTCTCCAATCAACCCAAAGTTCACCTTTCTCTCTTTCTCTTCAATTCAAATCATAAACCTATTGGTCATTCTTGACACCACTGATGCTCATGCTTGCTCAAGAGTGATCTTATTTTCAACAATGAGTAAGGTTTATTTTTGGGAAAATAAGCCAATAATAAACAAAGTTTTCTCTTCATTCAATAATTCATCATTAGCATTCAACATTTGACACTACGATTGTTTGAATCTATTGATGATATCTTGCATTTATGTACGATCCTTGTTTATGAGTTTTTACAACTCTCACCCCAAATAAAGCTTAATTGTCAAAGACTTTGAAACATACATCGCTTGATACTTCTTTAACAAGTCCCTTGAATTGGTCTCCTTAATGTAGTTATAAGTAATTTCTCAAACAATGGTTAATCAGACTGGGCTCTTCACCTTCTTTTTCATGAATCACCGGATGGGACAAAATTATTCTTATGCCCAAATGGTCAAGCACACGAATATTGTATTACACTTTGCGAGTCGTAATCCACAAGGACAAGACAATTGTAATTTTCTTTTGTAATTAGTCAAAAATAGAGATGATTGTTTGTTTGAGACACTAATAGATACGAATTCAAAGGGACATGATCAACTATGAAATAAAGCTGGAATGGGGTTAACTCACTTGTGACGGATATCCTATGGTGAAGGACTGATGATTTTGGTTTCCTTTGGTTTGATTGGAGAGAAGTAGTACGCAAAATGAAGAGCAATTTGATCCTTGATTTGACTTTGGGATTGCCCCCTCTTCCTCACCCTCGTGAATACAGGTAAAACATACGATCGACAATTGCCTACTATCCGTCAATCCTCCCCGACTCTCGAAGGTGGAGAGTAAAACTCTTGGTTGATATGGTGGTTGCAAGGTTCAACCTTTGTTGATGCCGCGCTCCCAACTCCATTCATTGAGCAAGAATTAAACCTTCCCGAGATCCAACCTTCGTTGGTATCTCAAAGATGATCCTAATTCCTAATGACCCTTTAGCAATGAACGGGGCAAACCATCTCCTAAGTCTTCATTCAAACCAATATCCACCAATATTCCACCATTATCAATTCATCAACAAGGGTTGAGCTAACCCCAACTGAGGTCCGAGAAACTTACTCAATACGTATAGTACTACTCAAAATCAACAAAATCATTATTATAAACATAAATTGCAACATGGATGAACAAATCTCACACGAAAGCTTTTCGAGTGTTTGCTTATAAACTCAAACACCTTAATGGTGTTTGCTCAATGTAACTCAAAAGTTATCTAAACTAATAAACTCAAAAGTTATCTAAACTAATAATTTATAAAATGTAACTCAAACACATTACTTATAAATGACTTATAATCTTGATAAACTCGAACACATTACTTATAAAATGTAACTCAAACACATTACTTATAAAATGTAACTCAAAAGTTATGTAAACTAATAGTTTATAAAATGTAACTTATAATCTTGATAAACTCAATGTAACTCAAACACATTACTTATAAACTCAAAAGTTATCTAAACTAATAGTTGAGATGCATCTTGATAATCTATGTTGATGATATTGTATTGTATTGCTTTACTGATAAGCACATTATAAATAGGAAATGTGGGTGTGCCCCTATTCAAACGAATACTTTATAAAATGTGGTGAGGAGCTTGATATAGATAAGTCATCACCAGCTTATCAAATCATGTCCGAAGTTGCTAGTAGTCGTGAGATCACAATAGTAGGAGGATCAGTTCCAGAGAAGAGAAATGGTCAAATGTATAACACATGTTGTGTCTTTGGACCAGATGGACAACTCAAAGCTAAGTATAGTAAAGTATGCTCTCTAGTTTAAGAAGAATAAGAATTTGATTGACCCATTTTCTTGTTGAAAGAGGGAAATTCTTTTGGTTTTGATTGTATTTTTTGCAGTTACATTTGTTTGACTATTATGAGTCTGGTGGTGCTTCATTTATGGAATCGAACTCATTCACTGCAGGGGACACACCTATTGTTGTGGATACAGGTATTATTGAAGTAGGAACTAGGTGTCAAGTAACTATTTCAACCAAAAGGTTAAGTTGATGGTTAGAGTCCCAAAATAAATTATACACATTGTCATATCCTTTCACGCTGAGAATCCTTTGACCTAGATATATGAATACACTATAGGTTCCATTCATATATAGTGTTTGATATTACAATTGAAAAGGTGGGTTTACATTTGTTAAGCCCACCAGCCATAAATGATACACGTTAGTATGATATTGTCTTCTTTGGGCTTGAGAACGCACGGATTTGTTGTTGGGCACTTTCTTAAAAGGCCTCATACTAATTTGGAGTTGGATCACTTATATCAAAACTTATTTGTTCGATGTGGGACTTGGGATGTACACTCAACAACATTTTGATCAATTTGATCTTAGGATTATAATTGTACCAAAAAAATGTGGTTGTCACTTGGTTGGACATTTGCTAAATGTCATATTATATGATCAAACAGCAATTTTGAATCTGGTTTATATAAAATTAATCTAGATAGTTGAAGGCAACAAATCTTTATCTATTTTTGAAATTTGTATCTTAATCTTTTAAATTATTGGATCTTCTACTGCTGAATCACTTACACTCAGCATGTGCTATGAGTGAAGAGTGATGTTTTTGCACCATTAATCATCAAATATAACAAGTAAAAAAACATAATATGTCGTTAAATGCAGAAATAGGATGCATTGGGATTGGTATCTGCCATGACATTCGCTTTCCAGAGCTTGCCGTGTTATACAGAGCAAAAGGTTGATCCATTTATCTTTTACAGCTTGTTTTGCTGGTAAGCGAGATTCTCAGATTCAATATCATGAAATCCTGTGCCAGGTGCAAACTTGATCATTTATCCTGGAGCCTTTAACATGAGCACTGGACAGATGCTTTGGGAACTCGAAACAAAAGCCAGGTGAACTCGAAAATCTTTTTTGCCACACCAATTCCATCTTTTGAATTGGAAAGATTTTAGCTAGTGAGCATTGCCAATAATATTTTACTAGCTAGTCATTGAGTCCAAAGTTAGCTATTACGGTTGGGATTGTTTGTATTTAGATAACCTATTTTCCATAGTGTTGCTATAGATTGATGTATGGGATAGGAATGGGTCATTTTAACATGGTTTTTCTTGGATAAGAAGTAAAATAAGTCTTGTAAATTGTTGAAGTCCATATATGGGTTTTAAAAAGTATCAAAGAAATGGTATCGAAAGTTTGAGGACGTTGTTTTTTCCTATGGCTTCAAGCAAAACAATTCAACAAGTGCATATATGGAGCAGTAATTTGGTGACCAAGGTATAAGTGTCCTCATATACGTGTACTTGGATTTCATGCTCATCGTGGGGTCTGATATGGTACAATTTGAGATGACAAAATCATTTTGTAATCATCCTTCAAATTGAAGGATCTAAAAGAGAAGAATAACACACTTAAACGCTTCAAAATATTTACTCTTGTCCGGTCTCGACTTCAATGGACACTCACATGAACTTAAATCTAAATAGTGTGAAATCAATTTCCTCTATTAAAACACTTGAGGGTTATAGCTTGACATAGATTTTGTGTTTGCTAAGTTGGATTGACTTACCAGGAACTCTAGATCTTATCACTATACGACTATTCAGAGGATTTAAATGTCTAAAAGTAATCATGGATCATGATTTATATAAAGTGAATTTCCTTCAATAATTTTTCGATATTATACGGAAAATTCCTTCGTTGATTAGATGTTTGGACGTTCTAAGGATCAATGACCTATTAGCTTCTGATTGTGAGGATGAATTATTTATGAAGCCTCTAAAGATTTAATGTTTGAGATCTCTAGATGAGTATCACAAGAGTACAATATAACGTAGTTAGACCGTACCTATGTGAACTCACGGCCCGTTTGGTAGGTAGTTATAAACGGTGGTAATAGGAATGAAAAACTAGTGTTTTAGTTGAAAACTCTCTTGGCTATCTTGATGGTCATGTTTGTCCAACTTTAATCATCTCACTTTCTTCATAAAATTCATTCCAATGCATTAC
The DNA here is from genome assembly GCA_019425755.1 of Amaranthus cruentus. Lineage (NCBI taxonomy): Eukaryota > Viridiplantae > Streptophyta > Magnoliopsida > Caryophyllales > Amaranthaceae > Amaranthus > Amaranthus cruentus. The sequence continues at coordinate 13,862,224 of CM033458.1, read as the reverse complement.
CATTGGGAGAGGTGGTATTAGGTGGTAATGAAAATTTGTAAATAAAAAAAACTTTTTTGTGATCAAAGTTTTATTACCATGAGAATGATATGAAATTTTTGATGAAATTTTGCACTATAAATTATTTTCATTACCACCATTTAATACCACTAGCCAAATGGGCTGTTAAGGTTTTGGCGCCAATGGTTATAAGGGATTTCTGACTTGGTGAACTATTTGAGATATTCTGCATTTTTTTCTTAACTTTTATAAACTTTCCATTTCTTTGATTTCTTTTTTATTTTCAGGGCAGTTGATAACCAGGTACCAGAACTATCTTTCCAACCTCCCTATATATTTTTCCATTTGATGTAGAAGGGGTGATAATGACAATGATGATTGCTGTTTAAACTGTAGCTGTTTGTTGCTGTTTGTTCGCCATGCCGAGATTCTGCTGGATCTTACACCATATGGGGTCATTCTATGATTGTCGGCCCAGTAAGGCTTCGCTCTTTTCATTTTAACACAAATATATTTTAGATAATGGCCAAGAAATTTCTCTCATGAATTTAGTAAATTATTTTGAAAATTAAATCAGTACTCTGTTTCTGGATGGCAGAGTGGGGACGTAAAAGGTTCTGCAGAACATGAACAAAAAATTGTAATTGCTGAGATCGATTTTACCGAAAATCAGATTCAAAGGTAAGAAGCTGTAGACTTGCCAAGAAATTGCAAGAACTCAAAATCATTAAAGTTGTACAAATATATCATTTAGGACCCTTTGGTAATCAGTACTAAATGATGGGAATACGAATGATTTGTAGTGTAAGTTTTTATGACATGTATCATGTCATTTTCATGATAATAAAAATTTAATCATAAAAAATTCTTCAGATGATAGATGTGGACAATGCAACTATCAAGTAGTCAAGACTCGAACACTATTTACTATTTTAGAATGAGGCATTCAAGTTCATTGAGATTACTCATATGTTTTTTCTTCAAGGGCTAAGCAATGCTTATTGCATATAAATATATCTAACTTGGATTTTCTTGTTTGTTTGTTTCCATGTGTTAGGGAAATTTTCCCTCTGCAGAGCCAATGGAAGGGCGAAATATACAAATTTATAGAGTTGAATCAATAGATGATCAACCTTGTCACCAGAATGAGAGGGTCGCTTGACATCTAGATGATCAGAAAAGTATGTTATTTCCCAGAATGATTCGAAAGAGTAATAGCAAAGAAATATCTGCCCGCTTAGTTATTGGTGTACTGTGGTAATGAGAATGATTTATAGTGTAAATTTTTATGGTTTGAATTTTGTACCATGTCATTCCCATAATAATGGAATTTTGATTATTAAAAGTTTTTGGTTCACAGTTTTTCATCACCAATTAATACCATATTTTCAATTGGAATAAATTTTGTGAAAAAAAGAAACATTCCTATTAAAGTTGCACTAACTTCCTATAAAAATTTCAATCATTTAATACCAATTATAAAACGGACCGTAATGGTAATTACTAATTAACACTCCTTGTCAGGAATAGTTGTGAATAAAGATCTAAGAACCAAGGTCTACAAACTTGGGTTTTATTAGAAATCCCCACCATTGCACATGAATTTCATAGACACATCATTGATGAACTATGGGTCGAATATAGATCAAATTTAGTTCTCTCGATCTCAATCTGAACTCATGTATTTTAGTTGATTAATGTTTTAAGGCATAATCGGTCATCCTCTCGGCTATGTTTTAGAAAGACGGCTATGTTTTAGAAAGAATATGGCGTAGTTATATATATATATATGTAAATTCGTACGAGAGATAGAATTAAAATTGAAGCAACTTGATGTTATGTTTCAGCCAGAGCTCCTGATATATAGAATTTACAATTAAAATTCTCATCTTTTCTCGAATGATATGAAGATAACAGTTTATGCCAAACATTTATTATTTTAAGTAAAAATTAAGATATAAAAACCAAAAACGTAAATCAAACCTCACCAATATGTTTTATAGTGGTATGTTCTAATTTGATGTCTAACGTTTGGTCTGGTTCTAGAAACTTTTTTTTTTACCATATTTGCTAGTTTGGGCTTATTTTAGTGTCAAATCGAAACATGTGCAGTCCTAAACCCTATTTAAAGGTAGAACTTTTAAAAGCGAATAATGTTAAAAGATATCAAAATTATAATGGGGATTCATTATATGAATTTTTTTAATCCTTATATTTGGATTTTTATAGTTTTGATTCAGTCTTAAATTGACCCGAATTCCTTCCGAATATTAGTGGGTTAAAATATAGGAAAAATTACCGTGAATAATACGAACTTTCACTGATTTCCCTACAATAATACGAACTTTCGATTAACCCTGAATAATACAAACTTTGATGTGGATTTCCCTATAACATCCTTAACTTGTTAGTAACCTAAAATTGTATGTCAACTTGGCAAAAAAAAGGAAAATACAAAAAAATAAATTAAAATGCAATAAAAAAAAGTAAGAAAAATAAAAATGCACTAAGAAAATAGGGGAGGTTGAGGAATTAATTTTCTTACTTTTTTTATTTTTTTTGTATTTTTCTTTTTTATTGGCAAGTTGACCTACAATTGTATGTTACCAACAATTAAGGATGGTAGAGGGAAATTCACATCAAAGTTGATATTATTTAGGGTTAATCAAAAGTTCGTATTATTATAGAAAAATCAATGAAAGTTCGTATTATTCACAGTAATTTTTCCTAAAATATAATGCGAAAATTTTAACCTGTCATCCGAATATAACTATCCAAATACTAAAACAAAATTCAAATTCAACTGTTTTGACTTGTTTGTTCAGTTTTATAATTTTTTTCAGTTTTTATTAATTTTTTTGTCAAGACTGACTGTGTTATAATGATAATAAGAAAAAGTGAAATCCCTGGCTCATTGGACAATTCAAACTCAAAACGTAACTGACCCGATATAAAATTTATCCAATTTGAAATTGATCCGACCTAAAAATAACGCGATTAAAATTATGCTATTTATAACCAACCCAATCGACCATTTTAACAAGCCTATTTTTATTTTATTATAAAAAAAATAAATGTCAAGTTCACTATGTGTAATTTCGATTCTATTTTTATTTTCAAAATTGTTACTGAAGTAGGTCAACTAATTGCGAGTTGTACTTGTAGTAGATACGAGGTTCCGCGAACGAAATTCATTGTCCTTTCATCTTTTGGCATCATTCAAAACACAATCAAATAATGATATTAGTAGACTATAATATTAGGTGCGGCGAATTGGGTTTATTTTCATTAAATTGTCGCTCTTCTGACTTTTTAAATCCAATAATTTAATTTAATTATAATGCTTCTTTGAAAATATACATGAGTTCCTTCGCTTAAAAGGAACTTTAATTGGTTTAATAATACAACTCGTTTTATATAAGATTTTTTTATTACGATACGAGTTCATCTAATTAATTTATTTTTTAATTAATTGTTTTAAAATTACAAATTATTATTTTAACATATTAAATATACATAAATTAGTCTAATATAATCGGTCTTATCACGAGACGCTCCTCATTTAAGAATTTGTGTTAATACTGTTTACTTCATGTCTTCATATGTATGTACTCCAATGATCATGTCTTGCATACTAGTGGCATTCTTTTATTGTGTTTGAACATAGCCAATAATATTTTTTTGAAATAAAGATATGAGATATACGTATATATTATTATAACAATGTCAACCGAGAGAAGAAATAGGTAAGTGATGATTAAATTTAAAATTTTATCTAAAAAGTGGTATTTGTTCTCCCGTCAAAATAAGATTTGATTCTCAAATATATTCATTTTTGAGATCATTATATTGATTATTTAAAACACATTTTATGAGGATTTCGTAAATGACGTTAAAATGCTAAAACGCAAGCATGCCATTGGTAATTAGAAAAGTCAAAGGTAATTAGTGATGGTCAATGAAAGTCAAAAGTGATTAGTAATGGTCAACGGTCATTTAGATCGGTCAAAGGTCATTTGGATTGCTCAATGGTAACTTGGCTTGAATAGCGTAGACTTTGATATTTTGGTGGCTGTAATTCGCCAAAAATAATAAAGTTTAAGGCAATAATTCGCAAAGGCCCTAAAACTTGAAGGTTGTAATTCGCAAATTATTCTAATTATTTATTATTATTATTATTATTATTATTATTATTATTATTATTATTATTATAATGATTATTATTATTATTATTGTTATTATTATTATTATTATTATTATTATTTTTTTTTTTTTTTTATTTTATTTTATTTTATTTTATTTTATTATTATTATTATTATTATTATTATTATTATTATTATTAGTATAAATTAAATTAAATATGCATTTGATATTCCTAAACAACCAAATTCGAAAAGAAAAAGAAAAACCTTTCTAAAACAATGTACTTTGATCAAAATGAAAAACTTTTTTTGTCCATCATACTTGCTACATTTGATTTTTTATACAATTTAATATGTTATTTTTTTTTGAAGTGACAATTTAATATGTTATTTTGTTCATTGTATATTGAATTGTACACATACATGAAGTATAAAAATTATAAAAAGTAAATATTATGGAGGTATGCGATTAGATGATTTAAACAAGATTTCATTTGACTATATTTTTACTTACACATTAGCCGCACCACAATATATAAAAATAAACTTGGACGATAAATAGTGCCCATTACCAAAATATAGCAAGTATTTCCAGACGGAGGAAGTATCGATGATCACGACCGTCGATTAGCAAGGGCAAAGCGGGCTACCGCCCATGGCCCCGTATTTTAAAGGGCTCAAAAAATCTTATTTATATATATATAAGTGATATTAATTCAAATTAGATTTATATATAACTTATATTTTTTGCTAAGTAATATAAATTTTTAGTGTTTTTTATGAAGCAATTTAAATATTAACAATAAAAAACAAAAGATGTATCAAATACTAACAATGAACGAGACGGCCTGTTGATGATGATTTAACCAATAATAGCTTATCCATATAACTTGGTTATTATTCATTATGTCTGATAACAATAGGGTAGCTAGACTTTATTATAATTAAATTATTCTGTATTTTCTACTTACGTCGTTTCAATTTGTCCGTTGTACTTTAATCAAAATTATAAGAGGTAATTATCTAAGTGTAACTAATAAATTGAAACCGAGGAATTAGTAGATTAATTAGGGTTACGTCATATTGCGTACTGGATCTTCATTGACTTTATATGGAGATCCCACTAGTGTTTATCATTAACAAATAACAACGACGTCCTAAACCTAGTAGCCTAGAAAATTAAACATGATGACGTATTGACGTTTATGATTTATTTTTTTTTGAATTTAGGAAACGTATTGACGTTTAGTTTTTGGCGTATGATATTCTATATATCTTTCCGTTTCATTTTATGGGCTATATTTAAAATGCTACGTAAATCATTATGTTATTCTGATCATTTATATATTGAACTATGTATATAATTAAGCTGATGGTTGAGGCTTTAAGATATGTTATATAATCTAACACGTTTCCTCACACGAGAGTCCTTTGGGCTAGAAGTGTAGATGCAACACATGCCCTCCTCATACCTGGTGTTAAATAGTCCACTTTTAAGTGAGGGGTGGTTGAGATTCGAACCCGTAACCCTTTGTCACAGTGACTTTTGATACCATCTCAAGGAACCAACTCAATCAAAAACTTAAGCTGATGGTTGAGGCTCCAAGATATGTTATATACTCTAACAAAAATTACAAAAAAATAATATTATAAAAGTATGCGATTAAACTATTCAAACACGATCTCACTTGACTATATTTTTCTTACACATTAACCATAATATACTTAAAAAATAAAATTTAAAAAATTAATAGTATCAATAATCTTAATATAGCAAATATTCGAGAACATAGACCGGGACTACCTTTACTTAGAAAAGGAAATTAAAAATAGAGGGAATTAAGTAGAATTTTGTGCTCTCGCTATTTTGTCTTTATGTGTGCGTTAATTACTTGCCAAACATAAGTACACGTTATAAAAATGTCTCTATAAGGCATAGCAAAACTAGATTTTTTTTTAATTAATTTGTTCAATTTCTATTTTTAAAAATACTTTGGCATTTTTTTTTCTAAATATCCTGCTGTTCGTCTACTTTAACTCATTACACTTATATCCATACGCAGAGCTACACAGGTTCGAACTCGCGTCCTATTGAAAGAAGGGCCGATTGACTATTACAAAATTGAATAAATACACTACAACATAATTTGCTTTTAGTGGGATATATTTAGCGATATTTAATTTAAATGTCGCTATTTCAAATTTCTTATAGTGTATATAGTGGATTTAGTGACATTTATTAGACCTTTTAGTAGCATATTAAAAAGTCATACTAAAGTTTTTAGCGACATAGGATGTAGTGACATTTCTCACAAATGTCACTATAGACTATAGTGACAATTACATATGCCACTAAAGACCAAATTAACTGTCGCTAAATCACTTTATGGTGAAACTAAAAATAAACCAATAATTACTACACTAAAAATATGAATAGATGACATTTTTTTAATGTCACTAAATCCAATATCGCAAAAAGCTAAATTTGTTGTAGTGATATTAGTGTTGAAAGTAGTAAAAAAGAAATTGTAGATATGTGGTTCAAATCTATATAATCTAAAAAATATTATTTTTTATAATTAGTAAAACTAATATATAACACTTTTATCTTAAATTATAACGATTATTCAAATTTTTTTTAAAAAAATAACTTGTCTATACGCTTACGTATGTAGTATGTACCAAGCGAATTAATCCGTGCTAATCCCGTACAAATCTTTTGTTTACATGATAAAATCCCAGTTGGCCAACTAGTATATTCTTTTAGATTCCGCCAAACGGATTCCATTGTTTTTGATACTGTCTTTTGACCTTGTAAACCTTTTAATAACATGCTTATTTTTTCAATTTTCTAAAAGGCCAATTCTTTTTAATTATCTATCTTATTGCCTTATTACCATCTCCTTTGGCTTCATTATAACTTCTACAATGTCAATGTTAACTTCTCTATATATAGCCATGCAATAGTTGTAGGAACTTCTCACCAAAAAAAAACAAAAACTTCCCTTTCCCCTTTCAAAAAAAAAGTCAAAAAAAAAATTTATCATGGCTGGTACTGAACCCGGAAGTTCAATGCATGGGGTGACGGGTAAGGAACAATCTTATGCCTTCTCCATCTCCCCATCTGAGGTCCCAGTGGACCGTACAGCCAAATTTGCTCTACCAGTGGATTCAGAGCACAAGGCTATAAAATTTAACCTTTTTTCCTTAGCTGCACCCCATATGACAACTTTCCATTTAAGTTGGATATCATTTTGTACATGTTTTATATCGACCTTTGCAGCTGCACCCCTAGTTCCTATTATAAGAGACAACTTAAACCTAACCAAAACAGACATAGGTAACGCAGGAGTCGCTTCCGTCTCAGGAAGTGTCTTCTCTAGGCTTGTCATGGGGACACTTTGTGACCTCATGGGGCCTAGGTACGCATGTGCGTTCCTAGTCATGTTGATCGCCCCTGCAGTCTTTTGCATGTCGTTGATCGAAAATGCATCAGGGTACGTGGCTGTCAGGTTTATGATAGGGTTTTGTTTAGCGACTTTCGTGTCGTGCCAGTATTGGATGAGTACCATGTTTAATGGACGGATTATTGGACTTGTTAATGGGACAGCAGCAGGTTGGGGTAATGCCGGAGGAGGTGCTACCCAACTTCTTATGCCTGTGGTCTATGAAATTATTGTAAGAATTGGAGCCACTAAATTTATTGCTTGGAGGATTGCCTTCTTTATTCCCGGAATACTTCATATTATTATGGGTATTTTGGTTCTTACTCGTGGTCAAGACTTGCCTGATGGTAATCTTGGTGCCCTACAAAAGAGGGGTGAGGTTGCTAAGGACAAGGTTTCTAAGGTAATTCTAATATATTTTTTATGTGTAGTATATGCCAATATAAAATATTTGCTATGATACCAGAACTAACTCAATTAAAACTTAATCTGATCGATAGTTGAAAGCACCATAATATGTTATATATTCTGATATTATGTCTCTACAAATTATACTATCTTTATGTATAAACATAGTTAAAAATTGAAAAAAAGAACAAATTTCTTTAATAAATGCTTTCAATAAGTACCGGAGGACCTTAAAAGACCTGTAAATATTTACATTCCACCATAAATTATAAATTTTATAGAATTATTGTTATGAAAAAATGTAACTATATATGTAAAATATTTAAGAATATATGAATTAAGTTGATAAGTGTTGTACATGATTATGTGATGTAGGTGCTTTGGTATGCCGTCACCAACTACCGGACATGGGTCTTCGTGCTTCTCTATGGCTACTCCTTGGGTGTGGAGTTGACTACCGATAATGTTATTGCAGAATACTTTTTTGACAGGTAATTTACTAACTTATTATTTATTTACTATTTTACCTATTGTATAATTTGAGAAATAGGTCTCGAAACTCAAACACAGAGGAGAAAAGATGTTACACTTTAATTTTATAATATGAGTAATAACGGACATTTAGGCGTAAAACTAAGACGCTATTTAGTTAAACTTAAAAATATAAGTAATCAGCAAAAATCAGTTACAATTAGAAAAATTAGTTACATCTTTAAAAATCAGTTCTAATCAGAAGAAGTTGGTTATAATTTAAAACCGAAAATGAGTTACATTCAGTAAAAAACAGTTTCTATTACTAAACATCATTTACAATCAGTAAAAATCAATTTCAATCAGTAAAAAACGGATAACACTTATAATTAAGTCCCGAGTGATTTTTTGGGAGGAATTTAGGGTTTAAAATGTTTTGAAAAGAATCTTATTGGAGTTGGACAATAATGAATAATACTCCCTCCGTTTTCAAATGTTCTTCCCATTTACTTTTTGCACAGTTTTCAAAGTAAATTTTGAGCCTTAATAACTTTAAATACGCATTATAAAAAATTATAAAAAATATATAATAAAAAAGTATACATTAAGACGAATCTAACGAGAGCTCACATGGATATATTTTATCATCAATATATGTCTTAAAAATCTTAATCAAATTTCTCTCTCCAAAATAGAATATTCTAAACGGGAAGAACATTCGGAAACGGAGGGAGTAGTTGCAAAGCTGTTAGTAACATGACTTTTCTTAATTAAGCAGGTTACTTAGCTAGTTAGCTTTAGTTTATGTTAATTTGTAATTAAGTAACATAATAATAATTAGTTATGGCTAAGGAATCTCAAGTTTTAAGTTATCTACTAAGGGGAATAAAAAAAAAAGAATCTGACATGCATCCAATGAATCTAGCTAGAAGATTCAGATCCAACTAATTACTGCCAGAGTTGACTTTTTTAATTTTAGTTTTGAGATAATTAAATATCTTTTTCTTGACTTCATCATAGTAGGTAGATGTGCAAGTCCTTTTCTATATGTTGAGTTACAATTGTCCAAATCCTAGAATCATTCTTGATTCCAAATATTCCCCAAGATTCCACCACCCTGAGATAGGATGCTAAGTCAACATTCATTTGTTTATACAGCACTTGCTATAAGAATAACATACTAATTGTCATCATCTCAATGAGTCTCGTCAAAGCAGGGTCTGAGGAGGGTGGGAAAAAAGACAGACCAATATCCTCATTATGATGAGGACGTGGTCAAAGGGAACCCCTAAACTCAAGTATCCCCTGACATGTGAGTTCCTTATAAAGGAAAAGCCTGCAAAACAAAACAGAAAAATAGAAGGCTGAAAGCACAAAACATCTGGATACAACACCATCTAGGAAGAAAATACTAAACAAACTAAAAGCAAACAAAAACGATTTAAAAAAACGCTAATGATACTCACAATCCTTCGAGAGGTGCAAGTGTGCAATTCACCCAAGTCATTTCTAATTTGTTCATCTAACTTTTTTTAGGTCTTCCTCGACCTCTTTTATAAGAATAACATACTATGTGCATTAAAATTACCTGCTTTTTAAATGTCGCCACTGAAATTAAGAAAAGAGAACTGATTATGATAAAGTTAAGAGCCTGTCAAATGAATAAACATAATATTTTAATAATGTTCATGTGAACATCCAGGTTCAATCTCAAGCTGCACACAGCAGGAATCATAGCAGCAAGCTTTGGGTTAGCAAACTTCTTCTCCCGTCCATTAGGAGGTCTAGCCTCAGACTACAGCGCTCGTTACTTCGGTATGAGAGGCCGTCTATGGACCCTATGGATCCTCCAAACATTGGGTGGTCTTTTCTGTATATGGTTAGGTTTAGCCAATGACCTCATCACGGCTATTGTAGCACTAATTCTATTCTCCCTAGGAGCTCAAGCCGCTTGTGGGGCCACATTTGGAGTCGTTCCCTTCATCTCTCGACGTTCCCTAGGGATCATCTCGGGTCTAACTGGTGCAGGAGGAAATGTAGGCGCGGCTTTAACTCAATTCATATTCTTCTCGTCAGGGCGTATGAGCACTGAAAAGGGTCTTACATTCATGGGTGTGATGGCTATTGCTTGTACACTACCAGTTACTTTAGTGCACTTCCCACAGTGGGGAAGTATGTTCCTTCCTCCTTCTAAGAATGCTTCTGAAGAGGCTTATTATGTTGCGGAATACACAACCACGGAACAGAGTAAAGGGATGCATGATCGGAGTGTTAAGTTTGCTGAAAGTGCACGGTCTGAGCGTGGCCGGAAGGTGGCTTCTGCTCCTACACCTCCCAACCCTTCACCTAACCATGCTTAGGTGGGTCAAGATGATGAAATTACTATATACTTGTATTTGTCTTTCAAATGGATTTGTTTAAAGAAAATGTATGCATACCTATTCTACAACTTGTAGAGTATGTAAGTAATTAGTTTGTATAAGCCTAATGACCATGGGTTGTGTGTTGGTACACTTTTTGTGGGTGAAGTGATGGGACTAATCATCATCCAATTACTCTTATTTCGGTTCGATTTGGTAATATATTGATTTTGTTTGTAATGAGAAATAATATACTCTTTTATGACTTCATATGATTGATTAAGTTTGGTGTTTTTTATTTACACTGAAATATAAATCTGAAGCAAAACAAATATACTTCTTCTATCTCTTTTAAAAATTTGAAAGATCATGTAAGAATCATTAGTATTCTCTCTTTTTTTTGTTTATAATAGCATAATTCTAGTGAAAGGGTTTTGATTCTAACCTACAAGATAATCAATTCTCCATTTTCCTTTTGCATGAGACAATACTTTCCTCAAAATAAAAAAAATAATTCTCACAAAACAGTTTGGCGAAAAAATAGAGTATACTCTTGTATCGCCTTGATACGAGAGTGTAAGGTTATGCCTTGAATCCCACATCGGAAGAATAACTCTAAGGTTATGCTTTGAATCCCACATTGGAAGATTGAAGGTTTTTTATTATCCCACATCGGAAGAATAACAAAGGCTTGTTATTCTTATCCTTATAAAAGGAGTCTTGGGGATTAGTCCCACATCGGAATAATAACAAAGGCTTGTTATTATTCTCCTTATAAAAGGAGTCTTGGGGATTAGTTTTGTATCATCCAAAAATCTGTTTAGCTTAGGTTTTCTGTTAAGGAGTAATTTATAAACTCCTATTTTCTGTAACCTAGTCAATATCTGTATTTTGGGTCTCCTCAAGTAATAAAACTTTTCTCTCCTCTGCCGGTGGACGTAGTTGACATATTGTCGGCGAACCACGTAAATTCTGTGTGTTTAGTATTTTGTCAATCTTTACGCTTTCTTTCTTGCATCGGTTATAACAGAGAGTTTATACTGACATGTAGCGATCAAGGGAACATTGTTAAATTCTACATTCAAAATCTCGATAGCCAAACATTCTCGTCTCCATTATTTAATAATAAAGCTCAAAAGTCGGAGAATTAAAGAATGAGTATGAAGCAACATCTTGCACTCTTTGGTAATTTAGAGTATGACCAACATGTGTACTGAAACCGAACTCTTGTAAGCCACTTAAAAACAAAATTGTACATTCCGATCATTGCATGTTTCGAAAATGAGTGATTTGATAGAACAAGCTACAAGTATAATAGGTAAAAAAAGGTCGTTGAAGAAATATTTAGGAATGGGGTTAAATCCACAGTTGATGTGAAAAACTCAATTATAGAAAGTATGAGCCATATTAAGTGACGACAACTAAACCACCGGATGCACATTGAGAAAGCACACAATCGTCCACCGAGTCTATGTTTTCAGCGGTGCCTTCTTTTCTCGGTCTGATATTCTAGCCACTGCATTTGTATGCGATTTGAACCTTCCTCTCCCCCCTTCCTCTTTCTCCTGGAAAAAACGTGTACGAAGAAATATAAGTTCGAAGCAGTCTTTCCACTTTCACGTATATAAGCCAAAAAGATAGGAACATGGGGTATCGAAACTTGCATCAATGCATTCTCCTGTCACGTAGAGCAGGCATGCAGAAGACAAGCCAAACGTAATCATTAAGATTAAAGTATTAAAGTAACAGCAAAACCCACCTTCTTTTTGACAATCTGGACGACGTCCTCATCCTGAAGGGCATGTGAGAGTCCACAATGTTGCGGATAATGCCTTGCACTCGTGCCCCAAACAAGTGCATACTTCAAGTCCTTCACTAGTGTTCTATGTATATGATTGCAAAAGTCCTCGACTGTGCAACCACCCCGATCCTGGATACACAAAGACATGCACAGAACAATAAAGATCGGTGTAATTTGGATATAAAAAACAGATCTAAAGGCAAAAGGGAAGCCGAGAACAAAACTTAATATGACTCGATATGACATACCATAGAAAGAACGACGGGCTCAGAAAAATCTGGTTGCTGGCCCTGAGGCTTTGTATAAACTCTAACTAATCCCATCTCCTGCCACATCCTTGCCAACAATCTATCTAGATTCAGCTGTTCAAGCAACGCAATTGAGTAAAGCGGGCAATCCAATAAGGTAACATACGCACTAGTGCAATCAATTAAATAATTGTATCTCGACCAAACAATTAAAACTGCAGAAAATTTTAAAAGTCAATTATAAATGTTTGGAGAAATTCAAAAAAGCAGCAAATTGCTTGGAAATTTTTTCTACTTTTGTTCATAGTAGAAGAGAGGTTTGCTCCTGTCTACTACCCTACGTAGTCTATTATATTTCAACTGTAAGTGACTACCCCATGCAACCCAGCAAAGGCGCATAGCAATACTTTGAATTTTGAATTTTAAATTTCAATGATGCCAAAGATAACATACCCTGAGGTTGGCACTAATGACAATAGAATTCGGAAGTCTTGCTAGCCTGTCAACATCATCAATACCAACAACATCTATCTTGTTGTATACATAAACACATTTTATGTATTTACGGTTCCCTTCAATCACATCAATCAGATCATCTACTGTTGCATCCTCGCGAAATAACACCTGCAGGAAAATAAATTGAAGATTGGAGGTCAAAAACACACATGCAGTCCTACTCATGCAAGCTCCAACATGAACTTGCCTAAGATTAAAATCATGCCTCAACTTAATACGTCAATTATGGGTTTTATATCAAACCAGTGAGGTTTAGAATGACTGATACCTAGATTCCCACACTAGGAACCTTGTGTTTGGTAGAAATTTTTAATTCAAATTTTACAAGATTATTTCAAACAAAAAAAGTGAAATACAAAAAATGTCAGAGATTTGATCCCAACATATGAAGTCGACTACGTGAAACAAAACAAATTAATGTGAAAGATCGTTACTAATAATATTTTATACTTTTTCCAGCCGTGTCTAATACTTATCTACGGCTACTAAATCAATTCCAATGATAATCCACTTATATTATCTTCCACCATGGTTTCATGTCTATTTGCATACAATCCTTCAATGTCATATTGTTTGTGTCATTTTTCAATCTTTTATACTACCTCCTATTCATAGAGAATGGGACATTTGTTTTTTCACACTATCCAATGCACTTATTCAATGCTTAATATCCCTTATTATACATAACGAAAAACGTGAATATTGATAATCTTTGCATTGACACGAATCAAACAAGATCTCACTTGACTATATTCTAATCTATAGATTAAGAATAAAATACAAATTAAGAGTAATAAGTGAATAGTGTCAAAAAACAAATGTCTTATTCTCTATGAATAAGAGGTAGTATATATTATTTTCGGACGACCTCTTGGTTTTTTCTAAGCTTCTCCAATTTCCAATCTTTTACTGTTTCTAGCTCGCACATTTTTCAACATGAACAAATCAACGTAAATGAATTTTTCATTTTGCCTTCAATATTTGTAACTCCAAGACTTGACCTACACATCTTAGTTACCTTTAACTTCCTACTAATCTCCATATAGTAAAAGACAAGTAAAATAAAAACTTATATTTTCAATTTCCTATCTATTTACCAAGAGTTACATAGCGAATAACATACATAATGTTATTGGTACATCATGAACATCATGTCATTACTGTTATTAGTGACTTATTGTAACAATAACAAATGTTTTAGATCTTTAATTTATTTTTTTTACTGTTATTATAACGTGTTGTTGGTAGCAATGCTTGAACTTAGGATCTAGAGGTCGGAGATTAGTTCTCTTTCCCATTAGTCCAACTCGATAGCTTCTATATTATTATAATGTAAATATCATATTGATTTAAGTACCAAATATACTTTAAAATTATTTTACAAGCTTATTAGTAAAAAGTGTGTCTCGGCTACAAAAAGCTCACAATTTCGCCTCGTGACTTGCTCCTAGGCTCTAAGACCTTTATATCTCTATTGCCTTGGTGCGCCTTGTGCCTTTTGAAACTAGGGCCAAGAAGAGAAAAACTTGAATTTTCACAACCGTTACTACAACCATGGCCAAAACCGCTATGCTGCATCCACTACAAGAACTTGATATTGTACTTAAGCACTGTTGTTGGGGTATGCTTATAATATCCTTAAAAATCGGTCAAACAGATTGAAGTTGTATGTAGGGCCAAAATCCAACAATGGCCTGGGATTTAGACATTCAAACCTGAATGTAGTAGCAGAGGGGAAATGTTTGGTCTATGCCTCAAAGAATGATTATTGGATGAACACTATTAATCTTGAAGGAGTCCTTTGGTCCATTATTGGCATGGTTGCATGTAATGTAAAAGAGTTCCTTAAGGGCTTTTATACACAGTTCATGAATACAGAAACAAAACACCCATGGATTTATAAGGCTTGGCTAAGAATTTCCTTACCAGAACATGATTTCAGTCATGATTGGTGATGTTGTAGAGACCTATAGAGCTAAATCAGAGATGATGGGCATATTTCAGGCGGATAATTGCCTAATTTGTTCCGATGCTTCAGAGGTAAACACTTAGCTGAAACTATGGATCTTTGCATGCCAACGTTTACTAGTTAGTTTTCATCTGGAAAGCACAAAATGAGCCTATTTTGGCACAACACATGCCAACAGTGTTTTTCTTAAAGAAGCTCAAGCTACGGTGAAAATGGAAATTGGTTGTTCGCGAAAACTCAGAAAATCCATAGTGAATTAGTGATAAGCTATGATTTGACTCAAATCCATCACAATGCATTGTATCGTTTGTTGTTGAGGCATGGGTGTTCTTCAGTTGCGATCCCTATTCTTTTCTAGTTATTCTAAGAAAATTTTGAGGGAAAAAGGAGATCTTAGATTTTATGTATGTTATCTTTAGGCTAAATGATATGCCAATCTTACCAACCAAATAAGATAGCAAAAATTCAGATCTAAAAAATTGATAACAATTGCATTGGGGTGATAGAATGTGGTAGATATTTGAAATGGAATGTTGTAATAAAATTTAGTTGTAATGGAATGTTGTGGAAGTCAAAAACAAAAAAAGGACCAATTGTACTTTTACTTAATGCAGTCTTCATGTATTCTGTTACTTGCTCAATTTCTTGTCCGAAGAAAAACCCTAGATCAAGATATACATGATGGACCCAATTGGAGAACAATACACAACCTTACATCGAATATCCAACACCAAGGAATCTAGTTTAAAACCTGATATCAACAATCTGCAATAAAGTAGAAGACTAAAGGAGTAGTGTCACTAAGGTCTAAAAGACTAACAACACTAATCTAGTAAAAAAGATTAACAAAAGCTATTGAGCATACCCTATTGACCACAAGTTCCATACTTATGTTGAGCAACCAAACACAGCACACAAGTAACCACAAATGAAGTTGCAATCCATGCTTTTGAAGCATTTAGAGGAGACATGACTAGAGCACCCAACAGCTCGGTTATAGATTGTAGTAGATAAATTCTCATTTGTAGTGTTTTGACCAACCCCAAATATGTATTTTTCATAAAGAAAAACACATGCTTAGTGATAGGGTTCCATTAATGTATACATCAGGGTGCAACTATCTCCACAAATTTACCATTACCACTGACCAAACAAGCCATAAACTCTTGGGCATGAAATTGGGCGTATGACTAAAAGTGACCGGATGCATACACAATGTCTTGTACCATGCAGTTCAGCACTTACAACTTAAAATCTTATATGAAAGTCAAGGATAAATCTATATCCCTTCAAGTTCAGATATTCATATAGATGCTCTCACCCCCTACCCAATATAGAAACCAACATTAGACAAGAAGGATACGACACAAAAAAAAGAAGAAGAAGAAAGGATGACCACTATATGAAGCTTTTTCTGATCCCCAAGTGGATAACAGTTTTAGCATAGCAGCATGAAGAGGGAGGAGGGGACCAAAGCAACAAAATCCTTTCATCTCTTAAAAAATAGAGTACACTAACGAAGAAACCCTGATTTCTTTGAGTTGTACTACACTACAGCCAGTTTTGATAGAAGGAATAAGCTCCAAAGTTGGTCACAAGAATATATATATTACAAATTTTCATATCAAGACCATGAGTCATATCTAGCAAGTTGCAACTAGTACAAGATCTAGCTCTACAAAACTGTATAATACGATAACGCAGAGCAATTTGAAAAGTAAGAAAAGGCTGATCAAACCTACATAATATTTTAAACAGAAATGCAATGCACCATGAACATAAACCATACAAATCTCCCTGGGACCTAAATGCAAAGTTGAGGCTAATACCTCTGCATTGTGAATCTTGTACTCGTGAAGAATCTGATAGCAAAGCTTCTCATCCACATGAGTTAATGGCAATGTGCTATTGAAAGAAATTCCTCCAGTCTTCTTCTTTTTAAAGTAGATCTGATCAGAAACACAGAGTGAGAATCAAAAGAAAGAGAAATTAAGATGAAGCATCCATCCAAAGTGGCACCTAGAAAGAGATACTCTAGCAAAGGGAAGCACTATCAAAAAATGAGCTGTGAAGATACTAGATAGTAGACACATAAGCGGTATGTAAGCTGGGAGAGAACCATTTTCTACATCCTTGAAAAATTTGTAGTTGGCACAAAAAGTGTATATAAGCAAAGGGAGGGAGTATTTTCTACCTACATGGAAATTTCCGACAAGTACCTAAGAAGCATATTAATAATGATGTGAGAGTGACAAATCTCAATCATACGAAATTCAGAGAAAGTATAAATATGTAGCTATCACAATTATATTATTTTTGAAATAAACAGACTATTTAAAAGGAGTTTAAAGTATCTACATGCACATAAGGGAGCTAGAGAGGTTGTCAAAATAAGTTGGGAGCAAATCATATTTGATTAAGTAAACAAGATATGCTGAAGAAAGATATACATGATAAAGGTAGCAAACATTAAAAATTTCAAGGTGTTTCCAATAATGTGCACGAAAGTCCTACTATCAATATTTAACATTACAATAAACTCACTTAAGCTTGCTTTCTAAGACAGAGCATTACTTGGGGTGGTCTCTTGTTCAGCCGCAACCCCACAGCTTCAAGTTCCCTTGTCAAAATTTGTCGATGCCCTTCACTCTAAAGCATTTGTCAAACAGTTAAGAAGGCAAATTGATCAGAAATATAGGAAGACATAACTTCAGATGAGATCACTAGCTTCTAAACTATAAACAAAAAATGCAAAAGCCATGATAATATTAAACTCAGTCGATCCAATTGGATACAATTACAATGATTATAGAAATAATCCTCTAGCTAGCCACCAATCAAAAATCAAAGTGCAATAAAGATGACAGCCTTCCAATAAGAAGAAAAAACGAGATAACATAATCAAAGGAAGAATTTAAAGTCAGTGTTTCTAATACTTACTTTTGAGGCATCCAGTACCATTAGTACAAGATCTGATGATTTGGCAACAGCAATGACCTATAGTAAATAGGAAGCATAATCAAGAGACAAATTTCAGAACAGATTCACCCCATTTTTAAAATAATAAAATATCGTGTAGAGTCAAAATCTACCTGTCGCCCACGCCCCTTCCCTTCAGAAGCACCCTCAATAATTCCAGGAAGATCAAGCAGTTGAATCTTGGTATCATTATAATGTATTATACCAGGGATGCAGGTAAGTGTAGTAAACTCGTATGAGGCAGCTTCTGAATGAGTTCCAGTAAGTGTAGTTAGGAGCGTAGACTTTCCCACACTGCAGCAAAAATGTGTAGTGAGCATACTACGAGTATCTTTATGATATGCTTCTTCTATAGAAGTGTGTATTTTAATCGTATGCTACATAATTGGCTGCCATAGCCTCTATCATACAACAATGACATATTGACAAACCATTTGATTTTTCATCCTACCATACTTTAACTGAAGATTATTCAGCCATTTCTATGGTTTTAGAGAAGCTAGATATCATTATTTAAAAGCCTAAAGGTACTGAAAATCACAAACCTGGGAAATCCAATAAGCGCAACACGTCCATGCCCAAACTTTGTAACTTCAAAACCGTCTCCTCCACCACTAGAACCCTGATACATAGTTCAAATAATAATTAAAAACAAATGCAAAACAACTCTATGGCAGACAATCTGCAAGGTAAAGACCAATAAAAAGAAGAAACATATAATCTAAAAATCTCCAAACAGCAATACTAACGTTATAGAAAAAATACAAATGAGATCTCCACAGACTAGCAGTCCCTTCAACAAAATTCAATCAAAATAAAGAGATAATATATGCTAGAGTACGCAAATGAGAAAAGCTTAAATAAAGCAGCAGGAATGAAGAGTCAAAATTTTACGATCAGACCTTCAAGATGAACTGACACATAAAGTTTCATATGCCTCCTAAATTTATGGCAGTTAAAGACAAGTTAGTTTGTAAAATTGTCATGTTCACATACCCCCACTATATATAGAAAAAAAAAAATAAGCCATACAACAAAATTTATTGGTAGTGCAAGTGTGTAACAGATGTCATAACTTGTAAGACAACATGTCACCTTGGGCTTATATAAAAGAACTAAACAACATTTATATATAAGGAAAGTAGAAAACCAGTCCTAATATAAGTCAAAAGAAACACACATTATAACGTAGTAAATTTGAACAGATTATTTTACAGGATATCTCGGTTCCTGATCAAGTTTCAAAAGAAGAAGGAAGTCTCAGAAAATACTTACTTTTGGAGGTTCTAATAGTTGCGTCCTGAGTTTTGCTATTTTTGCTTTGAGTTGACCCAAATGATACTCTGAAAAGCAGCACATAATGTAAACATTATTAACACAACACCACATATAATCAAAATTTATGTCAATCATCCCCTTGCAGTGTGTTGATATACAAAACTAGGAAGGATGAAAGAGAAATCCAATTTTCCTTGCTTAGACATGAAATGACGGAATGAAGAAAGGGTAAGAAAACTGACAGATCCATTTTCTTTCCCCTTTTAATTAATTAAAAATAAAATAAAATAAAATAAAAAATGGGAAGGAACATGAGTCCTCTTCCCATCCCTCCCTTCCTTCTCCCTTGTCTCCTTTTCTCCGTTTCTGACATCTACCCACCATGATCATCAACAACACACTACGTCAAGTAACGCTACTCAAAACCTCCTTGTAATCCTTTTGGGACATGTTCATGAATCAATTTATGAGGATGGTGGGACATACATGATAACAAGCTAACAAAATTGAACAATAGAAAACAACCGAAGATACAAGCTCATTAATACAGTAAATTACATTGCCTCCCAATGAGACTAAAGAGGCTCAAAAGTTTATTCACCTGTGGCTTTATTCTTCTGTGTCCGAGCCATTTCAGCTTCGATTTCCTTAATCCTTTCTATGATTCCCATTTTTCCTGAACTTCAATTACTGTTAACAAGGGGTAAAACAACAGTAAATTCACACTTACAGACATGGCATTCACCATAACCAAAATTCAAACTGTTCATCTTTTCCAAAATGGAGCTTACCATCATAAACTATACTAAAACAATATGTTAATGTGACATGTGTCACTACCACAATGATTCGTTTCCCGCCGAAAGCACTTCTCTAAAAAATTATTCAACGCATTTATCACAATTATTACAATTGCCTTCAAATATGTTTATTGTCATATTACAATTACTACACGAATTAGTATTTGGAGAAGTATTCTTGGTTGACTAGCTACAATTATTACAATTGCCCATAAATAAGTTTCTTGCTATATTACAATTATTACAATTGCCCACAAATAAATCATCTTACCTGACCAAAATCATGCTTTTTTTCATCATTGTGTATCAATTAAATCTCATATTTGAATTAGATGTTTTCAAACATTTGAGTATTAATTAAATCTCTTATTCTTAAATTTCTATATATTAACATAACTCATATGACTATCAAAAACACAGTAACCAAACACACTTCTTTTTTTTGGGAATTACCAAACACACTTCATTAGCATAAAACAATGATAAACAATTTTTATTTGTTTTTGAGTATTAACAATGATAAACAAATTTTTTTTTTTCGCAACCAAAAAACAAAAAGATAAAACTGAACTTACATATGATTTTCTGGATCAAAAAGCCAAAGAGTACTTCTTCTTCAAAAATATCTTCAAAAGTTTCAATCTTTAGGTTATACAGAGGGCATCTTCAATCAGATTATAAAACATTGAAAAAAAAAACAACAATCTTAACTGATTTTGTTGTTTTTAAAAGAAATTGGTTTCACTTAACCGATTAGAATCAAATTAAAGACAAAACCATAGAATAACAAATTTAGAGAGAGATTATGTCAAAAACGGCTGGCAATTGGCATAGAGATGAAGATTTGATTGAGTTATCCCAATTCCCAAATAGACGGGTTTTCATTGGGTCTATTATATGATGGGCCAAGTTTTCCATAGTTCATTTAGCCCATGCTAAAAAATGGAAAATATAGACAATCAAAATAAAATAATTGTGTATCGAAAATTTTAAAAAAAAAATTCAAATGATATAGTTATGGTGAGACAATTTTTATTGGAATGATTGAATGTACATTTAAAGTTGTAAAGTGATTAATTATAAATTTAAAGTAATCACTCACAATTTAAAGTTTGACACCTCACTTCCTAGAGGATCTTTTTAGTAACAACAACAACAGTGTTCATACTCATCATTCAAATAGCTTTATTCCGGATCTTTAAAAAAAATAGCTTTATTTCGGGTTCGTTAGACCATATAGGTAAGGCTGCAAATACTGCTGAGGATCAGGGATCTACGGAATCTAAGACCATTTCATTTCTTGAAAGCAAGTCTGTGTAGAACATGAGGGATTCGAATAGCTAGCCACTGCTCTATAAACTGCAAACAATGTATGCCGAAAGTACATTGAAAAAAGATATGATCATTGATCAATAGACTCGGGTGCAGCATTGCACATTAGGCAAACGTACACCCATTTAAACCAATTTATCCCTGGTTCTGTCTGCACATCCACTCACTTAATTGAAGCTTTACGCAGCAGAGCCTCTTCGGAGCCCAACTACCCAATTAACCGTTATGGAAGGGTTGAAGAGCATCCAATCAGCACCTTTCGTGTAAACTGCGTGCATCCATTTGATCCATAGGAACTCCAGCATTGAACTGATATATCAAGCAAGCTTGCCCACAGACACTAGATTCCATACATCAAGGTTTCGGATCCTTAGGTCAATACTCTTCGGTTAGCAGACCTTAGACCAACTGACGTTACCTCCAGAACTTTTGGTAAAATCAACGTGCTATAAAAAAGATCGACAAGATACTATTATTATTATTATTATTATTATTATTATTATTATTATTATTATTATTATTATTATTATATTACCGAAAATTATACAATTTCTATAAACCAATAATTTAAAATTCATATAATAATTAATTACATATATAATATTAATAATTGTTTATTTAAATAATTAATAAACCGTGCTTATCACGGGAATCTATCTAGTATAATACTATTAAATACCAACATCATCAACATGAAAGCTAATTGCTAAGAAAGCTAATAAACATCAAAATCACCATCATTTAAGTGCATAATTAATGAAAAATAACAATTACGAGTCCAAATTTCAGTTAAGGAAAAAAATCGAGATATCTTTGCTTTTAAATACTACTTATAAATCTTCAACGAACAAACAAGAACTAATCAGGAACAAAACTAATGTAAATATGACATGAAATACAGATGACGCTAAAAAATTTAATCTTATCAATCTACATGAATCTCGATGAGAATATAGCGATTAAAAAAGATAATGATACCCGAAGCTGACTGTGAATCGAATTCAGTGTAAGAAGTTGGCAATCACGGTAGTTAGGGTTTACAGGAATTGGATAAGCTTATGATATTCCCAACTTCTTTCAAGTTTCTTGGCCTCTGTCGGAACTCAAAGCAATAGTAGTAATTGGTAATTCTGCTTTTGCTTTTCTTTGCTCTTTGACCCTCCCTACCCCTAGTTGGCCAAAGTTTACTGTTGGTAGAACCGTATAGATGGCAAGAGGGTAAGCTTTTGGTTGGGCATAGATACCTGTTAAGTGTTCTGGGTCAGTTTGAAATTGATATTTGTGTCCATATCTTTTTATATAATTGTAAATTATTTTTTAAGTCGAGTCAAATCGGACTTGGTTATAAGGTCGGGTAAATTTTAAGTCATCGGATCTGTTTTGAACACCCCTCATACGTGTATATAAATTCAATAGAAGTAGATTTGTCTAGGTGGTCAATACGAGGAATTAGTTTTTCAATATTCATCTATCACGCCTTATTTTCACCCATCTTATTGTTAAAACACCTTGCATTTATTGTAAGACAGTTAAGTTTTCAATAAACAATCATCTCATATTCAATAACGTAATAATAAGGCATGAAAATCATTGCTCCAATAACCAAAATCAGAATCATGCATATTCGAAAGCATTCATAAAACTTCTTCAAATTATATGATAAAATAATATGGCTGAACATTTTAGAGAAAACGAATGACATTTATTCACTCTAAACTACGGTATTAGATATCGGTCATTAACAACTACTATAAGTCTATAATACTAGTCATCCCTTGAACCAAGCTATGATATCCGTCAGTCGTCACTTCGCCACATGAATAGCCTACTATATCTCCCCAAGTCCAACATTTATTAAATTATAACGTCAATCTAGTTGTAATAAGGTGATCAAGTGATTAAAACGAATTTCGGAGCTCACGGGGTGATCGGACTAATGATTGACCAATCTTGCCCAAATCAAATTGATGGTACAAGCCTACAAGGGCATAGACTATAACATCCCAAGCGAAACATAGAGTCAAACTTGTACATGTATGCATGCAATGATTGACTAGCATGCCTAGTGCTCCTTCACATGTACTTTGGCCTTACGCACATTGCTCCGTTGCCCATGCCCGTAGCCAGAAGTCTCTAGCCTGTTGATTGCACCTCAAGCATTATAAAGCAAAGAGGCAAAGTCATGTTAATAGCTCATGAATGGTTAAAAAATGTATTTAGTTCGTTAATCATATTTCACATCTTGTTAGACGTCCACACTATTCTGAAATATAAACTCAAAGGTATTTGAAACATCCGCTCTAAATTTTATAGCTATCTATATAATAGATATTATAAAGGTGTAAATGTAGAGACTGAAATGGAAAAAGGGTGGAAACAAGAGCCCTTTACAACTAAAAATTGGCAATAGTGTTGGGTTTTAGTATTAAATAAATTCCAAATCAACAAAAGAAACAACATAACATAATAAACATATATCCTCATTTGCTACAAGATGCATCAGATTATGGACACTGAATTTGTTCACTTAGAGCCAATAACACACTTCCCGCTTCCGTCAAAATCTATCAAACATTACAAGTCTTTCTTTTCCTACCTCAAAAACCATTGGCCATATCATTTCTCTTCTACTCATAAACATGAAATAGTAAATCACTTAAAAGTGAAGGCCTTGAAGCATATATCCTACTGGTTTTGTCGTTAACGGCATTCAGGTATCTGTTACAGGACAACCATGCAATGCGGTTTGCAGGGGGGGTACCCGTAACCATTATTATCCTCTATAAAAGCTAGACGGTGGAATTATGTACAGCGTAGTCACTAGTGTTCTGATCTATTTTCATTTACATTTGAACCGTTATTGTGGTTGTTGCAGCCTCTGAGGACTTGCGGGGTTTGACCGTTGAGTTCTGCTAGCTCTCTCACTCTCACCAGAATTGTCGCCGGTATTAATACTGGTGTATTCTTCCGAGGATTTGCCTGCATCATTTAGTACAAATTTAATATCTTTATTACTATACAACTAACACACTTCCAAAAATGCGTACAAGTAGCTCAGATGCTCTGGTTTTACTTGGCGGATTAGAAAAAAGAAAGGGGTGTTTGGTCGATGGTTGATAGCTGGTGGAGTGACTGATTTGACCACCTTATTTCATCAGCTGATTTGATTAACTGATTATGAACACGTTAGTAAGAGCAATTTGTTGTAATTTAGCCAATTCATAACGAGTTGTTCCAAGTCCAACTAGCTAATATACCAAATATTAGAATTAGATGATTCGACCATACAATCATCTATTTGTACCTAAATACGCTAAAATTGTCCAACAAGCTATTTTGCCAAACACCCCAAAGAAAAAATTGCCACAAGGCACAAACCATCAATCTTAATGATACAAATTGCTTACCCCTTTATCTGCTTGTGAATTAGCATAGCTAGCTTTAAGAAGGTTTCTCCACTTATCCTGCAAGGTGAATACTGTATGAATAAATCTATAATACTGAGCGCAATAACAAGACTAGAATGTTACACTGCTCATAAATGCAACCAAGATAGATTTTTACCTTCAAATCAACAGGGGTACGGTGCGAATACGAGGAAAAAGATAGCCGCTTTATTTCAGACCATCGACCAGCACCGAACTTGGCAACACCATCAACAAGTTTCATGACTTCTGTCAAACTCCAAGCTCGATGGTGCTTTCTTCTCATTCCACCATTTGCAGTGGGAACAGTAGCTACATGATCATCAGAATTGTTGCCAGGTGTGTTATCTAATGGAGAATTATTCTCTGAATCCACACAATTTGGTTCACTAGCTTGAGAGATATGTGATGTAATAGACAAGCATTGTTTCTCCCTCTTCACTTCTGAGGTGATCTGCAGAACTCACCCAAACAGATATTATATTAGAGCAAATCTTCTATAAACATCAAACATCGGTCATTCTACTGAAAGGGACATGTGAGGAGAAATGTCTCTCAGTAGCTAACTCGGGACAAAGATGAGGATAAGATTGGGATTTGGGGTAAGAGGTGAGGATGTGACTGGTCACAGGGATGAGGTGGGAATGTCCGTAATGGGTACATCTAGGGATGAGAATGGTTTTAGAGGTGTGGGTAGGAAATTTTAACTGATCATGGGCAATGGATTGGTGGTGGTTAGAGAATTTAAGGTGGCTACCATTTTGCCATCCCAGCTGTTGCATGTTTTGGATAGAGGGGCTAAAGGAAAAGCATCTTCTTCGTCAACCAATGTCTATATAAATCTAACCACTTTGAGCCTATTGCATCTAAGGCTGAGCAAAATGCGTTGAGATGTTACTGTTTAAAGGATAGTCAACAACATGCTAGATATGATTGTAGGTCATGCAAATTCTAAAAATGTATAAATGATTCAGCTAAGAGACATGCCCATTGACAGTTCATTTTTAATACATTTTCAATAGGCTAGTACCTAGGCCTGTAGTCAAATACACACCAGTGCAATTGAGGACCCTATGGGTTCCAAAAACTAAATATCTAGCACCTCAAAATAAAACACATTAATCTTTGATAACTAGCGATTTTTAAATTAGCTGGAAACTTCTCACAGGTTAGATTATTACTGCTATCAAAACGGTACCAGAATCTTCACCAACAAATCACAATTACGATAATCAGAGACTTCCAGATATTGAATAAATCTCACAGCTATAAATGCAAAACTATATGTCCCCGACAACAGTTTAATTCATATAACTTGCTGTTAAAGAAACAAAGACTGTAGACTATAAACCAGTAGGCTTTGACAAATGTCCAAAAAGCATCCAGAAAGTTCATGGTACATAGCATTAACCATAGCAACAACTTCACCAAAAAAGTACGCTATGTATTACTACACAAGGCAGCCCATTGCAAAATGAGAATTCACAAGAAGTTTGTTGCTTCTAAATACTTTGTACTAGCTTTTCGCACAAGAACTCAGAATTCAATTCTTCTGGTTAGCTAATCATATTATCAGCATAATAAAAAGGCCACTGCATTGGGCTTTTGTGATGGAGTAGACTCCATTCCTGTGTTTGGTTTAGTCTATAGTCTCTATATCATCGAGCATATACTAGTGGCTTTATAACTCCAAAGTTCCACACCTAGTTCATCCATTAAGATTAAAACGGCATTCCAACCTGATACAAAGAGCAAATGTAAAAGGCTAGGTAATATTCAACGGCTCCCATGTTGCAATTGTTACTCTCATCAGTGCTCAAGTAATTTCAATTTCGCATGTGCAAAACTAACCCTCAAAGAAGACAACTTAATTATCTTGTTATCTTATCATCACAACCTATACCTGCCTGGTACGAAAATTACAGTTGGCTTTCACACTCAGCTTCTGTTACTTGCTTCTCATTTGGGTGGGAACTTGTAGTTATGATTTTCATTGGAAATATGGGATTCTCAAGAGGCGAGAGTAAGAAATCCAATCGAAAACACAATAAAAAGACTATGCGGCAAGCTGGAAACCACGGTGGGTTGAGGTTCAACATCGTTTGAATCTTTAAAAAAACCAACATGCACCCAACAATAACCCCTGCCCCCAAAAGAAAACACAAGAAAAAAATGTTTTAGAAGAGACATTAAATAGCAGAATAAAATGAAGGATGGTAAATGCTAGTTGACGTATATATAGTTGACATGAATAGTTTCTGCTTACTGGCTCTTCAAATGGAATAGATTTACCCTCCTCTTCAGCACTAATGCAATCATCAGGCTCTGATTTTATCACAGCAACCGAATTCTCATCACCCTTCCTAATCAAGGTACCTTCACTTGCATGGAACTTCTGCAAAATAGCACCCAGATAATGAATGACTAACAAGAGGATAAGATACAAATAGATATTTGTCTTAAACACCAGCCGCAAGGAATCAAGTACTAACAAAAAAAACACCACACAAAAAGAGTATAATTTAAAAAACAACCACATAAAGATAATCATGAATCCTTGCAAATATTACATGGACACTAACCTTCACTGACAGCTACAACATATAACCCATGTAAAACAAAGTTAAGGACAGATATTGTAGAAAACATGTCAAAGTAGAAGAGTACACAACATATGACAGATTACGAGTATAATCATAGTAACAGCTTTGTGGAATTACTATATGTTTTGCATGTGATCACAATTCACTTCCAACTCAACAGACAAAACCAGGCAATAAGTTCACCTTAGAAAAAATAAAAAACACTGACACTAAGAAAAAGCATTGAACAATCAATTACACATGCAATATGCTTCAGAACCTAAGCAAAGTTTTTATCAAGTGACTAATACGAACATAATACCCAGGTAGAAAAAAAAGCATACTGTTAGTTCCGTTATGCTTTTTCTTGGACGACATCTCCGAATCCGAGAAACATATGGGACCTGAACACCAGATCCTCCAATGTTATCAGGCCTAGTAATGAAATCAAATGAATGGACACCCGATGCGGGTCTGAGTATTGCCTTTACAGGACCTATCTCCTTTTCAAAACGCTTGGAAGAAGGCATTGACCTAGCAACATTATCTTTTTCTTTATCAGATAATTCCTCAATGTATCGCTTTGTAGGCTTTCTAACTCTTTTTGCACCTCTGCTCTCAACATTATCATCACTTTTACAGCCAGATTCCGAGAAAGAATTCTTCAGCTCAGCAGTGTCATTCACCATATCCTCACTGAGATTGGGGTGTGCAAAAAAGTTCACAGGCCCATCAACCCCAGCCTTGCTGATTTCCCCAGTGACAGAATCCTCACAAGAAATGTTTTCATTGAGTTCTTCCTTTTTCTTCAGAAACTTCCCGTCATTTATAACAAAGCTTGCAACGGATACATCACAAGAGTTAGTCAGTCCCATCGCTATTCTTCGTTTAAGCCACATCTTGTCTTTCACAGAAGTTTCACGCCCAAATGTTGCTTTGAATGCTTCATGAAGTTCTCTAATAGATAAATTGTCCAAATTGATCTCACCCTTTATCAGAGAAAAATTAGGTTGGGAACCAGTAGATCCACTTTTAGTTAATCCATCATGATGATTTGAACTTGATTCCTCCATAATGCTCCCGGAAACCTTCACCAGTCTATCCTTTGAGCTCGATGTAGATGTGGGCAAAGAGTGCTGCATGAAAATTCCAGATTAATGCCTCCTACCAATTGCAGGAAATATAAAAAAAATTCAAATTCTCACAATTCAACTCAAGCAAGCAGAAACAACAAATTATCTGAATGCTAACAGTCATTGAACTATCTCTTAACCATTATTAACAAAATTAATTAAGCATTATCACATCAGTACTATTTATAATGATGGATATTTTACTTGTAGATTTTCAACAATAAATAGAACTGAGATCAATACAAAACTTCCACTTATCGCCTTCCAATTGAAACAAATCTTGTGAGGAAAAGCGAGAGAGAGGGGGGGATTATACATAACAGTACATACTTAAAAATCTATTGCTAGCTCCAAATCATTATCAGAAAGAGCACTTCAGATGCGATAAACGGGGTGCCTATTAAGATTGAGAATCATCATGTAGAAAAGAATATTTAAAACTGTTATTAAATTGTCGAGTAGTTGTTCACATCAACCAAAGCTTGACTTGTTAGCCTTGTGACTTACAAAAACTTCCTAAATTTAAATTCATTTTGCATAAAAGATTTAAACCCATCACCAGCTCCACTCCAAGTCCTGAACCCATCACCTAAACTCAAAATTCATTTTACTACAACAAGAATCCAATACTACCACGAATCCACCACCCTGCCACTTCTAACACTAACAATACCCTAATCCTTTTCGGTCTAAATTTACATGCAGCAGTCAGACAACTACTCCATCCAACCTTGCATATAAAGGAAATAAGAACGGGGAGCTAGCGAGGTGGCACTTATAGTTTGCATCCCAAGGAGTTTGCTGAGTAATCTAATATTTTATATAGGCATCATTTAGCCTTCCAGGATGAGGGCAGACACCAAGGTGTTTACATTAAAGAGAAGCTTGGGCGACAATCAGCACATAATGGAGACAACAATGGATGAGATGATGGCAAGTGAAACAGTGCACGTAAATGGCCAATAGATAAGAGGGGGAATGGCGACAGCAATCAGAAACGGAATAGCTCTCATGGAAGCACTAGCACAAGCCAAAGAAAATGCCCACGAGGACGGCGGGAACACAATAGTCTATTTCTTTTGAGCTTCCCACCAGGAAATTAGAAGGATATTGCTTTCAATATCCCACTTACAAAACTTTTACTACGACAAGTTCTCACCCAAATATCAAATTATATTTTTCAATAGAAAACACCACTATTGAAAAGAAAAAGAAGGGATTTTTCAAAACAGAACAATTTTTAATTTTCTTCTTTAAATATTTCTAACTTCAAAATATCTTGATTCCCATAATAAGAAGTTGGGCATTTTTACAGCGTGCTTCTTTAAGAGAAAGTGTAATTCATCTTTTGTTTTGTCCTTTTTATTACTCTGATCTTTTCTATCGATTTGGATTTTTTCTGAATCCTCCTTTTTCCGAAAAAAAGGGAAGGAGAATGATCATCTTTGGCGAATCACTCTTCTTATGTTTCTTCCTCGATAACACAAGACAACAATAGAGAAGAAAAAATTTTACACGTGAACAATTACAAGAAACAAAATTCTAAAAAACCACATTTTTGAAAAATAAAACACAAAACTACCCAATTTCCCATCATTACTCATAAACCATAGTACTCATTCAACATTCAAATTATCAAAAGGATTTACTTATAAATTGTATCATAACCTACCCTACATGATTTTCAAGTTTCAAGGAAACACAATTACACAACACAATTGAAATACATGCTTACTTTTAGGACTAGAAATTGCAAGAGCCCCGTGCATGAATTAACATTAGAAGAAGGTTGGCATAGTCATTAGCGGCCTTTGGTCCATGTTTAAAATACAAATGTTCTAATTATCAAGTAGTACAGACTACGTAAATGAACAAGTTGAAAAACAAGTTACTTATAGAACATTTTACTTTTTAGAAGCATTTATAGTACATCTATATTGCGGGTACTAAGAATTAGTTTAGTAGACTTAAAACATTTTAAAACCAATGTCACAAATTCCCCAACTAACCTTTCTAAATTATCGATTCGCTCGAAATGACCCAAAAATACTCCAAAATTGACCAAAATTTGCTTTTTATTAGCAATTTGTGAGAAGATTATCGAATTATGTGACACTATTTAGAAGTCAATGGATACGACAAGCAGCGGACTAAATTTGAAACATGGGGTTATATGGCAAGCGGCGGATCGGATTTAAATCAAGTTCTAAACTCACAATGAATTCATATTAATAAGTAAAGCATAAAAAATCAATAAAATAAATAATGATTTATAAATAAATAGTTAATACTTACTTAACACTATAATCTAGTATAATAATGATTTACCGCTATAATCAAACATAATTTCATGAGTACTGAGATTTTTGGCATGTCGCAGTAGTGGTTAACTTCTATTGTACTATATTTTAAACTTGTTAAACATAATTTCATGAGCCAAATTTCATGAGCCATGAAATCGCAGCTAATATGTGATCAAGTATTAACATCATAAAAGGCAACACAATCCCACACCACAAAAACCTCATTTTAACAGTTAGTTGATCTTGTTGCAGCATAGAACCAGCATCAAGGCAATTAGAAATCATGGACTAGCAACTAGAAATCTACATCCACTTTAACAGGAATAATGGTTGCTTATGTATAAACAAAACCGCCTAGTGTATCCCAACAGCTCATTTGACAAAGGGTAACAAAAGTGAAGCAATGATCTAATATTTGAGTGTAGCTATAATCTATATCATGTAATATTTCTTTTACATTATTTTCTTGTTTCAACATCGTAACTATCAAGCATCTTGATATGTTTCTAAAAACAATATAAAAACAGCAAGTGTGCAATTTACTGACGAAGAATAAGCATCAATTCATTCGTGAAGTGTGCAGAGGAATGCATATGGTAAATCTAATAAAACCAAGCTAATTTTTCTATTACAAAATATGTACCTCAGCTTGTACTCTGATGCCTTCTTCATCTTCAACCAACTTGATTTGTGACATACCTAACAAGCCAAAATAACAAAATCAGAAGCAAAAGATACATTTGTATGCAATCCGCAAAATCTTACTTCAACAATTTATTTTAGAAGAGGATTCACAAAAGATTTGGTTGATAAAAAGGTAAACCATGGCAATTATATATCATCATTTTGCAAAACATGTATTCCACACAACCACCCAACAGGGTAGCTATGATAACCGGCACTCAGCAGAATAGCTGCAATAAAATGCCAAACTACATGCACAATAACAGATAAGGATTTTATCACTAAGTGGAAAATGATAAGGTGTGAATATGACATACAAAAATGAGAAGACGTTTAATCTAACCTTCATGCTTCTCAAGCAAAGGATTTTCAAATGTGATGTCCTTATTTGAAACATGTTCTAATGTTTCCATAACATCTGGCATAGGAAGCATGTCATTCTTCTCCAACTCCAAAAAATTATCAACCTCTATAAGCACATCATCAGTAGCAGGAACCATCCTTCCATCAAACTCAAACTAAAAAGAGAAAATAGAATAGTTTTTGTTATTAACAGCTAATTACCACATAACATAGAAGGGTATGGAAAAGAGGATTTCTCATCACCAAATTTAATTTATGTTGAGCATTAACTCATTGAACATGCTTCAAAATTCACATTCTGCAAGGGATTGTACAAGGGTTGGACAAAATTATGTCTAACATACTAAATTGGCCTGCCTATTGAACAATAAAAAGGCAAACCAAGGCACAATAACAACTCACACTGCTCTGTTTTATGAGCAAAACTTCCCCACTACTACAAAAAGGCAAGGATAGTACAGGCCTAGGGTGTAATAGTTCACTGCTATTCATGGTGGCACCATAATGCAAAAATGTCGAAACAGCAGTGATTACGGAACAACACATGATGCAATAACAGAAGTGATGCAATTATCATGAGGCCAAATATCAGCCAAAAGCATGAGATGTCTTTTAAAATGGCAAATAACTCAATTTTTCACGATTCGTTTTTTTCAAAAACCATTATAATGCGTCAAATGCGATGTTAAGCGACCCTGTTTTTGCACTATGGATGGCACAGAAACATTTGCTCTTACTCATTGGGAAAGGATCAAAGATGTCAAACATCTGATCTGCAAAGCATATTGCATTCAGGAGAACTCTATCATATATACCAGGTTGCGCCGCTAAGACACAAATTACGGATGGAAAACGGAAAACATACATCTTAGGATAGAGATTATATGGAACATTAAACAGTGTACCTCTTATTATCCTTGGTATGGTATATAGGGACGGGCATCAAGTGAAGCACCCATGCTACATAGTGCTTACATGTGATTAGCGACCCTAAGGATGTAGGAAGATAATAAAGAGAGTACAAATATAGAGTATAGTTTTAACAGCACAAGATAAAGCAGAGAGGTCGATCAAATAAGTCGGGTAAAAAATAACCATTCAAAAACATTAACAGCTCTAAGAACGTGGCAGAAACTGGAATGCCCATCAGAAAAGGGATAGATAAGATGTGCATAACTAGGAACTCATCAAGAAAGTACTAAAATGCACATATGTGGAAAAAGAAAAGTTACGATCCCAAGTTAAAGTCCAGGCCATCAATAGCTCATTCACTCTACAAGGTTTTCAAAAAATATACAGAGAATGTAGTATATCCTCTCCCACAGTTGGCAATGAACATGTCTAACTAGAAAACCGTGTTCATGTAGTAATTCTAATGACACAACACCAAATCTCACAAGCTACTAATAAGAAGCCCCCTCTGAAAAAAAAAAAGCATCAAGCACATCTCCCCAGATAATATAAACTCAGAAAATTATCGGGTAAAACCAGGAGAAATTCAAACAAGAGATCGATACAAACATATTCAGATACATTGAAGCACAACACGAGGAATCAACTAGCAAGCTAAATAGATTATTAATCTACAGGAATCAATGCTGCCAGAATCATTCAATTTTATATTTTCCATCCTTTTCTGCATTACACCTCTATCCATGAATTACAATCATAAAAGTCACTTAAAGATCTTTTTCTCACATTTGGATAATTTGTACATCTACAACTTCAAGACTCACGTTATACCGGATGTACTAGGAGTACAAACTCCCAAGGGAGCTCTAAACTTACTAAAAACTTTAACCACCTAAACAAATCTTAACAAAAGTTTTTATCATTCACTGCAGCAAGAAACTCAAAAGATATTATAAGCACAAGTGTAATTAACATATTAGACATATAATCAGATGTGTGTAAAAACATTTACCTTAACAAGCTTATAAACAATTGGATCAGCACCTTGCTTTAATGGAGCGAGACCAGAACCGAGTTTATTAGCTGCTCCATCCTCAATAAATCCAACCACAGTCCTATCAACTCCAACCATCATTTCCATCACACCTCACCACATTTAACTCAATCTGAGCTCCCTGAAACCAATATACCAGAAAACATTAATATTTTAAAATCAGCAATTGAAATTAAGCTTAAAGTCAACCACTAGTACATATACATAGTTAAAACTGCATTGAAGCACTTTACAAATTGAAGCCCTTTAAGAGAACGGTTGATACAGTATCAAACGAATAGTTTTGAAGTACATATGGCAAATCTGAAATTATGCACCCAGACATCACCACACAAAAAAGTGCAAAATATCACCCAAATCACTGCATCTGTCACAAACAAATGTGAGGGTCTTTGAGCTTACTATAGACAAAATGTGATAATGTTCGTGATCACGATAACCAAACGGTGACGAGTAACGGGCATGATGTCGTTATAGTAACACCTAAATATCGGTTAAAACTATATGATATCCCTTGATACGGCCCAAAATGCGAGTTTTTACAGCACAAGAAATATCTGTTCGTTTTTTTAAAACCATCAATACGCAGCCAATGCAATTCGATCGGCCTTGTTTTTACGGTATGGATGAGAACCGAAAAACCATCACATTGATTGTGAAAAACTTTTCACAACGCTGTGATGAACCAAAATCACATTTTTGCACCACGCAACGAATATACCAATTGTACAAACTGTGGAACTTCAAATATATCATGAAATTTCTTTACAAAGAACAAAAAAATTAAGTGAACATTCTTACCATATCTAATTTATTAAAAATTCTAGGAAACTCAAAATGCCCAAGACATACAAAATCCAACACATCCTTGGTTTTAAAAAAGCGCGCCTAAGGCCTTCCAAGGCGACAGACTCGAGGCACGGCAGTACAAAAGGGGAGGGAGAAGCGTGCGCCTTGTGCATGTCATGTATGTTACCTTCTATTTTGGCTTTAACTTTCAGGTATTAAAATACATACCTTTGCTTGATTTACTTAGATTAACCTTAAGAAATAGTTGTAATTTTGAATTTAGTACAATAAAAAAAGCGTTGTTCTTGCCCTAGCCAAAGAAGATCAAGATAGCAACAAGGGCATTGTTCTTCTCATCTTTCCTTTACTTCTTCCCTTTTCTTCGTTACATTTTGTCTCTATTTGTCTTTTTACTCAATCGCTTCTATCCCTTTCTACATTCTTTCTTTTAACTCATTTCTTCTTATTTTATTTATAATGCTTGAGTTTCTTTTTAACTTCTTTCTATTAATAATTCTACTCTCATCTTTTCAAAAAAATCTTTTATTACATTATTTACAATGATTCCGTGATGAATCACTATGACAAGAGTAGAATAGTCTTTTACTAAACTTCTAGAAAAGGAATATTAGTTAGCAAATTAAAAAATAATACAACAAGCAAAGACAAATTAGGCAAAAATAACCAAAAACAAAAAGAAAAGCAACCTATTGAAAAAAATAATCAATTAAAATGATACACAAAACTAACCCATATGAAAATTAGCCCTAAATTTTAAACCTACTTCATGATTATCAATACTTTATTGTTTCCAATGATACAGACTTGAAAGTGCAATGGACAAAGCAAAGAGATAGAACGGTGAAATTAGCAGCAAAATAGTAAATGGATATGAGAGAAAATGACTTTTTGCCTTGGGTTGGGAATTTTAGCATGTCATGAAATATTTGGGATATCGATTGACATAAAATAAAAATGAGGAGAAAGGATGAAATTACTCAAAATTGTTCTAGACTGGCTTTTTGACTACGCTTCTCAAGTCTTTCTAACTTTATAGCTTCGAAATATCAAAGTGAATCAGGTGAATAAAATTTAAAAATTCAAATCCATGATATATGTAGTATTTTCTTTCTAGCTTCACAAGTCATTTTGATAAAGCGGCAGTTGCCAGTTGCCACTTGCCAATTGTAAATTGAATTTCGTTCTCACAAGCTACTAATAAGAAGCCCCCTTAGACCAACAGACAAACATGAAGCTCAACTCCTCAGATATTAGAAATTCAGAACATCTGGTTTTGGAGAAATTTTACAAAAAAGATATCAATGCATAAAGATTCCAATTTAATGAGCACAACGCGAGGAATCAACTAGCAACTAACTAGCAAAAAAGATTATTAATCTACAAGCGTCAATGGTGCCACAATCATTCACTTATATATTGTCCATCTTTTTTCCACATTACACCACTACCTATGAATTACAATTACAAGTCACTCAAAGATCCTTTCCTCACACTCGGATAAGTTGTACATCACCAACTTCAAGGCTCACTTTTATACCTAATGTACTATGAGTACAAATTCTCGAGAGAGCTCTGAACTGACTAAAAACTTTAACCACCCAAATTAATTACAAACTTTAACCTTTTTGTCTCATTTCTTATGAATTCTTCATGTTTAATTATTTTCTTCTAAGTCATCCATTTTTTCCTCCTCTTTGACAACAATCAAACAAAGTTCTCTAAAATATGAGTTTAGGCAGCTATTCTTCGCTATATTATTAGTGATAGTGTAACAATAACAAATGCTCCAGATCATTTATGCGACAATAAGGAAAATAACATATTGTTTCAACTATCAAATATGCTTTAAAATTATTTTATAAGCTTTTACACAAAAAGTGCACCTCGCCTACGGAAAACTTGCAATTTTGACTTGTGCCTTGCCTAGGCTTTAAGACGCTTAAATGCCTCGGTGCGCCTTGTACCTTTTAAAATTAAGTCTGATAAAAACGCAAATCTTATGTGCATTGATTGCAATAGTCGTTTAACGATTATTAGTGCAACCATGACTGAAACCGCAAATTTGCACTAGAGCTACAAAAACTTGACTTGGTTGTTGCTTATGCACCCCTAGTGAGTGCATATTCATGTTCTCCTCAAAGACGTGGTTAAACAATTGTAGTTGTATGCAGGGCCTATTTATGGAGAGGAAACTCTTGATAGTTTCAAAGTTTGGGTATATTGCCCAAATCCAACAATGGCCTTGGTTTTAGACATTTGAATCTGAAATTAGCTACTAAGGGGAAATGTTTGGCCTATGCCTCAAAGAATGATTATTGACTAAACACTTTTAGTTTAAAGGAGTCCCTTGGTCCCATTATTGGCATGGTTGTAGATAATATTGAAATGATATAGGAAAAAGATATGCGATGCAATGAGAAAAAAGCTCCTTAAGTTCTCTCTATACAAAGTTCATGAATAAGGGAACAAAACATCCATGGATAATATACTTTGGCTTAGAATTGCATTACTAAAACATGATTTCATCTCATGATTGGTGATGTTGTAGAGAACTCTCTAGCTAAGTTAGAGATGCTAGGCATATGTCACGCTAATTAGTGCCTGATTGGCTTTGCTGCTTTGAAAATCATAACCATCTACGTAAACATTTAACTGCACTTAAAACGTGGAAATCATTGCATGCTAACTTCTACTAGTTAGTTTTTCATCTAGAAAGAAAAAAATGAGTCTTTTTTGGAACAATGCATCCCTTGTATTAGTGTTTTGCTTAAAAAAGCTCAACCTATAGTGAAAATGGGAATTTGTTTAATAACTCTGAAAATGTATAGTAATAAGCTATAATTTGACTCGAATCCGTCATATATATATACACACATTCCAAGGACATAAGCCATGCCTAACAAGTAGCAATTGGTGCAATGTTTAGCTCTACACAACTATATAATACTATCATGCAGAGATCTTTGAAAAGTAAAAGACCGACAAAAACTATGTAATATTTTAACGAAAATGCAACGCGGCATGAAAACAAACCATACAAATCTCCCTTAGAACTTAATGCAAAGTTGGGGACAGTACCTCTGCATTACAAATCTTGTAATCATAAAGAATCTGATAGAAAATCTTTGCATCTACATGAATCAATGGCAATGCGTTGACGAAAGAAATTCCTCCAGTCTTCTTTTTGAAGTATATCTGATGAGAAGTACAAAGTGAGAACCAAAAACAAGAAAAACCAAGATGAAGCATCCATCGAAAGTGGCACCTAAAAAGAGATACTCCAGCAAAGAGAACTAGAGAAGCACTATCTAAAGATGAGCTGTGAGGTGTGAAGACACTAGATATACACACAGGGTAGGTATACAAGGAGTGGAGAAGCATTTTTCACATCCTTGAAAATTTTCTACTCGGCAGATGGAAAATACCACAAAGGCAAGGAGCAGTCTTTACCTACTCTAAAATTGTCTACACCAGTTGTGCCTAGGAGGCTTATTAATCAATATGTGACAGTGACAAATCTTAAATTCTTAATCATAAGAGACTCAGAGGAAGAATAAATATGTAGCCATCACGATTATATTCTTTTTTGTGACAAAAACAATCTAAAAAAAGTTTAAAGTATCTGAAAACACATATAGATATAAGTGAGCAATAGAGATTGTCAAAATAAGATGGGAACAAATCAAATTTGATCAAGTAAGCAAGATATGCTGGAGAAAGGTTTCCATCATTAAGGTAGCAAGCATCCAAAATGGAGCTTACCATATACCATTAAACACAATTATCATCAACAACATAAATTATAAACTTGAATGATCCAACAAAAGAATATTCTTACAAATGAATTTTATGCCGTTTATAGAAACAAAATTAAGCCCAAACAAATGCTAATTGCTAAAAAGCTAAAAGCATCAAAATCACCATCATTTATGTGCATAAATAATGAAAAATAATCCAAATTTCGGCTAAGAAAAAAAAAGCAGTTATCTTTACTTTTAGAATACTAATTATAAATCTTCAACGACCAAACAAGAACTAATCAGAAACAAAATAAATGCAAATATGACATAAAGTGATACAGATGATGCTAAAATAAACTTAATAACGAAAACCGCCATGAATCGAAACAAGAATATAGCGATTAAAAGGAAGAATGATACCTGAACTGACTGTGAATCGAATTTAGGGTAAGAAGTGAGCAATCACGGTATTTAGGGTTTACAGGATTTGAGTAAACTTACGATTTTCCCAACTTATTTCGAGTTTCTTGGCTTTGTCGGAAATGGGAAAGCAAATAGTATTGGTAATTGGTAATTCTGCTTTTGCTTTCCTTTGCTCTCTGACTCTCCCTACCCCTACTTGGCCAAAGTTTAGTATTGGTAGGGCCGTATAGATGGCAAGATGGTAAACAATTTTTTTGGTTGGGATAGGTACGTGTATGATTTCAATAGAGGAACATTTGTTTAGGTGGCGGATACTAGGAAATACTTCATTTGTTCTAATTTACTTGCTATTATTGTATGGGCACAAAGACAAAGAAGTTACTGTGCAATGATGACCAGTAGATGGAAAGTTGCTCTTTTGAAATTTTTTAATATCATTTGTTGAAAAACGAAAAAACAAAATAGGAGTATTTAGATATAGAGTAGGTATAACTTTAAATGATTGGATTTTTACAAAAAAAAGAAACGTAGCAAGTAATATGAAATTTCCCAAAATGGAAAATATAGCGAGTATTATGGAACGGAGGAAGTAGGAATTAGTTTTCCTGATCTATAAATGTCGCCATACTTTTTATTATGTCGCTATTTTTTTAATGAAATTATAAAAATATTTTTTCTAGTTATAAAATCAAAATTTATTATAATTATTGAATTCAAATAAAAATATTGATTATAAAAAAGAAAAAAGTTATCGGAAAATGGACTTAGTTGCACCTTGCACATTTTGTATGACTCAGCCTAGGTTAAATCGCATGTTTTGTGCGATAGAGTCCAATTTATTTATTTAATTAATATTTTTATTTCATTAGACTTTTAAATTTAGCTTGGTTGAGATGTTTTACGAAGAAGATGAGTAAAAGAGAAGAAAAATTTTTATAATGCAAAAGTTTATGCTGAAATTTGATACTTATTTATTCTTTTGGTCATAGTTTATTTCATTAGACTTTTTCTCTTATAAACAAAAAAACAGTTGATACTTAATTTTTACCAAATATATCATTTAATAATTAGCTTAAACATCTAACTTAATAACCATCAAAACAAAAAACACTTTCAACTTATCAAACAATCTAATTAAATAAACGAACAATTAAGAAGCATTTGTAAACATCTGAGACCGTCTTTTTAAGAGCCGTCTCTCAAATCCAGTCCATTAGAATTTAATTCTTACTCTTATTTTCTATTTTTCGTTATAGATCACCCAACTAAAAGTTGATCTACCGTCTCTCACACTGATTTGTGATACATTTATGGTGGCAATAAGAGGGTAGAGAGTGCTATTATCTATCATCATCCACATTCCATATGGCTCCTGTTATCCCCTCAACTTTCTCTCTCTACACCTCTTCTTCTCCTTCATTTTTCCGCCGAAATCCTTTTAAATCTTCCATTTCTTTATCTCCAGACACCTTCATTCACATTAACTCTCCTTGGATATGCAATGCCAGCAAAAAACCAAGCTTTGTGGATCAAATTCTTGATTATATTGAAGGTATAATAACTTTGATCTTAATTAAAATTTGTACCCAAAATTTGGTCTTCTTTTTATCAAGTACATAATTATAATTTTCAATTATTATTAATTTGGCATAAACTGATTACATGAAGATTCTAATGATAAATTAGTAATGCAGGAGGGCCAAAATTGAGAAAATGGTATGGAGCACCTGATCTTCTTCCAAAGGATGGATCAACAGCTGAGGAAGAGAATGATTCAGGTAAAATTAAAACTAGTACCGTTCCGGACAATTTTTCAACCCTAGGCAAAAACTAAAAAAACATTTGTACAAGTCAAGTTTCGGTTTTTTTCTTCAACTACGCACCTTATAATTTGAATATAATTGAAAAATAAAATTTTTAATAATAAGGATGGACTTATTTTGGGTCACTTTATGAGCTAGGCGCTAACTGCCCCAAGAACAGCCCTGAGTAAAACATACACACAAAATCTAGACCATTTATAATTGGGACGGCCTAATATATATTTTTTGAAAAATTGTGAGTAGCATTAAAAATGATGTAAGTAGGCATATTGTGAGTAGGTATGATATGATAAGTAGGCATTAAGAATGATGTAAGTAGGTATTAAGTTTTAATGGACTGGGCCTGAGAGACGTCTCTTAAAAAGACGGTCTCTCAAGAGATTAGCTGACGCGTACAAATCCTTTTTCCGGACAAGTTGATAGTATATAGTTGTTAAAATTGATTATAATAATCACTAATCTCTTTGCGAAATTCAGAATAAAAAAGCGAATTATGATCAGTTTTGAGCTATTTTAGGCTCATTTAAGCGAATGGCGAACTTAGAAAGCGAATTATGTTACACAATCAAAAATTAAATAATATTGTTTGTAGGGCCATGATATTTTTCAGTTGATATATTCAATGCTATTTTTTACAACTTTCTAAAGAAATTCAGAGTGTATAACTTATAGTGGGGTTTGGGCACTCTAAGGCACTTTCATGGGTCCATCAATGAAAGAATCATGTCTATATTGATTTTCTATGAGCCTTCATCTCTTACTGGCTACTTGTACACCTAAAACAGAAATTGAAGAAGTCAGGGATGCTGTTCTAATCACTGATGGAGATACTGAGATTGGGCAGGTATAATGATTAATCATTGCTGATTTCCTTTCCATTTTTGGCAACTCAATGAATTTCATGATTGATGAATGATGTTTATTGATGTAGTAACTGTGTGCATTATGCTAAAGAAGCACTAAAACTCTATCTTTATTCAGATTTATTGGCATGAATGACTCTGAACCTTCTGATTTCTAGCTTATTTAGATGGTGATTTTGTCTTTGATTGTGAAACGGGCTCGAGTGAAAGCTTTGGTAAAAGATAGACGGGCTGCTCTAGAAGCTTATGGAAACTACGTCGAGGTATAATAATGTCTAGATTTTTCTGTATGCCCTTCATTTTTTCAGGCCCGTCTTGTGTTCTGTATCAACCTGTGCCTTCTAACGTGTGTTCTGGTGGCTTCATCAAAAGCCGTTGGCTGGAGATGTAAATGATAAGGGGTTCTTGAAGAAGGCTTTAAAGGGTGTTCGAGCGATCATATGCCCAACTGTATGCACTAAAAACCTAGCCTTTCTTAGCTTCTTTCTTGAAGCACCTTAATGGCCTTATCATTTTGCTGGTGCTTCCACAGGAAGGTTTCCTGTCGAGAGTAAGGAACTTGCAAGGAGTTCAACATGTTGTTCTCTTATCTCAGGTAAATACTTGCCTTTTTAGCGCTGTAATGAGTGACAAAAATACCAGGTGAAATTGGTGTTTCTTCGATTCGTATACTTTAGGAGTTCCACAGTACATAACACAATTCTTTACCCATGCACACGTGATAGAGTATGTGACATGTCATGAGGCTATAACCATCAGCTTAAGCTTTTGGTTGAGTTGGTTCCTTGACATGGTTATAGAAGCCAACGGGACGGAAGGTTTGAACATTGAATCTCACTAACCCTTCATTCCAAGTAAAAATTTAGCGGCAAATATGAAGCGAGCTTGTGTGAATGTGTGATAGAATATACTCCTATAACTATAAGATATCATTGGTCAACTATCAACTTAATTTCTGGTTGAGTTGGTTCCTTAACAACACGCCTTGCACGAATCAGTTAGTTTGATAAGATTGCAGTTATCTGTGTATAAAGGTGCTGATGGCATTCAAGCTCTGATGACCGGCAATGCAAGAAAGCTGGCTGAACAAGATGAATCGATGCTAAACGCTTCAGGAATTCCCTACACTATTATCAGAGCTGGTTGTCTACAGAATATTCCTGGCGGAACACAAGGGTTTAGCTTCCAAGAGGTATTCTTACATTACACTCCCCTTAAAGTGGATAAATACTTGCCGTAACTGAAGGCAGTTACATTACAGGGTAGTGCTGCAAAGGGAAGTCTTAGCAAAGAAGATGCTGC
This sequence comes from Amaranthus cruentus, assembly GCA_019425755.1. Classification (NCBI taxonomy): domain Eukaryota; kingdom Viridiplantae; phylum Streptophyta; class Magnoliopsida; order Caryophyllales; family Amaranthaceae; genus Amaranthus; species Amaranthus cruentus. Next base: position 13,819,056 of record CM033458.1, on the reverse strand, counting down.
GTTCGTCTGTGTCGAGGCACTTGGCTTAGTTCCTGAAACTGGATTCACTGTTGAGGTCGGTCTGCACTGGATTTCTCAATATAATTTTTTTCACTTTTATAAATTTGCGAATTATTGCTGCACTTCGATAACATTTTCACTGGCTCTGCGTAATGATAGGTGGTCAATGGAGAAGAGAAGGTTTCAGATTGGAAACAAAAATTTACACAGTTGATGGGGGTTGACGGAAAAGGTCAAGGATGATAATGAGCCAGTTCAAGATGTTGGCATCAATCAGAACCCCAAGTGGATTTTTTGTATAAATTTGTCAAGACTTGTGGATTTCGTTAATTCATTACTCTATTTTTTTCCCCAATTGGAGTTGCATGTGAATATACACCATTATATGTACCATTATAAGGAACTTTCCACTTCCAACTAACGGCCTATTCGGTAACAAGTCATCAAGTCATAAATAGTCATAAGAGTATAATATTTTAGCGTAAATGTTTGTGAAAATAATGTTATTTCTCATGAAAATAATACTTGATCTTTTCTTCAAAAAATTTTTTATTACCATTTAATATTATTTTTTCAAATATTAATGGGCAAAAAAAATTTTGTAAATGTTTTTTTGACAAATTTTTATTGCCCCAACATTACTCTTATCAAAATAGATGAGAATTACTAAAATACATTAAAATGATAGCCCAATAGTGCATAAGTTACAGAACTACATGTAGTAATATTATTCTACTTCCAAGAACATAAACATGTTACATACAAATAATAAGTAATATATGGAGTATGATTGCAAGACATTTTCCTTTTAGGGGGAATTGCAGGAAAGCCAACTTCCAAAGCTACAGGAGTTCACTAACAGATATGAACCAATTAACAGCCCAAATGGGAACAATAACAACCATAATTGCATTATAAAAATCATCAAGGTAACTAATTTACATACAAATAAGACATTCCTTGAATGGCATGTATAATCTATACGGTATCATCAATGTAAAAGCATCATTGTTTGCATTTTTGAAAATGCACTGCCCAAAACGATCTACACTCATTCCTGATTTTCTTCTTTTACCCGATATCAGATTCACTAATACAGTTCTATTATGTGCTACTGTTGTACTGTACAACATACATAACCACAATGAATGAAAAACAAATTCGCACAAGGGAAGATAAGTACATGAAGAACCAAAACTACAATTCACCATACACAAAACTGGGTTAGTTGAAACATTATCTCCTTTTCTCTACATATCTTCAAGCCTCATGAAAGTACCTCAGCATCCTCATGATGCAAATCTGCTTTATTGCGCTTGCACCAGCATACAAATTCAGGCAGTGGTCCCTCGTCCCCAAGAACCCATGGATGTACAGCAACCATATCTAATGTCAACCTTTGATTAGGATCTGTCAACAAAAGGTTTTTTGATGATTAAATGCTAGATTCACAACAGAAATAGATATAATTTCATTATTTAAGATTGTTGGTGATAGGATGTATACAGAATTACCCCTCAAGCTATAACGACAATTCTAATTTTGCATGGTCAGAGAAACAAATGGTGGGGCATAAATTTTTTTGTGCATCAAGCCATCAGCTTGTTTTTCAAACATGGATATTTGAAAGTTGAAAATAACAGGTCTTCAACCGACAAATGCACCTTGGTTGTTTTCTATCAAGCACTCAGATAAGAAGGTACTGAAGTCCCCAAATCTAAATTGTGGAAAAGCAACAATAGCTGTACTATATGCATTGTATATGAATTAAACATTTTCTTGACCTGTAGGAACTACCACAAACTATGCACAGCCAAATAAGGAACGTAACTCTAAGAGCTTGTGCACCCACAAACCCCAACACAAGAATTTCTCCTTAGAGAAAAAAGATCTTTGAGATGCAAAAGGTGTCTCGTAACAGTTTACTAACCTTTGCATAGGAGTCCCTCTAACAAATCGATGAGCTGTGGATTAAGATGATCAGGAAGATTGATGGGATCATTAACAATCTGGGACATCAAAATAATTTCAGAATAGATACGATAGAAATCCTAAACGTTGAATTATCATTTAAAAGCATGGAGCAGCAACTGGACGAGAAAAACTGACCTTGTCATAGGTCTCCTGTAGTGTCTCTCCGATAAAGGGAAAGTTTCCCATTATCATACAGTACAAGGTGATTCCCACAGCCCAGGTATCGGCCGTTTTTCCATGATAAGTTAGACCTGTTAGACAAGGAAACTGCATGGTTACAGCTTATACAGCATACTTTAATGGTATGTAATGTTCAAATCAGTGTCATGAAGAGTCATTGGCAGCCAAAAACTAACCTAAGCAACATTCGGGCGCAGTTATAACAGGTGTCCCGGGAGAGCGACGTAACTCATCATTATCACCCTGCAGATATTATAAAATGAGAAACAGTACATAAGAGAAGAGCTGTTAAATCTAAGGCATCAGGCAAAAAAAGAAAAACATGTGGAAGACTCAGAAAAGTTGACAATCAGGTCCTTTAAACTTTGGCTTCCTCCATAAACATTAAATTACAATTAACGGTATTTCTAAATGCTGCCATCATCATCCTCCCTTTTCAAGAAGTTCCAAAATAAACATTCTAACTAGCAGTGCTCTTCCTCAGCATTTAAAAGCTTGCTCCAAGTAATTTACTACTCAGTTCTTATCTTGAATAAACTTGTTTTAACATAACATTATATAACATTGGCCTAACTCCTCAAGCAAGACAGATCATACAAAGAGGTCAAAACCAACAAAACAATTTCTATTCCCTTCAGTTTACAACAGAAAGAAGATATATTCCACAAACCCTCATCTCAGACAATACAGTGGCCAACCTTCAGTTTACATCCGACCATCACTGCAATTGTGATCTTTACCAAATTTTTGCACTATGAGCATAAGTCATAACTAAAAGCCAAACATGTTCACCTGTACTGCATCCCAAGTTATTGCTAGAATTTCCTCTTCATTGTTCCGATAATTTAAAATATGCCTCTTATGGTAAACTTTATCTCAACAATCAAACCCTACACCTAGCAGCCCACTTTTTCTGTTTACTTATACACTCCCTTTAATTTGTAAGTCAAAATCCTGCATTGCAATGAAATCCGACACCCGCACACACATCATAGTTGACATTGTTCATGATGTGGATTGTGGACATACAGCGGACTTTCCTTAACTAAAATGGGGCTGTTGAATTGACTACAGGTGGTCGCAGAATTGCAAGATGCAATATCAATATGTCCATTGAAGCATAAACAAAATTCATGAAGTTACAAGACTTAAGAAAGACTAGATATTTTTGATTCATACTCCAGGTTCAGTATCTATTAAAAACGTAAACTTTTTCTCACAAATGTTTCGTTTATAATTCATTTGCCACAAAATTTTATACAAATCAGAAAGTGCAAAAAACTATTGAACACAAAAAAATTAAAATTTACACTGCATATTGAAAGTTGGGGTGCAAATCCTTTACCTCAAATACTTGGCTGACACTGAAGTCAGCAATTTTTACAGTGCCATTGCGCGTAACCAAAAGATTTTGAGGCTTTATATCCATGTGCACTATATTCTGATATTCAAAAAGGAAACAAGATCGTCAAGATTAAATAAATGCCTACCACCAAATGAAAAGAATGTAAAGCATAATGTTAGAATGAACCAGAAGACAATAATAAAGATCATTGTTATGTCCTTGTCAGTAATTCTATGCCTAAACGGGTAAGCCAGATTGAGAGTAACCAAAGAAAACATAGACAGAGCACTGATGCTCCTGAAAAGAACACAAAAGGCATTTTTCAAAAGAACCTTTAATACTGGAATGAAATCCTCCCTGTCCCTTCCTATTGTCTCCTCAAGTCCCTATTTTTTAATTTCGTCACGGAGCTATAAAAAATGTGAGAGCATTCACATTAGACTTGGTCACTAACTTTATACTCCTACCTCACTTCACTCTTTTCGATTTCAAGAACACCACATGGAATGACCCCATGGTGAATTCTCAGAGCAGTAGGTCTGTGCAAGACACTTGCCAAGCATTCAGTCCTGAATTAGTTCAAATGGACACTATTTCTCATCACTAGGAGAAGGTGCACACAGGACACAGCCAACCCTTCTTCATCCAAAAAGGATCGAGAGCCTCTTTATAGGCATCGGGGCAACTTATGTTGATGTAGCCAAGTACTGCAAGAAAAAAGGCAGGAACCCAATATAATTTTTAATTCCTCAAATCTATAATAGTGAAGCATAGTATTCTGTTAGGAAGGACAACAAAACAAAATGCAGCAGTACAGCACCCAAAACAACACAAATCCAGAGGGCTATAAAAAATAAAGTGGCATGAAAGTTGATCTTACATGTGAATGAAGATAGATTAGTCCAGAAACGATATCTCGTAAGTATCTTCTAGCAAAACCTTCCCCTAAGCCGCCAGGCGGGCCAGAACCATCACAGTCCCATTTTCCCTCCACATACTCGAGAACTAAAGACAAAATTGAAATATCAATCACTTAGAGAAGAAAAGGTGAGATCCAAAGTCCCTTATCCTCTCAAAATATATATTCTAATGTGGATATGTGAAGATAAAACAAAAAGGGAGCGGCAATAATACCCATATAGAAGTGGTCTGTGTCTGGATCATCAATTACTTCAACAAGATTGACTATGTTGGGATGGCTCACAACTTTCATTATTAGCACCTGAAAGAAATTAAGTTGCAGATTCAAGCATTGAGATGGACAACAGACATGTAGTTCAGTCAAATGAACTATTATAATACAGCAATATATAATCAACTGACATAGAGGAGAAGGGACATTGGGCAAAGCAAATATAATTCTGTTATACTAGTTTGTAAGTTGTAACTATTAGCTGCAATAATCACTTAATGGAAGACGAAGAAAGAGGCAACAAAAGCATAAGGTAGAGAGACGATCATCAGATTATCCACTAATTTTTGTTAGCTTTTAGCTATATTGGGAGAGATTTCACACTTCTTGGTTGCTCGATACTTAACTATGTTTTCTGTATTTACAGCAAACTACATCAATACAATTATTGTCTATCTTATTAATTTTCTACATTTCATGAGTTATGGCAGCCTACCACTTAATGACACAGCAGAAGGAGAAAACAAAACTTGCTGGCTTACAAGTTACAAGAGAGCAATATGTAAAGGTGTAAACAAATTTTACATGTAGGTCAAAGAGGAAGTTAAGCACATAACAAAGAACCAGCTTTGTCTAGAGTTGGGTTAGCATTTGCCACCACTACCAACCGAAAAAGAACCTTAAGTTTTTTTCCTAGAATGAAAAATCTAACAAAACCTACATGCCATATCCCCATTGAATGCAACAAATTTGATTACATTACTACTTGGGAAAATTTATTCTTGAGTTTTTCAAAAGCAAAGTTAAGATAGCATTCAGCAAATCATATCACTTTCCAAACTGCATCCAATTAATAAAAGGCAAAAAATAAGTCAATTTGGTAGTTTATTCAATATCTTAGAGTCAAATTCTCAATATGGGTCTAAGGGTGGTGGCCACCCTTTATAATTGCAAGGTGTTGCATCAATATTTTTCGGTGAGTTTCCGTGGAGAAAAATACACAAGCCTTTTTGGTGAATGGAGGCAACCATGCCACAACAATGCCAAAGCTTTAATGGGTCGGCTAAATGAACCAAAAGATCAAATTTAGTGTCATCCACATAGATGTTTCTCCATTCATTCTGGTTTATCTTAACCAGTAAGTTATCTTTGGTCTTTATTGCCCTCTTTTTGGCAAATACAGGATTGAGCAATAAAAGTCAAACATCAATTGCATGTGCTTCATTAAAGAAGATTAAAATAACCTATTTTGGATGAATCCTCCAAAATAAAAAAAGTTGGGAAAGATTGGTCAATAAATTGATGAAATCAACTGTGCTTTTTGCTTTCAGTCAATTGGCAAACATTCTAATATTTTCTTTTCTTCTTTTGATTGAATCAACCACTGACGAGGTTCCTAGATTTTGTAACAGCATATCTAAGCCAATTAAGCACTATGAGATCACATAAAAGCACATGTTATCCAAACTGGTAAAAAGGGATGGAGTATTACACTTCTACATGATACTTATTAGGCTAGCAAACAAACATGTATGCCAAGAATTTAAAATTTTAAAGGGGGAAGGAAGAAAAAAAAAAACTCTAAATTGTAAAACAATCTTTTACCTAATTCAACACCATATGAATAAGGGACATATGGAAGGTGCCACTACACAAAGCAAAAAAAAAGGTCTTCGAAAGCAGTAGCAGTAACAGTCGTGAAACAAATTTCACAAGTGGTTTTCACGGTCGTCTCGTCATACGGTCGTGATAAGCTCAACTACCTTTACGATACAATCACAATACAGTGACGTGATTTTGTTTTCGCACTATGCCTGGTAGAACTCCTAGGTATTATAACCCTATGACCTAAAGTGAACTTAGTAAATTGCTGATGAATGAAGCACTCAAGTCTCCACACAATTATTTAGTATGGAATTTTATCAAAATCCTAGAGGGAAGAACAATTTTCAAACAAGATTCAAAATAATTTAATTGCAAGCTTTAAAAAATTTCTTCAATGTTTCTCTTCTATGTTCGATGCAGATAATCTGCATAATCTTAAGATCTTGTCAATGTAGGCTGACTTCCAGCTCTGTTCATTTCCTTATATTCAGGTACTGTTCATTTTCTTAAGTGGCCTTGTTTGCACTATGAGACGTATTGACTACACCGTATCATAACTACAATGGATTCCGTTCCAAACACATATGCCTTGAACCAAATTTGGCAACACTCACCATTGCATTGCTGCTTTCATCTATGCTTCTGACCATTATTACCCATTAAATTTTAACATCATGTCCTTTTCACTTTCTTTCTCTATTGGCGCTTATTTGCCTATGGCCACATCATAACAGGAAGTTACAATGAATTGTTATTTGTTTATAAATTCTCGTGGCGGATGGGTAATTCCCGGAGTAGCTATTTATGATACAATGCAATTTGTGCGATTTCAAACTTAGTTAAGAGAAATTAAATGGACTGTAATTTATAACCTTAAGTCTAAACCCTAATGCAAAATCAGAGTTGTCTACAAGACTACAACTGTAAATGACAATTTCTCTACCATTCTTCAGCTAGGTCTAGCTCTAGGGATAGCAATTGAATGGAAAAGTGAATCCAAGTGATCTTCAGATTCATACAAAGAAATGGGAGAATTCATCTAAACACGACGGAGTAAATAGATTGAGAGAATTTCATTTAAACACAATGGAGTATATAAGAAGGTATCATCACCTCACCCTACAAGGCACCTAAAAGAGATACAAAGAGAGATTTAATATATCAATGTGATAAGAAAAGTAAAACTGCAAGGAAATATTCAAACAAATTTAACAGTCAGAATGCGCTACCCTATATTGTTAGGTTAACGCTTTGGTATTGTAGTAGTAGCGGCAATGCAGAATTGGTGTTGTAACAACGTGAAAGCATACTACACAATTGGCACTGAGATATGTGAATGGAATCTGATGTTTATGTATTAAGTATAATCTTATAATTATAAACACAACATTTTCCTCCATAGAGAGGTCAAGAGTCATTCCATGCCTCTTGACATTGATGATGCGTTCAACCCAAATGAACAACTAATTACAATGATATTTACTTACAAAATCATCTCTCCTATTCTCCCTTAAAGACCTTTAATCTATTTATTGACAACTAATTCACCAAGGAATATCTAAATACAGATACTAAAAATGGGTTGTAAACGATAAAAGATAGATAGTCCAACTACCAACGTCTAATGGCCCATAAATATCAAAAACAAAAAACATAAAAAAAAAGATAATCAAAATCTAACGAACTTATAAGGAAATTTATTTGCATTTTGAAAAGATCCACAAGGAATCCATCAAACATGCCACATTATGCCTCAAAAAGGCACCGCACCACGACACACCATTATTGTTTCAAAGCTATAAAAAGAATTTCTTCGGTTTCTCAATTCATACATCAAACTTACCATCTTACAAATAAACCCAAACTCCACTAACTTCTCCAAATACTCAACCTTCTGCTATGACGTATCACGTATGTTGTAGATGACTGGATAGCAACTAGCACGTAAGCAAGCCACATTTTTTTAGACCTTCCCTAAAAACACTCTCATGTATATAGTTTATCCAACATTTAAATCGAAGCCATTCACTACCCACCTTACTGACAAGGTGGATGTTGGCCAATAATGTAGGCATTTACGACAATATTGTGAGGATGGAAATACAATGATGTTAAAGGGTAATTCTCATAGTATATTGGGAGTAGGCTAGGAGGCTTGTGGAAGAAAGGGACAAACAACTTTAACATAGATCTAATCTCCTATTATCACCTAATGACTAATGTCGAGATCATCAACTGGAAATATGATGGGAGGAAAACAAGCTAGAATGGACAATCTTGATGCGTTCTTGTTCCTCTCCAACTTGTGGACAATGCACAAGTTTAGGTGACCATTATTGTAAAAAATGGCTATTTGATTGTCTTATAATTCTATAAGAAGCTTTGAAAGACGACAAAGATTATCTCAATCAAGTAGGTGATATTTGTGTAAAACTTCTAGATATTACAATGTAATTCACCTTCATAATTAATCCCTAAATCACCTATATAGCGAAATTCTTATTTGAAGAATGAAACATATGTTCAATAAAATTTTGGTAACAAAGTGGTATTACAAAATAAAACTGGGAAGAAAACCACTGAAGTACAATGGTACCAACCAAAATTAGATGTGAAAAGTTAACTTTAATACACGAAATAAAACAAATTGTGAAACACACCTCTCGCAAAACATCTGTCATAGCAGTCTCTGAAGGTGCTACTCGTTGCTTTAACAAATGGGACTTGTGAAAAACCTATAAAAGAAAATATGAAATAGATATTACTATTTCCATCCCGAAAAGGTAATACAATTTAATCAAAACTTTTATTCAAAGGGAAGGATAAAGTAGTACATAAACAACAAAACGTAAAGTAAATAAGGACAAAAATAACGGAGAAATAATGTCACATTTAAGATGCAAAAAAGGAAATTTTTGCACTTATTTTTAAAGAACTAAACACAAAGAGATAGGGGTGCTCGGTAATTAGTTGTTAACTAGTTCAATAGGCTTATTTGACCAGTTGATGCTATTAGCTTTTTTGTTAGAAATTAGGAAAAAATTAGTTGTCAGATGTTGCTTCTTTATTAGAGAAAACAAATGGCAATAGACAAACTAAGTTGAGCAACTTTTTGGTTTGGGCTTAAAAGTCATTTACTAAACACTCTTTTAGCTTTTGACCAACCAGCAAGCCAAAAGCCATATACAAACCATAAAATTGTCCAAAAAGTCATTTGCTAAAAATACCTATACTCTAATATAATGATTTTTCCAGTGCCATTTTAACGGGAAGAAATGATGTAAATTGCATTTCAGTAACACTCATAGTCAACAACTAACAAAGCAGCTTAATGTCTTATAAAGCCAAAAAAAAGGTTTCATGAATGTTTTCTTGATAAAGCAAAACATGTTGACCAAACACATTTTAAGCTTTAGAAGGCCGTTTGTTTGGAGATATATACCATAGGAATTTTAGATTCCTAAGAAATTTTTCATTTGAGTTTTGATTATTAGACAAAATATTAAAAACCGTAGAAATCCCGAATTCATCGGAACTTCCTACAATTTATAAAAAGTCACTTACCATATCCATCCCTTAGTTATGTGGTATTGGGAAAACCCTTGGTTTCAAAAGAACAACTTTAGTAAGATCATAAGAAATTAACAAAGGAAAATCCTACGAATTAAAACTGCCCATAGAACATCAAACAAATGACCTATAAGACTAGTGTTTCCTAATTCAGAACTAGTGTACAACCACCACAAAATTAATTAAAAGGTTGTAGGGAAACATGTTAGCCTTCTTAAGATCTAATCTTCTCTTGCCCTATATTTATCTACTAAGATTTATTTCTTCTTTGTGCATAAATTAGCAGATATCATTCTAAATCAATAAAAATTGGTTACCACCTTTGATGTTATACAAAAATAATATACTTGTTCTATCTAATGATCATCATTTGCACACCAATTTGTCCTAAAAATAAAATGATTTTGTGAGCAAAAAAAGTCAAATGAAAATTCAACTTACGGTCGACTTCAATTGTTAAACAAGTTTAGTGTGATATTTAATCAATAACAATTTGCATGTTTTACAAAGAGGTTTTTTCAAAACTTTACTAAACTAAAATTATGACTATTGCATCCATTCTAGTTAAAAATTCAACGCTTAAAGGGAGTTTCAAATGTAAAGTTGCCCATCACTAGTTGTTTCCTCTTTCTGAAGCAAAATAAAAACTACTAAACACGATGAAGCTTGCATTATATTAAATATGTAGACATCCCAAGAACCAGTTGTTTTCTAAAATAATATATGCATCTGAGTTGAATCAAAAAATCCAAAGGCAAGATCGATGTACTAGAATTGTTAATTTAACTACATTAACACCAAAAACTGAAAGAAATATGAATATTGCCTCAATTTAGAAGATAGTCTCCATTATTCTAACACTCATCCACAACACCAAGAGGAACATCGAAGAAGAAGGGGTGTTTGACAATTGGCTTTTTAGTTGACATTTCACTTTTGGCTTTTTGATTGGTCAAGCAAATAATAAATGTGTTTGGTAAATGGTTTTTAAGCCAATTGAAAAGTTGGCTTTTAAGCCAAAACTAAAAATTTATTTTCTCTAATAAACAATCAAAACTAAAAAATAATTTTTACCAAACATCTCTATAACAGCTTGCTTAAACAATTGGCTTATCAACAAACACTTTCAATTGGTCAAACAAGCCAACAAAATAACCACTTTCCAAACAAATCTGGATACTAATCAATCCACTCCACTCACAATGAGCATAGATAGATGTTTATTGCGTCAGAAATTGTATGCAAGTTTTGAAAATGTAACTCACAATAGACCAAAAACAAATATAGCTCACAAACAATGTGGTTACCTCTATCTCACCCCCCAACCTAAGAAAAAAGGAAGAAGATGTTTAACCTTAAAGCTTATTCCTCCAAAGTTTCCTACTTGTAATAAAAAAAACGGACATAAATCCAAAACCTAAAAACATTAGCTCAACAAAACTCAAGTCCTTTCTTGGACCATTTCACAAAGCAATAAATAACTAATAAAGCGTATATGCATGTATATTGAAATACATCAATTACATATAATACATATGCATATTTATTTATGTACACATATTATATGTATATGTGTGTGTACTTATATATGCAAGTGTATATATATAAATATGTGTATATAACTATATATATAGAGAGAGATATGTGTGCGTGTGTACTTATATATGTGTGTACATATATATGTGAATATATATAAGAGTGTATATACATGTATATATGGGCGTGCTAGTGTGTGAATATGTAAATATATATATATATATATATATATATATATATATATATATATACATATATATATATATATGTGTGTGTGAAGAAAAAATGAAGACGAAAATATAAACAACCTTTATTGCATAATGTTTTCCATCTATGCTGCTTCGGTAAAGAACCTGTTACATTAGAAGAAACACATTTGAGAGACATCAAATAACATGACCATCATTAACAAAGGGAAAGTTGACAAAAAATTACCACTTTTGCATAACTTCCAGACCCGATCTTTAGCTCACGGATATACTCATTAATCATCTTATTTCCATATTCATCCTAATGATGAAGAGGTCGAATTAGTATATATCCACATAAAACTATAAGATCAAAGTTTCTATAAGCATCATAAAATAACGACGACATAAATCCAACATTTAAATTTTCCGAGCATCTTTTCTCGAACTCACTCGGTAACTTTATAATCTTCACCAAGTACGAAACATTAATCCACGTAAAACTGAACACAAGAAAAGAAAAGGCCAAAAATAGTACTACATTGAGCTCAGAATTTCAGCAAACAATAACCTAATGCCAATTCAAATTCAAAGTAATCAGTCTCAAATCCTCACCTCAGAGCGAACAAGTTTACGAGTTTCCTTGACCTCAAACTGTCTACAAATCAAACCATTCCTAATCTTAAAATTAATTATCTCTTCTGATCGATTCGCAACACTTGACACTTCACTTCCATAATATTCTTGAGTCATATTAGTATCTTCCCCATTATACAAACTATCATCAACCTCCACTTCGTCATCAACATCCACATCGTCATCACCATCAACATCTCCATCGCCATCTTCCAACAAAGGTTTCCGAGAAAGAACACTTGTAAATCCGCCAATTCTAAAATTAGGTCTTGCAATTGCTTTACTCCTTCTCGAGAACCCAAAGCAGCCACAGCAGCCCATATCCATTTTCCTAAAAGTACAATCACAACTAAACAGCGTTAGCAATCACCTTTCGCATTTTCACTTTTTACCTCAAACAATCAGTCATAAACTTCAACTTTTTAAATATCTAATCTCCATTGACTAATCAAACCACAATCAACATCACAACCAAAGTTAATCAGTCTATAAAATAAAATGATCAAATGAATTCAATTTTCACAATTCTAGTTACTCAATCAACATCAAAGTCAAAAAGTTGAAAACTAAAAAAGCGATACCTGCTATTAAAGTGTCATAACTTGCAAATTAAGCGCAATGATGCCATCAAAATGATCGTTATGGAGGAAGGATATAAAATTCACTGATAAAAAGGAATGACGATTCTTTATCTTTAGCACTAAAAAGGAATCGAAGAAAAGATGTTGTATTCTCTGATTCTCAGTCGATAAATTAGGGTTAGGAAAGATGAGATGAGAGAGAAATAAAGAAGAGATCAGACATCGGAAAGAAGAGAAGAGGGGTAAGTGTTTATGAATTATGAAATGATATTATCGTGACAACGTTTCGTCAAATTCAAGAGTGATTGCCTCCTTTCTGATAACAATAATAATAATTGTGGCTTACTCCCCGTTATGCCCGTTAGGACTGAACACCGGTCCAAACCCGGACCGGACCGGACCGGAACCGGCTGGACCGGAAGACCGGATTTCAAATTTTCGAGGACCGGAGACCGGACCTATTTCATCCGGTCCGGTTCCGGTCCAACCCTGGAAAACTCCGGTCCGGTCCAGGTTCGAACCGGTTAGACCGGCTATAATAATAATTTTTTTTATTTTATTTTTATATTTTGTACTTTAAAATTGAAAATGAAAAAAGGACTGGTAACTGCCAATGAAGTTGAAGAATTTACATATATTCGATTAATAAAATTAAATACAATAATCATAAAGTTGTATTTACATTAAAAATCAAACACTCGATTAACAAACCCAGAAATCAAACATTTGATTAACAAACCCAGGAATGGTGTACAGCAATTTTGTAGAAGTAAACCATTTCTTGCAGTCAACGCGTAATTTGTCCCGAATAGATGTCGAATTTCATGAATTTGGCGTGTACAATTTCGTAATAGATTCAATGACATGGTGTTCCAAGATAAGTTCCTAATTTCTAAACCCATCAATTTCATTTTTTCATTGTGGGTACAATTCAACTGAAACTCACAATTATCGGAGAACCCAAAAGGGTCATTCACTGTCGTTCCGTTACATGATCTTGAGCAAGATGTTGAATTATGGATAGCTTTCGTCACTGGAACATTCTGATTATTTGAAACTCTTCTAACGAAATCATAGCACGAAACCAAAAAAAAAATACTGAAGAGGACTGGCGAAGAAGATGAACCAACTTACTGAATAGTGAAAGGTGCCGCCGAACTGGTCTGAAAATGGGACTACCGCCGGTGCCGTACTGGGAGTGGAAAGCAGTACTAAAGAGGCAGCCGCAGTCCGCAAGGGATATTGTGTTTTCAGTTTTGAAACTTTAAAAACCCTAGAAGAGTATTTATATGTCTGAAAGTTGGAAACTCAATTGCATGTTAACCGGTCCTAACCGGTCCAACCCTGAAATTTCCGGGTTTAGACCGGACCGGACCGGAACCCGGAATTGAAATTTTTTTACGACCGGAGACCGGACCTGATGCTTCCGGTCCGGGCCGGTTCCGGTCTGGGTTCATCCGGGTCAGGTCTGGACCGCCGGTCCGGTCCAATTTTGCACAGCCCTAATGCCCGTTGCTTTCTATTTAATATTGCCGCCCCCTTTTTCATTTTTGTCTTCTCTTCATCGGCTCGGCCTGCTCCCCTTCTCCCACAACTAATGGTAATATGGCATGATAAGTTTTTTTTAGCTAACTTGATGGTCATGCTTGTTCAATTTCAATCATCTCATTTTTGTAGAGGGGCGACCGAGATTTTCTCAATTGCAATTAGCCTCAATCAGGCTCTACCCTAAACCCTTTAATATCTTTTTGCGGTAGTCCTAAATGAGATAACTGAATCAATATAAGGAGGTGTGCCTTGGTGCATGATGTTTGCGGATGACATTGTTTTTGTAGATGAGATTAGGTAGGGAGTAAATAATAAATTAGATTGATGGAGACAAGAATTGGAATCGCGAGATTTCAAAATAAATTGGAGCAAGATATGGTACATAGAGTGTAAGTTTAGCACTAACTCTATGGAAGAGATATGAATCGCATCAAGTGAATGTTTCAAATACCATATATAGGTTCATATTTTAGATGGAGACGAGAATTGTAGATTTTGATTTTCTTTAGTAATTGTATTAACTGAGCTAGTTGGTTTGAAGTAATTTTAGACTGGTTAGATTTCTTACTCAAATCTTTAATGATTATCAGGGGCGGTTTTGGGCCCATTCCAGGTATTCGACCGCTTAGGGCCCTTAGGATAGAGGGGTCTCATATATTAAACTGTGCATATTGGTTTAGTTTATTAGGTTGTCTCAGTTGGTGAAAGTTCTATATCAAAATTTTTAAGAACCCATATTCGAAACCTGTGCCAAACATTTTGGAAGATAAAAAGTCAGAAGCATTTTTTGCAATTTTTTCTCTTTTACCTTATACAATTCCACATTCACAATCACCATCAATGCTTCATCCTTTCTCCCAACACTCATTTAAGTTTCTTATTTTTTCAATTCTTCAATTCCCCAAAAATTTAAATGTTCTATAAACTCATCCTTTATTATTACATTTTCGGTTCAATCTTTATGAACTTTGTCCTTCCTCTTAGAAATACCTTACATAAACTTTTCTAGTAAAATCTAATCTTGTCTTAAAAGATATTTATAATTTTTGTCACATAGAAAAGGATTTAATGAAAAAAAATCAATAGCTTTTGAATAAAGTTGGTTGTATTCCAAGTATTCTAAATCACTTTATTCTTTTTGATTTTTAGTTATTTAGTTATTTTATTATTTTATTTTTTTTCTGAGTTATATCCATTTGATTATTTGATTTATAATTTGTTTTCAAGTATAAATATAAATTTTGGTTTTTTTAATTGTAAACTTAATCTTACAGAGGTGTGAAATTGATATTGATAGGATGGAGAGAAACAATTTGAGCCTCATTTTCACCCAGATGGCACTGTCAATGTCAAAATTGTATTGTTTAATGGATTTTTTACCATGAATGTATCGTGTACTTATATGTTTTTACCTAGCTTTATGAATTAGAGTAGAAAATATTAAAAGTGTTAATGGGCTATTTTACTTCGGTGAAAGTGAAATAAAATTCCCTTTTGACAGATTTATTTGTAAAATATAACAATAAATGTTTCTATTCATTTTAGAATGTTAAATATCAACATAAGCTAATTATTTTGGTTGTTCAAAATGCTAAGTTCATTCATTTTTTTTAAGTATGGACTCTTTTTTTAAAAACAATGGTTAAAGTTGAATAGGACCTCAAATAAACTTTGCTCCGCCCCTGATGGTTACGAGAAAATAGTACAAAGGTATGCATTTCACTTTAGCTAAGATTGGTTTGAACATAGGGAAGATATTTTTCTTGATATATAGAAAGTTGTCTTTTGAACCTTGAAACTATTGAATAATTATAGAAAAGAGTTATAGATGGTTTTATATTTTGAAACTGTTGGGATTACCTCTGTGGTGTCTCGAAGAATTGAAACATTGTCAGGATTATCTCGACAATACATAATAGTTGAGGATATCTTGATCAGCACCTCAGACTTAGATCTTCTGCTATAGTTTAGCCGTTTGTGAGGTGTGCACACTAAGGATCTTTATCTAATAGTTATTCGGAAGGTCTAGCTAGCCCAATGGAAAAAGAGAGTTTGTTCCATTTCATAGATTTGATTAATGATCTTAAGACTTTGAAAGGTTAGCAAAAAAAAAATTGAAAATAAAGTTCTATTCATTCCATAGCTTAATGAATTCAAGACTTTGAATAGAAATGTTTTAGCAAAGAAAAATAAACATTATTTGATTTATAAAAATAGAAAATGAAGGATAAAAGTTTTATAATGTCTTTATACAATAAATCGTTTTTAGGAAAGAAATCATCATCATTAAGATAAAAACATTAATCTGAACACAAATCTAAATCCAAACCTAAAGCAATTTTTTATCTACTAGTATTTCGACGTTACCCAAGTTGCTAATTTTGTATCTTCAAAAGAAAAAAAAAGTTTGCTAATTATTTTGTGCAGTTCTAACGTCTTCAACCTTTTGTTGATCGAAGCTTCCATGGCTTTCGAGTCGCCCAGCGCCGTTCGAAAAGGTCAAATCCTCAAGGCCTTAACTATAATTCTTCAATTAAACTCTTATTTCATTATTCCGTTTTATTTTCTCCTTCCCCCTTAAATTATTCAATCTTGTAGAAATATTTTTAATTTTAAGCGCTTCCTTGTTTTGCAGTTGTGATTCATTTGAGGGCTACAGGTGATGCACCCATTCTCAAGCAACAAAAGTTCAAGGTATTACTTATTAATTTTATTAGAATTACTTCGAAATTTTCTTGTCTAATTATATTCAATTGATCTGGATACCTAGAAATACAATTCTGCTAATTTTTAAAAGCATCGCATTATAAATATAGCACACTGCAAATGCCAAATTGCGAACAGTGGGAAATTGTGGGATCAAATATTGTTTTATATTTTCAGCATTACGATCATGTATTTATGAACTTAGAGTGATCTAGATAGATTCCCGTGATAAACACGGTTTATTAATTATTTAAATAAACAATTATTAATATTATATATGTAATTAATTATTATATGAATTTTAAATTATTGGTTTATAGTTACTCAAAAAAAATTATTGGTTTATAAAAATTGTATAATTTTCGGTAATATAAAAATAAAAAAATAAAAAACATTCTAATCAGAATAAATTGATAAAATAAATCATGTAATAATAAATAAAACTTAATTAGTTAACAAAAATTTGATCCTACACATATTCCTACCATATTAACGTATAAATATTCAATCTAAAATTAAAATTAAAAACATAAGTATTAGAATTAGGATAAAAAACTTTTATTATTGCAGTGACACGTGTTTAAATCTCTTATTGTTGTAAAATATAATATATTTATAAAAAATTTAAATCAGTGTTTATAACAATGATATGATGCTCGGTAATATAAAAAAATAAAAGAAAAAACATTATAATAAAAATAAGTAAATAAAATAAATAACAAAATTATCATTAAAAAATATATTTCACTTTGCAAGTATTCTCATCGCCATTAGCGTATAAATATCCAATCTGAAATTAAAATTAACTGAAATAAACTAAGTAGTAAAATTGGAAGAGAAAATTTTTATGTGTCCAAATCTTCTATTGCTTCTATAATATCCCGTTAATTTTCGATTAAATTTTTTCGGTTATTATATGAGTATGTTATATAATAATATTTTATGACTTGTGAGCATTTGATATTTAAAAATATTAACGGGTTGCTCCTTAGTTTCTATTACGATAAAATTTATATAATAATAATAATAATAATAATAATAATAATAATAATAATAATAATAATAATAATAATAATAATAAGAAAAATAATATAAAATTTACCTTGCAAAAAAAACAACAACAACAACAATAATAATAATAATAATAATAATAATAATAATAATATTATTATTATCTTGTCGATCTTTTTTATGGCACGATGATTTTACCAAAAGTTCTGGAGGTAACGTCAGTTGGTCTAAGGTCTGCTAACCGAAGAGTAGTGACCTAAGGATCCGAAACCTTGATGTATGGAATCTAGTGTCTGTGGGCAAGCTTGCCTGACATATCAGGTCAATGCAGGGAGTGGATGTGCATGTGAATGCGAGTTCTTGATCAATGATCATTGGGGGAACCAGGGATAAATTGGTTTAAATGGGTGTACGTTTGCCTAATGTGCAATGCTGCACCCGAGTCTCTTGATCAATGATCATATCTTTGTTCAATGTACTTTCATCATACATTGTTTGCAGTTTATGGAGCAGTGGCTAGCTATTCGAATCCCTCATGGTCTACACAGACTTGCTTTCAAGAAATAACATGGTCCTAGATTCCGAAGATCCCTGATCCTCACCGATATTTCGACCTTACCTATATAGTGACACCGCAGGAATAAAGCTATTTGAATAATGAGTATGGACACTGTTGTTGTTGTTACTAAAAAGACCCTATAGGAAGTGAGGTGTCAAACTTTAAATTGTGAGTGATTACTTTAAATTTATTATTAATCACTTTAGAACTATTACCCTTAGAATTTTAAGTTCCTAGGAAATAGTATTATTCTAATTTGTTTCGTTGCCAAAAAATCTTAAATTCCTAGGAATTATAAAATCCAAGGGAAGTTAATTTCTATGAGACATAGGAATTAGATTACCATATACCCCCTTAGTCATTAACAATTCCCATGAATTACTTATAAGGAAATGAAAATACCTATTGTCAAACAAACAATATTAAGTAATTCCTAGGAAATTGACAAAGAAAGTAAATTCCAATGAATTACAACTTCCCATAGAAATTAAATTTCTACGTCAACCAAACTACTCCTAAATATACATTCAATCACTCCAATAAAAATTGTCTCACCATAACTATATCATTTGAATTTTTTTTTTAAATTTTCGATACACAATTATTTTATTTTGATTGCCTACATTTTCCCTTTTTTAGCATGGGCTAAATGAACTATGGAAAACTTGGGCCATCATATAATAGACCCAATGAAAACCTTACTTATTCTCGTCTCCAGTCTATTTAACTCAATCAAATCTTCATCTCTATGCCAATTGCCAGCCGTTTTCGACATTAGAGTACAGACAGGCAAAAACCCTTTTTCTCTCTCTCACTCTCTAAATTTCTTATTCTATTGTTTTGTCTTTTAATTTGATTATAATCGGTTAATTGAAACCAATTTCTTTGACTCTCTTTGGGATAACTCAATCAAATCTTCATCTCTATGCCAATTGCCAGCCGTTTTTGACATAATCTCTCTCTAAATTTCTTATTCTATGGTTTTGTCTTTAATTTGATTCGAATCGGTTAATTGAAACCAATTTCTTTTAAAAACAACAAAATCAGTTAAGATTTTCAATGTTTTATAATCTGATTGAAGATGCCCTCTGTATAACCTAAACATTGAAACTTTTGAAGATATTTTTGAAGAAGAAGTACTCTTTGCCTTTTTGATCCAGAAAATCATATGTAAGTTCACTTTTA
Source organism: Amaranthus cruentus (assembly GCA_019425755.1). NCBI lineage: Eukaryota > Viridiplantae > Streptophyta > Magnoliopsida > Caryophyllales > Amaranthaceae > Amaranthus > Amaranthus cruentus. The sequence goes on along the minus strand of CM033458.1, from coordinate 13,799,300 downwards.
TCTTTTTGTTTTTTGGTTGCTAAAAAACAAAAATTGTTTATCATTGTTAATACTCAAAAACAAATAAAAATTGTTTATCATTGTTTTATGCTAATGAAGTGTGTTTGGTAATTCCCAAAAAAAAGAAGTGTGTTTGGTTACTGTGTTTTTGATAGTCATATGAGTTATGTTAATATATAGAAATTTAAGAATAAGAGATTTAATTAATACTCAAAAGTTTGAAAAAATCTAATTCAAATATGAGATTTAATTAGTACACAGTGATGAAAAAAAGCATGATTTTGGTCACGTAAGATGATTTATTTGTGGGCAATTGTAATAATTGTAATATAGCAAGAAACTTATTTATGGGCAATTGTAATAATTGTAGCTAGTCAACCAAGAATATTTCTCTAAATACTAATTCGTGTAGTAATTGTAATATGACAATAAACATATTTGAAGGCAATTGTAATAATTGTGATAAATGCGCTGAATACTTTTTTAGAGAAGTGCTTTCGGCGGGAAACGAATCATTGTGGTAGTGACACGTGTCTTTTGAACATAGGGAAGATATTTTTCTTGATATATAGAAAGTTGTCTTTTGAATCTTGAAACTATTGAATAATTATAGAAAAGAGTTATAGATGGTTTTATATTTTGAAACTGTTGGGATTACCTCTGTGGTGTCTTGAGGAATTGAAACATTGTCAGGATTATCTCGACAATACATAATAGTTGGGGATATCTTGATCAGCACCTCAGACTTAGATCTTCTGCTATAGTTTGGCCGTTTGTGAGGTGTGCACACTAAGGATCTTTATCTAATAGTTATTCAGAGGGTCTAGCTAGCCCAATGGAAAAAGAGAGTTTGTTCCATTTCATAGATTTGATTAATGATCTTAAGACTTTGAAAGGTTAGCAAAAAAAAAATTGAAAATAAAGTTCTATTCATTCCATAGCTTAATGAATTCAAGACTTTGAATAGAAATGTTTTAGCAAAGAAAAATAAACATTATTTGATTTATAAAAATAGAAAATGAAGGATAAAAGTTTTATAATGTCTTTACACAATAAATCGTTTTTAGGAAAGAAATCATCATCATTAAGATAAAAACATTAATCTGAACACAAACCTAAATCCAAACCTAAAGCAATTTTTTATCTACTAGTATTTCGACGTTACCCAAGTTGCTAATTTTGTATCTTCAAAAAAAAAAAAAGTTTGCTAATTATTTTGTGCAGTTCTAACGTCTTCAACCTTTTGTTGATCGAAGCTTCCATGGCTTCCGAGTCGCCCAGCGCCGTTCGAAAAGGTCAAATCCTCAAGGCCTTAACTATAATTCTTCAATTAAACTCTTATTTCATTATTCCGTTTTATTTTCTCCTTCCCCCCTTAAATTATTCAATCTTGTAGAAATATTTTTAATTTCAAGCGCTTCCTTGTTTTGCAGTTGTGATTCATTTGAGGGCTACAGGTGATGCACCCATTCTCAAGCAACAAAAGTTCAAGGTATTACTTATTAATTTTATTAGAATTACTTCAAAATTTTCTTGTCTAATTATATTCAATTGATCTGGATACCTAGAAATACAATTCTGCTAATTTTTAAAAGCATCGCATTATAAATATAGCACACTGCAAATGCCAAATTGCGAACAATGGGAAATTGTGGGATCAAATATTGTTTTGTATTTTCGGCATTACGATCATGTATTTATGGACTTAGAGTGATCTAGAATTTTTTGGCCAGTTATGAGATGGCAATTCTGTGTCTTACCATAGATCAAGGACGGTTCTTGTCCATGTTAGGAGGTAGAAAATGGGAGTCTTTTGCTGATCATATAGTGTAGAATTGCTAAGATGATGTTATTCCTTTATACTTATTTCAATTTGGCCGATGCCCAATAAGTTGGGTTAATAATTCTAAATATAATTCCAAGTGAAATTAAAACATTAAGTTACAAGAGCTAAACTAGTTTACACAAGACCGGGTTAATAAGTGTTAAGGATCAAGGGTTGGTGGGGCTTATAAGTTTAGATAATTTATGATATGCATTGTAGAATGACGCCTATTTGGTTGTGATATAGTTGAAGTGATCATTAATAAAATGGGTTTATTAGAAGTGAATGAGTTAAATTACACAAAATTTTAGGTCTTGACATCCAAGCTTATGAAAGAAAAATGGTATTATGAATATGAATTTTTGGAAGCAGAGTAACCTATAATTGCTTAGGTGTTGTGTCACTTTTACATCACTTGTTTCTTATTGATGATTGATGGTAGGAAATTAAAATGACATTTATATTGTTATATGAAAATGGAGTTATTGAATTTGTGACCTATGTGATATGGTTGAAGTGGGTCTCTACAGTTTATGGTTGAAATCTTAATAGGAAGGTAGGGTGTTAATGAGTTTTGGCCTTACTAGGGTATGCCATACTTGCTTGATACTCTATGAGAGTGAATTTGGCATAGTCAATAGTCTATGAATTATAGTTATGAACTATGATGGCTCATATTTAGGAAGTAGTTGAATGGAACAATAGGTAGTGAATCATTTGATAATTAAACGATGAAATGTATCGTAGAGGATTTTTAGGTTGGCATTGTTCAATAAGAGCTTAGTTTTAAAATGGTTGAGGTTGTTTTACACGCTCAGAGTTCACAGTGTTCATAATACAAGAATTATAAACCTTAAAAGAAACCTAGTAAAATAACCTACAAGAAGAGAATAGATGGTGGGTGCTTGCATAAATTGGTATTTTTTGAGGCTAAGATCAAAAGTTTGCTTGGCCAAGGCGACTAATGCATCACCCATTTAAGGCGCTAACTTTAGGCGTGCCCAGGTAAGTTTTTGAAATTAAGAATAAGAGTAAATTATGTACATAAGACCTTCCAATCCTGCCGGCCTAGGTGGCAATTATTAACAATATTAGGGCGATGGAATGTTTTTGTTAGTGTTTATTAAGAGTGTTGTACTATTCTTTAAGCACGTGTTTGTTGGTCTTATAGATAAAAATATAGTGCATATTGATGTGAGTAAAGAATCAATGAACCGAAGAGATTTATAAAGATTTGGCACTAAAGGTAATATTATATTAACGTTTGTTAGGTGTTTATGTGACAATTTCGATTCCACTTATTGTCACTCCATAAAGTCAGAGCCCTTTATGAGCATCATAGAGATCCTAAATTGTTTTTTGCTCGATCTGCTTTTATATTTGTGTTCGGGTGATTTGAATGGGGATGCTATTCAACAAAGGTGAAAATTAGATAATGTTTTCATTATTGATGTGTGTTATATAAATAAGTCTAATGATGCTTGTTTCCTTGTACATTAAGAAACACTTCTAAAAACACACCTTCTGTACAAGAGATGAAGGGGGTGTGAGAGTTATACAAAATTTATAATGTTGTAGTCTTGCATCAAAGAATTACTGAGATAGTATATAGCATAAACATTGTAGTGGTAAGTGTGAGAGTTTAGTATGTTCTCTACTTTCACCTTTTCAATTATAAATTTGCCACTTTTATAGCATTGGATAGTGTAATGTTATCGAGTGAACCATAATTCTTTTAATGCTTTTTAAGACGGCTTTAGTGTGCATCACCTAGGATTATGGTCTATGGACAAGTGAGCGTTATCTAGGAAGGATGGAGAACTTGTGCATTAGCTATTGACACGAATGCTTATAATACGTGGAATAAAAACTTTCCTGTTACGTTATGTAATGCCACTAACGCCCGTTATATAACTTGTTTGAAAGTTGTCGCGACGTTAAATCCCGTTATATAACAATGCATGAGATTTCACAGTTAAAACGCCGTGTTGACCGTCACGTAACGTACTAACGTGTAACGCCCATCATTACGACATTATTTGTATTCCCGTTAAAATTTCATTAATACCCATTAACTTTAATTATTACGATCACTTAAATTATAGTTACTCATAGTTTTAGTTGATAAACAAAATGATTAATTAACAACTAATAAGTTAATTAATTATACACTAAAAGAATCTCAAATATTGCAATTATAGGACTCCTAGTTGCATATGATTGCATAATAAAAGTAGTTCAACAACAAAAATGCAATTATAAGCAAAATTCCCCTGATGTGATTTTATTTTTAAAAGTCACACCGCATTAGCCGCTATTCGCGTTAATTCTCTGTTATAGCTTTTTTTTCGCGACACCGCGGCCGTTTCCGCAAACGCATCTGCGACCGCGATTTTTTTCCAAATATAATAGGTTTTAGGAGGAGTTTGGATGCAAGTGGACATGCTAAAGGAGTTCAAGATGGCCTGCTTTGGCATTGTTCCTGTAATTGACTGAATAGAACCTCTATATTATTCATTGTTATAAAATTTATGGTACTGAAATTAAGTTTGAAAGATAGAATTTCTCATGTACTTTTATCCCTCATCAGTACTAGTGGCCTTGGATTCCATCTCTATATCTCCTTTTGATTTCATACTTTTTAATGGGAGTTGAGCTGTAATGGTGGATTTGATTCCATCTTATTAGGACATTTATTTCACCAACCAGATACATATTTCTTATCGGTTTATTTCTTCTTCTCAATAAAAGAAAACGATAAAATAATAAAACCTTCTTCAAATCACTAATATGCAAATATTAGATAAGCAGTAAATCAAGGACTTGTCTTTATTTGGAAGCTGTGATTCATTTTTCTAAAGAAATCATTTGATTACCTGTATTATTTGTTTAATCTATTTCTTAAATTTCATTTCTGTGTAATGATGATTACTGACAGTTTGCATGTTTATTTTTTCCCTTCTCATCGAAGTTTTCTGTTTTGTGTTCATTATCCTAAACAACAATGGTTTATTTCGTGCAGGTTTCTGGCACCGACAGATTTGCTAGTGTTATTGATTTTTTATGTCGTCAACTTCATAGAGATACTTTGGTAGGTGGGTTTTTTGTCACAATTATTCTCTGTTGCCTGTGAGACATTATTAATAGTTATTTTTTTGCAGTTTGTTTACATCAACAGTGCCTTCTCTCCAAATCCTGATGAATCCGTGATAGATCTTTACAACGTAAGTTGCATCTTTCTCGACTAGGGACTTTTGAGTCGTAGATCTTGGGAGGAGTAAAAAGTGCTATGAATTTATTTTTCTGAGGTTTCTTGAACACTAGGTCTATAAAACATCATTAGAAAATAGTATGCTTACTATCACTCTTATATGTCCCCACCAGTGCAGATTCTTATGAATTTTGGATGGTTAAAAGAGTTCCAACATTGTGTAATTTGATATATATATATATATATATATATATATATATATATATATATATATGTATCAGGTCAAATTCCAGTGAGAACCAAGCTTATATGAGAACCGTGAGAACCAAACACCCGAATAAATATGTGTTACTTTTTTATAGAAAATGTGTTATTTTTGGACAAAAAAATACTTCTTTTGTTAAAAAAAAAAACTGTTACTTTTTAGCATAAAAAGTGTTACTTTCAGAAAAAAATAATTTTTTCTAAAAAACAAACATATTAAAAAGTAACACGTTTGTTCCAAAAAGTAACACATTTTTATGTAAAAAGTAACAACTTTCTATAAATTTTTTTCAGAATTTTTTTCTTAAAGTAACACTTTTTTGCCTCATAGTATCATAAAAAACAGTAAGACATTTTTGCCTAAAAGTAACACTTTTAAAGTAAAAAGTAGCACTTTTTTGTAAGCAAGATTGGTTCTCACGGTTCTCATATAAGGATGATTCTCACTGGAACTTCTATATATATAGAGGATATGAAGAAATTTCATCCATTAAATCTTAGATTAATGGTTCATCTTGCACACGTTTCAGAACAGAAAATAAATTGTGATGTTTTCTTAATTAATATGTGATATTTTCTGTATAATTATGTGTCACTTGAAAGTGTGATGCTTTCTTAATTAATGTGTGATGCTTTTTTCATATTAATGTGTTACTAGATCTTCAGCTATGACAATTTTTTTTAAACCGTTCGATCTTAATCAATCAACGGTAGTTACTCCTTCCTATCCTTCCTATTTTCACACCCTTTCTTATTGGATCTCTACCCTATATATATATATATATATATATATTAGGCAAAAAACTGTTACTTTAAGAAAAAAATTCTGAAAAAAACTCATAAAAAGGTGTTACTTTTCGGAAAAAACGTGTTACTTTGTAATATGTTTGATTTTTTGAAAAAAAATATTTTTTTCTAAAAGTAACACTTTTTTTTGCTAAAAAGTACCAGCTTTTTTTAAAACAAAAGTAACATTTTTTTGTTCAAAAGTAACACATTTTTGTCCGGAAGATTGGTTCTCTCGGTTCTCATATAAGCTTGGTTCTCACTGGAACTTGATAATTGATCATTTGAACAAATTAGGTGAATTTGGGATCTAACATTCTTCTGCTCTTTCGTGTCTGAGTTCTTGTATCATAATTGATCATTTTCTTATGTCTGGTGCCCTGTTGGGTGGCTGATGGTTACTTGGCCTGTCGAATTCCTTTGTTGTGTTCTTACTTCTTTCCTTTCTCAGTTTTTTATGTCAGTGATCTAAGGATAGTAAGTGCTTCTAAACCTTTCTTGACAACCACAACGAGCGTAAAGCTTCAATGAAGCTCTACTTTAGCCGTTAATGAATGTATTAGAGCTCCATCAACTTCAAAACGTCAACTAGCACTTGTGGATTTTGAGTACCGGTGTAGAGACCTGTAGAATCAGACCTCCTTTTTTAATTAATTGTAAAACCTTTCCAGTTTCTTTTCAGATTCTGTGAAAACAATAAGGGACATATCTTTTGATGATGCTTGATGGGCACTACATTTTTTTGCGAAGAAAAGTATGAAGAAATAGAGTTGGTAATAAAGTATCTTGTATTTTCCCCTCTGCTTCAGGCTGTCTCGTAGTACCTTCAGGCCACAGCAGTATCGGCCAAGCAATAACTACTCAATTTGCTTAGTTTGACAAGAATGGAAGTTTTTCTGTGTATGTGGTGTTTCTGTAACACCTAACCAAAATCTTCTTTCAGAGTAGCTGCCATTGCTAAAACCCTAACTCTTTATCCTACCCCTTTTCCCTCCTGACTCAAAGAGAGAAGAAAATAGAATAAGAAAAGCCTACCCTGCTGAACCAACATGCGAAACATCTTACACTTGATTTCTTATTGCAGAATTTTGGAATCGATGGTAAGCTGGTTGTCAATTATGCTTGTTCCATGGCGTGGGGCTGACTTTGGTGCGTATGTCTGCTATTACTTCTCTAAATCCTTTCACCGGTAAGGCTTTGATGCATTAATTTTTAGGAAGTAACCATGTTTGAAGTTAAACGTGTGAAATACTTAATTATGTTATTGTGACTTGTTGAATTGAATTGAACAGAATAGTACATTATATGCTGCTACAAGGTCACGCTGGAAGATACGACAAAGTGTGAAAATCTCGACAAGCTAATTAGCGAATAGATTGGGGAGTTTGCTGGTTTCATCTCTTTCTAACTCTTCAGACTAATTTACTTCTACAAATGATACATTTTATTATACGTTTGCTTGATATTGCTTGTAAATTTGACATGATTTCTGTTAATATCTGTTTTAACAGATGAATTTGCTTCTAATATATCAATGTGCTTTGGTCTGCTTCGTGCTCGTTTTCCCTCTTATTTCTGCCTTTCCAGATAATGAAACTGAAGAGGGAGATTGAAGAGGACAAATATGTTGTCTAGTTAGAGGTTGTTAGAGCACCCTTATTGATGATCTCAATTGTTTATGAGGATTAATATAGATTTCTTAATGGGAATTTTTAATAACAAAAAAAACAACACTTGAGAATTTGTTACTCCATTAAGTTGGTGATCCGAGCTTATTGGTGAAAAAATTCAACAAAACTAGGGGAGAAATTTAGTGGGAATGTAGTAAAATTTGATCACTTAAATGATCAAAAACGACGTGCTATGGGAAAGGTGGTGAGGATTTGTCGAGCAGCTAGTCTCTTGAAAGACCGTCTCTTTGACACGCATCTCAAACCCAATCTATTAAAGATTAATGTCTACTTGCTGTATTCTGAACGCCTACTTACATTATCCTTAATGCTTACCGTATTTTTAGTGCCAATTTTCAATATCTTAAATATCTATTTACATCATTTTTCATGTCTAAGTACAATATTTTTAAAAATATATAATGGGTCGGTCCAATTAGAAATGGTCTCTCAAAGATTATGTCTCTCACAAGAATTTGTGTTTGTCGAAGGGGGTGGCAATAGGGAGAGGAGTATAATTTTTTGCCTTTTATTATAATTATATTTGTTTTAGTTTCTTTTTTATTTTATTTAAAAAACCTACAAAAGGAGGTCAATATTTGGACAAACATTATTTTTGGTAAATGATTAAATAGTTGGAATTATTATGAGCAACTAAAAATTGAGATTATTATAAAAGTTGAGATTATTATAAAGAATACATTGAAATATTAAATCAGTGTGATTATCCTATTAATTTTTCTAAAATTAATAGAATAAAAGGAATAATACAATGACAAACATTGTAAACAAAACCGCCTAACAACATCTAAATTGTCAAATTAGATTAGATATCTAGAATAATGACACCCAAACATAAATTTAATCTAAGGGCTTGTTTGGTTATCCACTATTAACCTTGGAATTTTAAATTCCTAGGAAATAGTATTATGGTAATTTGTTTGGTTGCCAAAAAAACTAAAATTCCTAGGAATTATAAAATCCAAGGGAAGTTAATTCCTATGAGACATAGGAATTAGATTACCATATACCCCCCTTGGTTATTTACAATTCCCATGGAAATAAAAATTCCTATTGTCAAACAAACAAAAATAAGTATTTCCTAGAAAATTGACAAAGGAAGTAAATTCCAATGAATTACAACTTCCCATAGGAATTTAATTCCTACGTCAACCAAACGACTCCTAAGACTGTTTGAGAACTTTCAAATACTTCATAGTCTCCACTCTCCATTACATTTAACGAGACCTCTCATTAATCTTACAAAGCTCATTATCTCTCATTAATCTCACAAAACTCGTTCTCTTGGAATTGTATTGAGCAACCTATTACCTAACACGTATTCATATACGAGTTCACAAATAGTCATAATTCATAAATCTTATAAGAGTAAAAAAACTAACTATTATAAGAACACTTCTAAAAATCATAGTCGTTCATATTCACCCTAATAGACTCATATGACTGACCACATTGTCAATGCATAATCCTATAATTAATACCTCTAATTGTTCATAATTCAAAATTGCAAAAAGTTGCTATTAATGATCTTTGCTTTGAAACAAATCAAAAAATAAGAGCACACGAACAATGTTAAAACTTATAAATTAATAAGTAATAAGTTAAGGTTGATTAATAAACAATATCAAAAGTTAAATGAGCTATTAACGTGAATACGAGAGAGTACATGATTTCAAGAATATTTTTCTTAAAAAAAGAGACTATATTTTTCTGACTACAATTAACCTCAAATTTTGTAATAATTACTTCATCTGTTTCATAATACTTAGTTTGCTACTGATTGTGATATTTTTCCATATAATATGTTACATTTAATAGCAAGTATTACGGAACCGAGGAAGTATTATCAAATAGATTTAGTTTTTAACACAAATGAACCCATAGAAAGAGCTTAGAGCATGAGGCTATGAATGACTAAAGAAGGCACCTCCCCAGTCCCATCTATGGTCAGCTGATCCCTGACATAATCACCAATCCAACACCAAATTGCAACTCTTGATTGGAAGTTGCCACCTTCTTTTGCTCTAACCTGCGCTTCCTCTTCCTTTTTTTGGCTTCTTCCAATTTATTATATCTACTCTACATCCTTATTTTATGAAAAAAGTGTGTAAAATAGTGGACCATCTAAATAATGCTCATTTGACCTCAACCTGAAACTTATACTACTACTCCCTCAAATTTGTATTAAAATTACACGCTTATCAATGTATGTTTTTATTTTTCATATCGTTAATCATGTACTTCCTCCGGTTTACTTGCCCCTAAACATCTTTTTACGCAGTTCAATGTATTTGTCGGATTGCTTATATTTAGAATTATATTTAATTACAAATAATAAAAATCTGATATTATGAAAGTATCCAATGAGACCAATAAAACAAGATCCCACATGAATATGTTTTTTTCTCCTTTAATAGCCGCACTATATAAAACACTATCAAATAATGAATAGTGTACAAAATGGAAACGGTGCAACTAAAAAAAACGGAGAAAAGTATATTTTCTTATATTTACAATTGTTTGACTTTTATACTCCTTTATTCTTTTCAAATGTCTCATTTGCCTGTGAATTACTATTTATCAATCACTCTGAATTCGTATTTCATTCTTAATTCATACATTAAAACATAGTCAATTGAGATTTTGTTTGATTCGTCTCAACATAAGGTTTAATAATACGTAATTTTTATAATTTAAAATTATACACAATTATTGCTTTAAGTATTGAATTAGTGCATTGACAAACGTATAAAAAGTAAATGAGACATTTGAAAAGAAACAAAGGGAGTACTATTTAATTATTTATAAATAGAAGGTCTCCTGAGAGACTGTCTATGGCATAGACGACTCTCTCAATAGTCTAGCCCAATGGTTGACATGACTATTCATTACTCATTTAACAAATGGGCTGACCCATATTTACCCATCTATGCTATAGACGGTCTATAACAAGAATTTGTGATTTATAATTTATATTTTAACCTTATTTATCGAATATTCTCGGTCTCTCATCATATATAACATTTGCTACAAGTACATGTATGTTGTAAAAAAATTAGAAAAAAAAGAAAAATAATGTTTTGGGAACAAATTAAAGGATAAATGTATGGATTATATTAAAAGATAAATTAAATGTGTGGATCAAATAACATATGGGTTATGCTAAAGCTGAAAATGTAGCAAATTTCATATGACAAAATAAATATAACAAAAACTTTGCGACGAAAGGAGTAAAGTTTAAGAAAAAATATATATAGTCATGTGAGTTCTTGTTGGAATCGTCTTAATACGTTATTTTAGTAAATTATTTTTTAAATTTTTAGTTACGTATAATTAGAGATATTATAAATTAAAAAAGTAACCATGAGTAGATTTTTGATTTTGATTTAAGTGTCAACTTTTTAACTGGCTTGAAAGTCATTTATCAAATATTTTTTGATTGTTTAACTAACTAAAAAGTCAAAAACCAATCAGACAACAAAAAAATTATTTATCAAATGCCCTCTATATTTTAAATTACTCAAAATTAGAAATAATAACCAATTCAATTAAAAACGAGGGATCATTTATTTATCAGCCCGTCTTATAGTGAGACGACCTCATAACAAAAATTCCATTAGCTAAAAGTATTTTTAATTAGATTATTTAATTTAAATATGAGATATGTCTCACGCTCATACAAAATTTTGTGTTTATTGATTAGTGTTAAATTCCAAATGGACAAGTAGCATGAATAGCCGAATAGGAGTTACTAGTATAGTTTTAAAAACTAAATAAAATTGCAAAACTGATTCCTATCTATTTGATCATAAACCATTTAGTTCTACTACATCAATGCACCGTTTCCTATGTAAGTGCGTACCAACCGTAGATCTGCATGATAATTACGTAAGCTATTCTTAATGGGTTTTTTAAACGGTCAGATTATAGGTGAGTACGTAGCTTATCGTAGATGTTGACACAGTGGATTAGATCTTCTAAGCCACTGGGCTGGCTGCTCTCTGTTATTTCAATTTTGGTGGTGTCTGTATTATGGCGACCTCCTGCAACAACTGAAAGGGTGAAAAGAGAGGGATTTATCAAGCAAGGAACGAAACCCGAGAATTCTCTTAATCTTTATTAGGATTTAATTCATTTTTCCTTATTGTAACAACATAATTTATCTAAATAAATCAATATTTTAGACATGTATCCTTTGGCTATTTTGGTTGATGACTTTTTGCTTAAGTATTTCGTTGATTTTTGTTTTGTTGGTTGGTCCAATAGCTAAATAAGTATTTAGTAAATGACTTTTACACCAAAATAAAAACTATTTTTGTTAGTTTTATTTGTTGATTTTTTGTTTATTGACTAACTTTTTATCTAATAAACAACCAACAATCAATACTTAAATTTGCCAAATATTTCCTTAAAAATAACTTTTCAGTTGGTTTAAAAGCCAACAAAACAATCAACATTTCATAGTGATCAAACAAACCAACTAAAAAGTCAACCGCTAACAACTAATATCTAATTGCCAAACACCCTGTTTTTATTTCATTGAGATCGTAACATTTCATCTTGATTAATAATAAGCAACAACAAACAATTAATTTTTACCAAAATCGTCCATAACAGTTGGGTTAAACACTGGACTTATTATCACCAATACTCTTCGGTTGATAAAACCAACCAATAACTAAAATCAACAGTCATTGATTTAAAAAAAAAATCATGTAGCTAAACACTTACTCCCTCCGTTCTCAAATGTTTTTCTCAGTTGGAATATTCCATCTTAAGGAGAGATTAATTAATGTTTTTGACACATATTTAGAAGATAAAATTTAATTAATGTATACTTTTTTATTATGTATTTTTTATAGTTTTTTATTATGTATATTTAGAGATTTTAACATTTAAAATTTACATTGAAAACTGTGCAAAAAATTTATAAGAAGAAAAAAAGAAACGGAGGGAGTACTAATAAGCCATGCATATTAAATTAAATCTTGTCTCAGGTAAACAAATTTCTTTGAAAATAAAAAAATCTTTGTCAAAAATAGAAAGTAGACAATTTGGATAAACTGACCAAATAAAGAAAGCGGACAATAAAAAAGAATCGGAGGGAGTATAAAAAATACTCCCTCCGTTCCAGTTTACTTGTCCCATTTCCTTTTTTGGCAATTTCTCATTACTTGTCCCATTTCCTTTTTTGGCTATCATTTTCTTACCTAAATACCTCCACTTTTCCAATTCCCAATACTCCACTACCACCTTTACAATTAATTTAATCAATTAAAATACCCAATTACCACCTTTTACATGAACCCCACTACTACCTTAAAATCCGTGACTAGTCAAATAGGACTAGTAAACTGGAACGGAGAGAGTAATGTTTATCTCTAACAAAACGAGAAAATAAAAGAGAGAAAAAAGAAAAGGAATGAGAGCGACTACATTGAACTATATTGTCTTACATGCAGCAATTAAATACTCGGCATTGGAGACAGGGAAATTGTACGACCAAAATGAATCGGTTTTGCCCTACTCTTTCTATTTCTTAGAACTTTGAGCTTTTAAACTTACATAATACATACACCAACAAACAAACCTCTTACCTCCCAATCCCAAAATATCATGAATAACAACAATTGGTTGGGTTTCTCCCTTACTTCACAACAACACCAATACCAACACCATCACCATGAACACCATCATCAGCAACACCAGCAGGCCGCCCTAGAAGAAGGAAGTTCATCAGCACCGTCGTCGCCGCATCAAAACGGCGTCGTCACCTCTTTCATGCCTCTTCGTTCTGATGGCTCTCTTTTTACTAATGTCTCCTTTTCTCCTCAACTCCAAGCCCAAGGTACGTACGTTACTTCTTTTCCCCCCTACTTTTACTCAACTCATTTACCACTTTTACTAATGTCAATCTAATTTTTTACCCTTTGTACATTAATTTTAAGCTTTACTTCTTTGTAGATTATACTTCTCTCGTTCAATATTATTTGCTGTATTACAAGTTTTTAATCAATAAGTTAAAACATAGTCAAGTGAGATCTTGTTTGATTCATTGAAATATATTAAGGATTATGTTAGTACATTAAATTATACGAAATGTCAAATATTGCAAGTATTTTTAAACAGAGGAAAAATAACATATTTTGAGGTTATAATCAATAATTTAAAATACGCCTCCTCAAACAAAACCTTTTGAACTTGCAGATAAAACACAACTCTCTTCAAATGAAGAATTATTGAGATTCTAATACGTAATTTTTTGTCACGTTGATTTTTAATACCATGCTAAAAAATAACTTAATCGAAAGGTTAAACTGACGGTTTATACACCAAAATATATTTATAAGTTCAATATATAACTAGTAATGGTTTTTACTTTTTACTGGTATTAATTTATTGTTTGTAAAATAGAGTGGAAGTATGGAAATGATGGGCAGCACCCAAAACTAGAGGACTTTTTAGGGTGTTGTTACACAACTTCACAAGACCAAGAAAACAAGATGGTTATAAACATGAATGCACTTCCTCCTTCTCAAGACCAATTTTCCACACAAATCCAAACATGCCCTTATCCTCCTAATTATCCCCAAGGAGAAAATGTTATTCTAACAGGAAATTGTTCACAAACGCTTGATTGCCACTATTCATCTTCCCCATTTGATGGGGCCGCCATCTCTCAGTTTAAATCTTGGCTTAGGCAAAACCCAACAGTGGGACCCACTACTACTACTACTACTACTTTTAATGGTGCCCAAGTTGCTAGTCCGGGTCCTGCTGGTTGTCAATTCCAATCACTCTCCCTATCCGTGAACCCTGAAACGGGTCCAGACCCGGGACCGGGTCCATTGGTTGAAGTTGTCGATAGCAAAAAGCGAGGGCAATCTAAATCAGTTTGTGGTAAAGAATTGGTGCCTAGGAAATCTCTTGATTCATTCGGCCAAAGAACGTCACAGTATCGTGGAGTTACCAAGTACGTTATACTAATCTATCTCTATAATAGTCTTTTTTAAATTGTTGCATATAGTAAAAATATTGGTCGTAAATAATCATAAAAAGACAAAAAGTAAAAATAATACTTTCTCCGTTTTTTTTTACTTGCAACATAGTTACTGCGGTACTATTCATTAAGCAAATTGACTTTTCTATTGTCGGTAATCAAAAAGTTAAAATATAGTCATATGAGATTTTATTTGAATCGTCTCGATTCAAAGTTAATTAATTTTGAGTTTTTATAATTTTTTGATATGTATGGTTAAAAATATTAAATATTGAATTCGTATATTGAAGAGTGTGAAAAAGCAAATGTTGCAACTAATATGTAAAGAAGGAGGTAAAACAATTAAAGTAGAAAAAGAAAAACAAAATTGTGAAAATGATGGATTTATGCCACATACCAGTGATAAACAATTGATTTGATGTAAATTACGGTTATGTACTAAAGCTCCATTATTTATCAACGTTAACTAATTAATGGTTATTTGATTTTATGTTTTTTATTTACGTATAGGTCAAATATAATCAAATAAAATTTTATTTGATTGGTGTAATACATTTTTCACAATATATTTTTTTAGAATTTTTTATTATATATGTTTGATTAATGACATTTCTAATTTTTGAATTTCAACCATTCTCCATAATGTAATCTTAAAGTTTTAATATATCTAGTTTTTTGAAGATAATATAAAGTTTTAATATATCTAGTTATAAACATATAAATAAATGAAAAATATAAAATTATTTATTGAAACAAATTATTAATTAAAGAGAAACTAAAGTTTAGCAATATTTCCACCCAAAAAAAAGTGTAGCAATATTAGAATCACGGAGGAATTGTATTATCTCAAAACAAAATTTACTTTATTTGATTATTTTTTAATATATAAAACATGTGTACACAAAAATATACTTCATTTTTGATGAGTACTTTTTGTTTTTATTATTTTATGGGTTGTGTTTTGTTAAATGTTTACTATTTTTTGGAAAATTTTGGGTAGACATAGGTGGACAGGAAGATATGAGGCCCATTTATGGGATAATAGCTGCAGGAAAGAAGGTCAAACCAGGAAAGGAAGGCAAGGTTAGTTCATTTTATTTTAGGTAAAATTACTTTTAAAACTCCCAACTATTCGCGGTTTAAATATAAAACTCCCAACTCTTGGTTATTATTTAAAACTCTCAACTTTAGGCTCATTTTAAATTTAAAGCACCGATACAGTATTATAACCTGCTTAACCAGTTACTATTTTGTTAAAATGGGTGGGTACATGAAGGGTCGTGTAAGGTCAAGGGGGTGAGGTGAATGATAAATACAATTGGATCCCACCCACTACTTCTCAACTAAAACCAATTTATCTGGTTATAAGTCATCTTGGACTTTAAATATAAAATGGGCCTAAAGTTGTGAGTTTTAAATAATAATCAATTGTTATATTGTTGAGAGTTTTATATTTAAATCGCAAATAATTGGGAGTTTTTAATGTAATTTTCCCTTTATTTTATAGTTTTTTTGTTTTTTAATATTTATCTTTGAATTAGTACTCACTCTTTACATATCAATCAATTCTATTTTATAGTTTGTTTTGACAAATACTCATGGGAGATTTTGCTTAATTCATTCTGTCTTAATACATATTTGTTAGAGTATATAACATATTCTGGGGGGCCTCAACCATCAGCTTAAACTTTTGGTTGAGTTGGTTCCTTGACAGGGTATCAGAAGCCAGGGTGACAAGAGGTCACAGGTTCGATTCTCATCCACACTTCTAGTCCAAAGGGCTCTCGTGTGAGGGGGCGTGTTAGAGTATATAACATATCTTGGGGCCTCAACCATCAGCTTAAGCTTTTGGTTGAGTTGGTTCCTTGACAATATTCTCATTTTGTCAATCTTTTAAAAATTTCATTGTACTAATTTAAAGATATTTAATATTTAATATTAGAAAAGTGCATTGAATTGTGAACAAATAAAAAATTAAAAGTATTATTTTGATTGAAAAAGTGCATTACTTAAAAGAGGAAGTCGCCATCATCATACCCGGTATATCCCGCTTATAGAAAACTATGATTAAGATCTGAGGAGTGAAAAACGAGGACAGCTTATACCCATAAAGTAATGTGTCATCAAAGAGTCCTTCGACTCGAGAAGGCCTTTCAAAGAGAGAAACCTATAACTTACAAATAGGTTAAATAGAATAGATACAAAATAATTAAAAGAGGAAGTATTTTTTAGAAAAAAACAATTATTTTTGAGATTTTCATTTGTTATTAATTTTTTATAATTAATTTATAACTGATTTGTAATTTGACTAACATCGGCGTTTTCTGATGTTTGTTGAACCTATAATTTCTCATATTTTGGCATTTGGCTGTTGGGATTGGGCAAAAATTGCAGTTTACCTAGGTACGTGAATTTTCCTGTACACTTATTTTGGACTGTTTTGGTTTTCTAGATGTCAATTTGAACTCTCTTTCCTTTTCAATAAATGTTAATTGTACTACCATATGGTTAGAATCCTGTTCTGTTTACATTATATACTTGGGTTTAAATGTATTCTGTATTCATATGCTTTTAAATCGGTTTTGGAATAGGTGTTATGAACGTCATGTTAAAGTCGGGTCTATGTTAATATTGACTTTTACTTCATTGTACAGAAATTCTTGTGTGAACTAAGTGTACACTAGAATAGCATGGACTACGTTTCAATTTAATATTTCTGTCTACTCTCTTCACTCTATTTACTTTTTATTACATACTTCAAAATAACGGAAAAAACAAACTTTTTGAAAAAAATTAATTTTAATTCTTTTTCAAAATTTTTGATTTTAATTTCGTATTTTAATTTTAACTTTTTAAAATTTTGATTTTTAAATTTTTAAATTTTTAGTTTTTAAAATTTTAATTTAATTTTTAAATTTGAAATTTGTAGTTTTAATTTTTTTTTTTTTTTTGAGTTTTTAAAATTTTTAAATGGTGGAGTGGAGTGTAAGAATATTAGAGTATAAGAGTGAGTGAAAGAGGTGATTGTAAATGTTGATTCACATAACACCTAATATTAGCGTGGACTAACTTCATACTAAACTTTTTCTTTATTGTAAATCCATTTATAAGTCGGGTTTTATGTTAATATTAACTTCTACGTAAATCCATTTTAAAGTAGAACCTAAGTCGAATTTAATTATATAAGGTCAAATAATTACCGAGCCAACTTTTAGGGTAAACTTTTCCTATTCAGGGTAAATTTGAATGCTTTGAGAAAATACTGATAAAAT
This sequence comes from Amaranthus cruentus, assembly GCA_019425755.1. Classification (NCBI taxonomy): domain Eukaryota; kingdom Viridiplantae; phylum Streptophyta; class Magnoliopsida; order Caryophyllales; family Amaranthaceae; genus Amaranthus; species Amaranthus cruentus. The sequence goes on along the minus strand of CM033458.1, from coordinate 13,781,251 downwards.
CTCAATTTGGATCCCAATTACTGTACAGAGATTCTTGTTGTGTTGTCATACCAATGATCACAAATCACAATCACCTTTAAAAATCACCTTCGTCTTTATCGTAAATATGTTGCATGTGCGACAAAATAAATTGAAGTGCTATGAAAAAGAAACCTTTAAAATATGTGTAAAAAATCAGATTAAAAAAAATACAATAAAAAGGTCGAATTTTTAATAAATAATCGAAAAATGATATTTTTAAAGTTAAATTTTCCTAAAAAAAATGATCAAACATAATTTTGATGTATAAATGATCAGGTGGGTATGACAAGGAAGAAAAAGCAGCAAGAGCTTATGATTTAGCAGCATTAAAATACTGGGGCCCAACTACTCATATCAATTTTCCTGTAAGTAATTATACTCCTAATACTCAAGTCAAAGCCTGCTAATTTGGCTGTAAAAGAGTTGACTTGATTTTTTTATCTAAATATAAATATTAATAAATATTCCATGAATTAACCAGCTTACTGATTATGAGAAAGAACTTGAAGATATGAAGAACATGAGCAGGCAGGAATTTGTTGCCCATTTAAGAAGGTAAATGACTAAATGTTCTTTCCTTTCTTTTATTTTCTAACTATTTATGGTAACATGTTTTGAACAGAAATATCATTATCAGTAGCAATTTCAAATGAAATAAGTAATGTTTCTACTAGCAAGTAGGGGTCAATCGGCATTGTAGTATATGGTGGGCTGAATATTCATCTGCATGTGTACTAATAAAAACCAACTAAAACATCACTTTTATGTGTTATATCTTAAACAATTCAATATTAACAAGCTTTAGTTAAGCTGACTAGAGTCGTTTCTGATCATAGGCAAGGTAGACATATGTCTAGAGCTCAAAGTTAAAAAGGGGTTTAATATCTCAACTTAACAATGTTACATAATAGCCTTTGTGAATTTTAACTTTACTTTAATCTTATATAGTCATGCTTGAGCTCATCATGCATTTTTAAATAAGTTTATTTTTTTATCAATTAAGAAGTATATATCACGTCGATATTAAATTATTATTAATAATAATTATAATATATAGGGCTCGTCTCTTTTATTTTGCAAGAACCCATTACAAACCAGAATTAACCCTCTGTAGAAAAGTTCTTTTCATTTTATCTAGGACCTATAAATTGTCAGAAATTGTACTAGGCCTGGGTCTTGATTCTCTCGTGCTAACTAGTATAGGAGCATGTCGATTAACGCGCATGCATCCTACCTCTTATATCATCTTCTGAACAAATTTGATAACGATAATATATTATATACACTTTGCTAGTGAGAATGTTTATGCTGTCCTATTTGACACAGGCAAAGCAGTGGATTTTCAAGGGGAGCATCTATATACCGAGGTGTGACAAGGTATATAATTGTACCGCGTGTAATTAGAGACTTCAGAACAGTCAAACAAGTTGGTTTTTAATCAGTTAAATTTATTTCAGCAATTTAAAAATTTAATATTATTTTATTTTTAGTATTTAAATGATCGAAAAAATACTAAATAATTATTTGAAAAATTAGTTCTTATAATAATGAAATAAACACAAATTTCAAAAAATTAAAAGGAATTTTATAGAATTTAAATTGAGCATTGATAAAAATAATGGTAGTAAAGTAGTAACTGAATAATGCAGCAAAAATATGGCAGCTTTAAAATTGAATGATGAGATGCAATAATAGGGTAAAAATATAATCATGCATGTGACAATTACAGAAATTTGATTAAGAAATATAAAAGGTGAATGAAGTTAAAAGGAGCCCATGATTAAATCTATCATACTTTCCTTTTTTATGCTAAGTTTTTTGCTTTCTCAGACACCATCAACATGGTAGGTGGCAGGCTCGAATTGGAAGGGTTGCAGGCAATAAGGACTTGTACCTTGGCACTTTTAGTAATTTCTTTTCTTTCTCTTTTTTTTTTATATTGTTTTACAATGATTAAATAGGATATGATTAGAGGTATTCAATGGACCGGATAAGGCTTGGTTGGATTAGGTCTATTTAAACTTAATGCGGGCTTTACAATGCCCTGCGGCTATACGTTTTTAATTACTAGAGTTATTATAATCCCTATTGAACAATTTAAAATAATTAAATTATCCATCAATTTATGCTTTTTACAAAGGCCCGTTTTTGACCCTTAGTAAGTCCATTTATAGCCCGCTCTAATCTAGTTGTAATAGAGCTCGCTTTTGGTCTGGTCCATTTTCAACCCTACCCTTACAACACCCATGTAAAATGAGCCGGATAGGGCTTAAAATGATGGTTTGGCCCGTTGAACACCCCTCGATGATGACGCTAATAAGAAATGAATGTTTTAATTAATTTAGTCGGACTGTTTAGTTCAATTTTAGATTCTCTCTAACCAGTATTAAATAAGAATTGTGTAGATTATGATACATGTTCGGAAGAGGTAAGCTCATTCGAGATCATCGGGTTGATACGTATAATGTCCTTGCCAGGCACTCAAGAGGAAGCAGCAGAGGCTTATGATATTGCAGCCATAAAATTCAGAGGCACAAGTGCAGTAACCAATTTCGACATAAGCAGATACGACGTGAAGAGAATTTGCTCGAGCAACACTTTAATCGCGAGCGATCTTGCAAAACGCCCATCACCGAATAAAGACTCTCCACCGGCTTTGCAGCTAGAAGAGCCTCTTGCTATAACAGATGGCCATGATAATGATGGTTCTAATGACTTGACTGCTAGTCTTATGTGGACTTCTCAAACGGATGATCATAATCGGCCTCAAGAATGTAATTCGTCTCCAGTGTACTTGTCACCGGAAAGTCACAAGTATGAAGAATGTGCAATAAGTAATGGCGAAAATAATGAAGTTGCTGATGATGTCGGGCTAAGTAAACATAATCATCTTGGTGTTGTTAATCAGGTTCCGATCTTCGCCTTATGGAATGAATGAATGAATGAATTTTGTTGTAATACGGTTTTAGGTACAAACTGTTGCATTTTGCTAAAGGATTATGTGTTAATTTTTACAGAAAGCAAGTTGTCAATTGTGTAGGAATCTATAGTTAGCTTGGTAGGACTATGGCCTATGGGAATGTATAATGCCTAAATTTGTAGCATTATGACATTGAATCTTAACTATTAACTAATAACTATGAAAAGAGTATTAGGGGAAAATGAGTAGTAACTATGCTTGCATTTTCCATCCCTTACTTCAAGTTGTTGGAGAATGAGGATTCGAAATGTCGAACTTGCAAATGCGATAGTTGATCATTCACATGCTTGTGTTATTTTATTTACTCTTTCTGTTCGTTCAAGAAATTTTTATTTGTCATTTTAGGGTGTTCTATTTGTTGTTTCCATAAAGTTTCTTTCTACTCATAACACAAATTTTGGATAAAAATAACCTTGTTCGTCTTTTTTTTTTTATATTTCAATAATGCTTATGGTTCCCACTTCCCACATATTTCCTACTAATTTTATTTAACATTATATTCCTTATGGTCTCTAGATCACTACATATTTTCCACTAACTTTATAAAAATGTTTTTTAATAGTTATGGTCTCATTTTTTTCCAATAACTTTCTTTTAATTTTTTTTAAATTTTAATGTTTATGAATTCCGCTTTTTCTCCACCAAATTTATTATTTAATAAAATAATGTATTTATTATCTAAAAAATTCCATTTTTCTTAAGTACAGTAAACATTCCTTATGGAAGCTTCATTTAGGAATAGAGGGTGTATTTATTTGTTGTTTGAGGCTACCAGGGGCGGAGCAAAAATTGACAAATTTTATGAAGGCCTTGTGCAATTTTTAAAATTATGATATTTTTTTAACAATTTTGTATCTTTAAATACCGAGCATATACTATGTAGTTTAATATTGAGGCCCCTAATTCTTCAGGGCCCTGTACGGTTGAACATTTTGAACATGCTCAGAACCTCCCATGAAGGCCACTTTCATCACCTAATTTGGCTACATAGTCGGATCCTCAATGAAAAACGAACATCATGATAGTAAACAAGCTATGCATACAACGAATATTCAAAAAAAAAAAAAAAAAGCTATGCATACAACGATACAAATTAGACTTATTGGAAAACTGATTTATGGATACATGTACATCAAGAATTGATATTGTTACAAAGGCTAATATTCAGTTTCTTTTACAAAGGATGAGACTAAAGTGAAAGGAGCTGATATTAGGATCACTATTTCACTAGCATACAAATTGATATTGCTACAATGCTATCTAAGATGATGATTGTGTTACTGCTGTCTTGGGCTGCTTTGGAAGCAATTGTAATGGCCATGAGTCGGCAGGTGTAGGATATCGAGCATGAGGTTTGCTCACGGTTATGGGTGAATTAGCAGAAGCTGCATCGATCTTTTGAAATGCTTGCAGATCAGGATTGATAGGTATGACATAAAGGGGGCCAAGAATCGGGGACTGCTGTGTAGATGGATCTGTTGGGGTCATTTGTGGACGATGGGCTTCCACGAAGTGTGAAGGCATATCGGTTTGCCAACATTCAGGAGGGCTAACGTTTAAGTCCGGCTTAGATTGGCCTATTCTCTCTTTCAATTCGTTTTGCATATTCTTAATCTGTACTTCAAGTGTTGTGTTCTCCTCTTTCAGTTCGTCCTTCTCGGCTGTCATCTAGCAAGAATGTGATAATATCAGCATTTACTACACAAGAATTCACAGAACACTAATCTCAAATTCAAAACCACGGTAAAAATTGTTAGGCCGTGACAATTCGTCACATAATCTCACCATGGCCCACTTGTGAGGACACGGAACACCCGTGGGCTTGGGCCCGCAAACCCACGAGTCAAGAGCGTCAACTTGCACATATACTTGGTGAGGTTCATTGTTTCCCAAAACAATATGATATTAGGTGGATTATACACCAAGCATTATATACAAGTCTACAACCCGTTATTTTAGTGATGTAGGATTTTCCTCACATGTGAAGTATTTACCAACAATAATCCATCATCCAAACGTGTAAAACCCGGTCTTTTCCAGCCTGTTCATTCATGTTAAGGCTTACTCTTCCAAGAGTTCACCCAGACTCTTTTGTTTAAGTGTCATTTCATAAATCGAATAATACTAATTTTGGGGTATGGGAGCGAACCGGAAAGGAAAATAGAAAGTATAAACTCAAGAGACTTAAAAGAGCGCGAGGATAACCGAATATGACTTGAAGAGCAGGATTGGAAAAAAGATATGAAAGAAGAAGAGATCATTGAAACAGCTGTATTGGTTGAAAATCAAAATGAAAGAAGAATTCATGTGGACAGACAACTAAAATTGATGTATAGGTTCACAGCTTTAGCATTGTCGTCGTAAAAAATACTACTCTGGTACCAAATTTATTTCATTAACAACAAATTCGATTATCGTTTAGCACAAAACAGAAATCCAAGAGCTTACATATTGTGATTCTGACAGCAGCGTTGCATTCTCCTTTCTGAGGCTTTGAATATTGCAAAACATTTCTTTCATCAGCCTGATAGTCTCATTTAGTACAGAGGCTTTCCCATTGTTCTCTTGATTCAATTCTGCATGAAATTTAAAACTACATAAGTTTTTGACCTGAAAAAGCACCCAAGTTTCTAAGAATCTAACCTATAATATAGTATTACTCGACAATATCAATGAGTTCACCAAGATAGAATCAGGAATTACCAAGAACACTAGCGAGCTTGTTGAAAAGTACATTCAGTTGTTCTCGCTTCAATCTTTCTCTCTCTGCCTTCATAATTTTTTTGGGCACTTTAACACACTTCCTTTTGTTAGGATGAGAACTGCAAATAAAACCACCTTGCTTTAACCATTATTCCTTAACACGAGAAAGATTAAAGGTAGGAGTTACGAAATACAAAACAAACGAGAACAATCTCAAATGGAATATAGTGAAATTCTTAAATTGGTTGTTCCTCGAAAAATGTTATTTGACTAATGGACCAAGATGAATTCAAACAAAGATAACGATATTTGAAATAACAAGAACATTTTTTTATTCGGAAGGCCCGGGATATTCAGCCTATTATTATTATTCATTATAATCTAATATTCCGAGCAAACTTAAAGAGTATAATCATACACACATAAATTCCGATGCACTAAGCTTTAACTAATCATGTCTGGACTCTAGGTTCAATCGTAATCCAAATTCATAACAAACTTCCAAAGAACATCAACTCCTCCTTTCCCAATTATCAACCCTCTCCGACTATCAAGTTATGTTATCTACTCCAGTATGCTTTGCCATCAACATGAATCCTGGTTCAACAATGTCCGTGTTTCAATTTCTCAGGACTAAACATTTACTCCCTCTATCTATTGTGTGTTTATCCCATTCCTCTTTCCAATATGAGAGCTTTGAACAAAAGGGCGCAAACAGATGGAGGCGTATGCATCAAATGCACTAGAGCTAGTATGTCTTATAACAGAACGACGTTATCCTTTAGGTTTCATCACTAATCAACAATTATTAACTAAACCTAGTCCATTAATCGACCACAAAAAGAGTCCGTCTTAAAAGAAAAATTCATTAGTAAACACCAACAAATTTTAAAAATAACTATCGAATTCTCATTTTCACTCGAAAGAGTGGCTTGTGAATATCTGTTATTAATTTCCCATGTCAATCTTCTACAAGGGACGATGAAACACCCACTAATCATGGTTGCGGATAGTAAAATTTACGCTAGTCGCCGAGAAGGCTAGATCGACTAGCTCGACCCGATAGATAGTATGAAGAAAAGGGCTTCTAACTGTAGTACAAAAATATGGTTTCGGACTTTCAGTAACCATTGCAATTTCGCAGTTTATGCAGATGATTTTGTGGGGTAAAACTCAAAATTCAAAAAGCTCTAGGACACGGCTTTGTTTTTGCACTATGTTTCTAACACAAAAAATGCAATATTGCAATGCCAAATAATGATGATAAAACATCATCAAGTTATTATAAAGACAAGAAATGCAATATTGCAAATCAAACTAATCACTTACCATTCCTCTACAACCTCTGCCAAATCACTCTCCTCATTAAGAATCTGATCATCTTGAACATCCGAACCCATCTTACACCAATCACCGATTTCAAACTTTCCTATTAGGGTTTTGCCCAAAAAATGTATCTGTGAAGAACCAAATCAAACCAGAGTTCCAATTAATTCAACAAAATCATCTTTTAATCCAAGCAAGCTCAATCACTAACAATTTTGAACATGAAAAACATATAATCACACAGTATTAAATATGGTATAATCTTCCTACTTCGTTCAGAAATCCTTCAAGTTTGCAAGAATCGATTCAATAAAGTTTACAGTTCGATCAACATAACTTAAAAAAAAACTTCACAAACTATATAAATTCATAACTATTTGCTTACATAATCCTTTATTTCAACAAAAAAATAACTTAATTATCCAGAAAAAAAGGTTAAAACAAACCCTGAGAAAACCAAATCAAACCCAGAAATCTTTCAACCAAAAAAACCTAAAAAGATGCTATCTTTCAGGACGAAATCAATTAAAACTCACCAAAAAGTTAATCTTGAGCCCTTAGAATTGAAAATTGTAGAACTTGCCCTTAATTATTTCTGGGTTTTGTGGATCGAAGAGAATAGAAAATGTAGAAAATATGTAGAAGTTGATTTGGTGGAAAATAAAAAAAGAAAATAGACGTAAAAAAGGGGAGCACCCTCAAAGCACTAGTAGAAGGAAATTAGGCACACGACATCCAGAGGCAAACGTACACCAAAATGGAGAGAGAAAGTAGAAAAATGAGTGAAGTCTTACGTGGATATTCCATGACATCCAAGTATGTTATCAAAATGCGCGTGGTCTCCATAAGTCTAGTGTGGGATATTGGAAACGACGAGTTATGCGACCGACTAGTATGTCACATAATCTCTATCTCTATTTTTTTTTTTGAGTAAATCTCTATCTCTATTCTTAGAAAAACTAGTCTAATATATTATTTTACTAGGATAAAACCCGTGTAATGTACGGATTTTTAAATATGTTTATATTTTAATGAAATTTTAGATGAACGAAAATATTAAATGAAGGTGCGTAATAGAGTATTTACATACATATATTGTAATTAAAAAAGAATTAAATATAAACAAACACAAAATAGGTTGTTAATAAAGGGTTTATAGGTTTTGAAACACCTCTTTATCTGTAAGTAAAATTGTCTGAATTGAAATTCCTGCAATTATTACTCCTGCCATTATTATGAATCTAACGTTTTATTTTTGCAAAAGAATAAAATTGACTGAATTGAAAATCCTACAATTAATATTCCTGCCATTAATATTTATATTATGCCTCCCATATTCATCCAAATTTTTATATTTGTAAAGAATAAACTTGACTGAATTGAAATTCCTGCAATTATTCCTGCCATTAATATGAATGTAACATTTTATTTCCGTAAATGATTAAAATTGACTGAATTGAAAATCATGCAATTAATATCTCAGCCATAAATATTCTGATAATGTTGGCCAATAAAAAAATTACACATGGCACTCTCTTATTCAATCTAATTTTCTTTACTATACAACAAAATTAATATAGTGTATGATTTGGTGGAGACATATGCCTATTTGCTATCATAAAATGATAAAATGGAGAAATAAGATCGAGCGACCGACTTTTAGCGCATCGCTATACGAGTGAATGCAAAAAAAACTCAAATATTTCATAAAAATAATCTTCATTGGAAGAGCTTTACATAGAGACCAAAATTGAAGAATCCATTCAGAATAGAGTATGTTATACTATTCCTTTATTTTATTAGTTTTGTTAAAACTTGTTCATGTACTATTCTTTTTACATGAAATCTTCTATAAACTAAGATTATTATAAAATGAGCATTTCATGATAATAACTAAGAAAAATAATCTCTTAAGAAGACCTAGAAATTTAAGCTTAAAAATGGAAATTTGAAACATTTTTTCTTCCATCAACTTGCAATCTCGCTCCTATTTTTGTTTTCTAGCCAAAAATTATCAAGTTTTGGGACTTGTTCAACAAGTGTTGCTCAACACTAATCAATTTCCAAAGTAACAAAATGTCAAAGAGTAAGTAAATCTAACAATCTTTAGTTAAAAATCAAAATTCATCAAGTTACATAGAAAGACTCGAAATAATACACGAAATAATGCTATTTTTGGAATTCTAAAAAAAAAATGATTGTAACAAAGGAGTTGGAATGTTGGATCTTAATTATTGAGAAGTTGTACCAATGGTTGAGGAGTACTTTTGGAGCTAAGGATCGAGTGATGATAATGATGCCCATGGGTAGCATGCAACAAAGTCTTGCCACATAAGCATTTTGTTACAAGTGGTAAAAAACCTTCTTCTTATCTGGAAGCTTCACAACATGAAGGATGGGTTGACGCAATGAATAAAGAAATAGCAGCTTTACAAGCCAACAATACTTGGAAGCTTGTTCCCCTTCCTGATGGTAAAAAACCAATAGGCTGTAAATGAATTTTTAAAGTAAAGCTCAAAGCAGATGGCTCAGTGGAAAGGCTAAAAGCTAGATTGGTAGCAAAAGGATTTACACAGAAATATGGAATTGATTACCTTGAAACATTTTCACCAGTTGTCAAGATGGCCACAATCAGATGTCTCTTATCTGTTGCTGCCAGTAACAAATGGGATTTGTATCAATTAGACATCAACAATGCTTTTCTTCATGGGGAATTATTTGAAGAGGTTTATATGAGAGTACCAGACGGGATTCCTAATCCAAAGAAGCTGGTATGCAGACTAAAAAGGTCACTTTATGGCCTCAAACAGGCATCAAGGCAATGGTTTGCAAGGCTTAATGCTGAATTGTTGATTATGGGTTACAAGCAATCAAAGAATGATTATTCTTTGTTCATCAAGAAGACTGACAAATTCATGGTTGTAGCTGCTGTTTACGTTGATGACATCATTGTCACTGGATCAGATTATGATGAAATAGCATCCTTCAAGGAACATTTACACTCCATGTTTAGTATTAAAGACTTAGGCCTTATGAATTATTTCCTTGGTATGGAAATTACTCACACTACTGCTGGAATTATCATGTCTCAGAAGAAGTTTTCTAAGGAGCTAATTCAAGACTGTCAGATGGATGTTACACAACCTTCCCATACCCCTCTTCCACCTGGTCTGAAATTGACAGCTGCTGATGGTGATATTTTCCATGATCCTGAGCTATACAGAAGTTTAGTTGGGAAATTAAACTTCTTATCCAACACAAGACCCGATATCTCCTATGCTGTTCAAACCCTAAGCCAGTTTATGCAACAACCAAGAACTTCACATGTCAAAGCTTTGCAACATGTCTTAAGATATGTAGCTCATTCTCTGGGTCAAGGCATTCTATTGAGAGCTACTGATCATCTTACTTTACAAACCTTCTCTGATTCTGATTGGACAGCCTGTCCAGTAACACGGAAGTCTGTTACAGGTTACATCTTGCTCCTAGGCCATTCTCCTGTTTCTTGGAAGTCAAAGAAACAAACAACCATCTCAAGAAGCTCTAGTGAGGCTGAATATAGGGCTATGGCAGCTGCTGCTTCAGAAACTACATGGCTTGTTAGGCTGTTGGAAGAATTGTGTGTCACAAATTTGAAGCCTGTTACATTACACTGTGACAACCAAAGTGCTATCTACTTAGGCAAGAATCCAGTCTTTCATGAACGGACCAAGCACATTGAACTTGATTGTCATTTTACTCGAGAAAAGGTCCTTGAAGGCCTTATACATCTGACCTATCTACCTACTACAGAACAACTTGCTGACATCATGACAAAGGCTTTGTCAATCAGTCAACACTCCAAATTGAAGTCCAAGCTAGTAATGGCTGCTACTCTTACCCATTCTAGCTTGAGGGGGGATGATGATAATGATGCCCATGGGTAGCATGCAACAAAGTCTTGCCACATAAGCATTTTGTTACAAGTGGTTGTAACACACTCTTGATTTTCTGTAAAATTTTGTTAGTTTGTTAGAGCAATAAGTCTATATATAGCTCTTTGAAGAAATTAATAACATTTGAGAGCTTATTCTTTCTCTCTCAAGTTCTTTCTACACTTTGTTTGTTTGTTTCTTTCATACAGTAGGTTTCAATATCGAGGTATGTCACATGAGGTGATTTTTAAAGGATTTAAGAACAAGTTGGAAAATTTTTTTTTTTTAAAAATAAAATTCTCAAAAAGTTCTTAAATCTTGCAAAATGATATGAAAATAATAATTTTGTGTATGAAATGATTTATTACATTTATTATTATAGGCATTATTCATGTTGATTTTATGAATTGTCGTATGTTTTAAGGCATATTTAACAATAATTTATAAAAGTAATTGTGCTGAAAATGATTATATAGACTTGAGAAATATTTTAAGTGCATTTTAAAAGTAATTTTCAGAAGCTATATATTAAGAAAATCTCTTGAATATTTTTTTTTGAAATTTATTCGATAAAGTGATATTTTAAATCAATTTTAAGGTGTTAAATAATCTTACAATGAAACATGGTATTAGATAACCTCTTGAATCTTGATCATCAAAAATAATTAATAGAATCATATTATAATGTCTCCAACAAGATTTGGCCAGAATATAGTTAGTTTGAAAATTTTCATGATTTTTGAGTAATTCTTAAATTGTTTATCGGTAAAATGTGAAATAGTAAAATATAAATTAATTACCAAATAAAGATATTTGGACTTGAAATTTTTATCACATACTCGGTTATTAATAATCGGTAAAGTAGAAAATAAATATTAAATGACATCTTTTGGACATGAAAATTTTATGAGACACTTATATAAACAGTAGATACATGTTAAAAAATTTATATGGATTTTGATAACTATATATGGACTTAAATTAATTCTATTTTCAGATGGAGGCATGAGAATTTTTAGGTAAACAAATCTATGTATTTCCCCAAATTCTTGATTAGGAATAATTATTAAAAAGTATCTATAAAATTTAACATTTTTATAAAAAGTACCTAGAACGTTTATTTTTGTCAAAAAGTACCTAAAAAAACTTGATTTATGTGTCATCAAATGTTGAAGTGCCCATGTGTTACCCACATGTGAGTTGTCCCATATCGGAGAAAGAGAAGAGTATGCATCACTTTATATATTCAAGGAGTAACTCCTACTATTACCAATTGGTTTTAGTAGTAAACCTTCTTTGGGTTTATGAGCGGAGTACTTCTTCTCCTCCTTATTTGGGTTGCCCAAACCCATTTTCTAAATCCTATCATCAAATACCTATTAACTACTGTCGTCAAAATTCTGTTAGTAGGCCGGATGCACATGACCAGCAGTTCAACAAGTTTTCATTAAAATCTAGCAAAAAGACATGTACACCTACAATTCTTTATTGATGTAAGGAATTAAAAGGCCCAATTTGAGATGAATAATAGTATTGAATTAATTAGTGAACTGCATCTTAGGGTTTCTGATAGGGAAAATCAAATTGAGGATAAACAGTTAGCAGTAACAATTGCAAGATTAATTTTTGCAAGAGTAATATAATTATCTGAAATTAAAATGGCCAATTTAAAAGGAGCAATTGAGGAAGAATAAAAAGTTGGGTGCTTTTAATAAAAAAAGGAATGAAAATAATGTGAAAGGAGAAGAAATAATGAAATGTTTAACGTTGTTTTGGCTTTTCTTCAAGGTTTTAATGGGCATGTGAGTATTACTAACGTTAGAATTAATGAAAAATGTTAAAATGTGTGATTTGACAAATAGAATACTAATTTTTTAGGTACTTTTTGACAAAGATATTTGATTTAGGTATTTTTAAAAAAAGTTCAAATTTTATAGGTACTTTTTAACAATTTTTTCTCTTGATTATTTAGAGTTGCTTATGGGTAAACAAATCTCGTTTCAGATGAAAGCATTGTAGTAAACTAAAAACAGTTTTCATATATTTTTTTTGTTTAGAAAAATAAACTTGCTATAGCAAGTAATCCATAGATGAAATTATTGTAGGAAAAACATAAAAAATTTAAATTATTGTAGATAATGTTTTCTAATTTAAAATGGAAAATAGGTAGGGAGATAGGGAGTAGTACATAATGCAAAGACGTGGTACCAAGGGAGTATAATTAAAATTGCGTTTTACGAGGTGTAAGACTTTTTTGATTAGCTGCATTGTCTAGAGTATTTACCGAATACCGATTAAACTACTGATCTCGAGTTTTAATTGTTTTCTAAGGCTGGCTGGCTAAGCAAAGGTCAACAAATTTTCAGATTTCAATGGCATCGATTTGTAACAATAACGATGATTATCAACCTTATTTCATCAATTGATGCAAACCTGTATCGACTTGTAGTTACTATGAAAGATGTTGATTGTTTGATTAAATCCACAGCTAAAAAACAAATTGAAGTTCTTAAGCTTCGGTGTTCAGCAGACAAGAATAATATCCTGCACATTGCAGCATGCTTCGGTCAAGTACCTCTAGTAGAGAAGATTCTTGAGAAATGGTCACAGCTGATGATTCTCTTGCCATTCATTCATGCCTTAGAAGTGGTAGATTTTGTGCCATTGGACTCATGATTGATTGGCTAAACAAAAACAACAGCAAAGCCAAACAAGTATTAGAATGGAATAGTAATCATAGAGGGGATACGTTACTTCACATTGCCTTGGAATTATGTGATAGTAATAATTATGAGATAGTCAAGAAAATGGTTGATCTGTTTCCTGCTGCTTCTTATGCAACGAATAAAGAAGGAATTTGTCCATTGTACATGGCCATTAAGAGGCAGCATCCCTGTCTTGTTCGCCACATTTTACTCAAATTGCAGCCCATGAAAGCCGAAGCTCTTGCTTGTTTGATGAATGGCCTGTCCGTAATACATGTTGCTCTTTCTGCTGCCGGAACGGGTACGTTAATTATATTCATTTTCATTATTATTCCGTTTCTCTCATATTGTTACTTGTATATAACCAACAAAATAAACTTCATTCTAATCACATTGATTTTCATAATATAGAAAAATTACACTTTTCACTATTTTCCATCTTAATTTGTCTTGTTGATTTTCACTCTCATTCTTTAAATATCATTCACATGTAGATTTTTTTATGTAAAGTAAATTGAAGTCATAAAATAATCTTCTAATCAATTCATAGAAAGTAATGTTTTTCTATTTTTCATAGTTGTTACAAAATCAACAGCTCAAACAAAAAATTTACATTTGAGGTCTATCAAATAAAATATCCTCGATGTTAAAAACTCTAGAATGAAAACAAAAAAAATCTACATGGAATAATTGGGTTGAAATCAATTGGTAAAAATATTGATTTTCTAACCGATTAACTAAACGGGTTATGTTTGGGTTTAGGGGTTTCTTACATGTGTATTAATACTACGTATTTCATAAGCTAATTGTATTATTACTTTCTTCAACAATTTTATTGTCAATCATTGATTATCAAATTATCAAGGAAAAATTAACTGGAATAATCCAACATTTTCATAATTTTTTTACAATAATTTCACATATTGATTAACCATGAATAATTTCAACTTTAAGGGGTATTTGCCTAAGGTAAACTTGGGTGACCCGATAACCTGCTATAGTAGGTAATTCACCAAAAAAGTAAATTAAAATAAATTTAAAATTAGAGAAAAATTTTGAAAATTTACATAAAAAATTCTAATTAATAAAAAAACATAAATTTTTTTATACATTATAAAAATATTTTTTCCGACATTTTATTTTAATTTATTTTTTTTAAAAAAAAACTTGCTATAGCAAGTCATCAGGTCACCGAGTTTACTCTAGGCAAATACCCCTCAAAGTTGCGCTTATTCATGGTTAATCAATATGTGGGATTATTGTAGAAAAATCATGAATACGTTGGATTATTCTAGACAATTTTTCCAATCATCAATAGTGGAACTCAAAATTGGTTAAATTGAACAAATTATAACCACATTTTTTCAAATATATTGACCATTAATTAAAATATTCAACATCAATAAAAAAAAATTTAACCACGTTTTCATTTATTGTGTTTGGATTGATTTTGAGGGCAAGGGCGAAGCCACATGAGGGCTGGGTGAGGTCCGACCCCCTTGCCGAAAATGTAATTTTTTGTACTTTTAACTTTGGCCCTCTTACTAATTATAATTTAGAGTGTAAAAAATATAACAAAAATTACTATAACTCAATGGTCGTAGTAATTTAAGAAATCAAATCCTGATTCACCTATATTTTTTAACAAACTAATAAATTTATATTTTAATGTCACTACACTATATGTTTTATAATTTTACATTCATCGTTTTTAGTGCGTGTTTATATTTTTGCTATTTTAATTTTAATAGTATATTTGTGGAGACTTAATAAGCGAATAATGGGGTCAAAAACATTTAATTTTTTAAATGAGATAATTATAGGGAAACTTCAACTCTATTTGTTGAATATTATTTTTACTATGATCTAAGTTCATTTAAGTCAATATGCTTTTAAAATTTTCATAATTTAACTAGCTTTATATAGTAAATAATAGGGACTACGTAAAGATTTTAGACGCTCTATTTATTTTCACGATGTCTTTTAAAATAGTACCTTATATTACATTAAAAGATAAAATTTTTTCCTCTTCAAAAAAAATAATTCAAGACAAAATTTATTGTAACACCATATTATTTCAAATATAAAAAAGTTAAAAAACAAATCACTTAAAAAATGTTGCTCAAAATCGAGCCTAAATAACACCATTTAATATCTGAGGCCTCTTATTTCTAGGGGCCCTAGGCGGTTGGCTACCCCGAATAGCCTAAAAACCGACACTGTTAAATAATTTCTAGTACATCGACTATTTGCCCCCCAATTTATAATCTTAGCTTCGCCCCTGGTTGAGGGGGTAGGATCGAAATCGGTAGAATTGGATCGTAGGATCGTGTGATCCTACAAATATGCATTAAAGTGCTCTGGATTACTGATTAACAATTGTATATGTTTACTTTTTAAGGTATAAGTAAAAATTTATTTGACTTCATCTCTTACGTTGTGAAAAAAATACTTTTAATAATCATTTTGAAATTGCAAATCAAAAAAAACTTAAATTTTATAAGGGTATTGACATAAATCATAAGTGCGATCCATATTATATGAAATATTTTGCGATTGATACTACCCAAGTAGTATCGGATCGTTGGAGCGTAGGATCGTAAAATCGTGTTATGATCCTACCACCAAATTTTTAAGCTTTCTACCGCATTAAGATCCTACTTATGATACGGATAAGTCGCCTGTTTTTGGATAATTGTAGAATCATTAGATCAGAATCGAAATTTGTTTATATCAATCTTACATAGGCGGATCTAATGAGTTGTAGAGGCTGTTCTTTCATAGTAATGATCATGGTTTCAATTCCTACATCCGCCATTCTGATTAATATTTTTTACCCTATATATTACTCTAGCTTCAAATGTTTGTCTAATTTAGAATACTTTGCATTTTTTGAAATCTTTTTTCCTGAATATTTCCTCTTAATCCCTTTTATTTTTCCAAATATACTCTCTTTATATTAATGACAAGGATAATTTTCTTTTTTTTTTATTTTTCTTTAATTTAAATATATTTTCTCTCTCATAATACTATTACAATCATTACTTCACACTACTATTTAATTAATTAAAATAAGAAAAAAATGCCCAGAATAATCTTACATTTCTTCGATTTTCCTACAATAATCTCAACTATCAATTAACCATAAATAATCCTATTTATTATGTCATTTGACCAGGAATGTTCTAGGTCACGCTTAGTCATTGCATTTCATCTTCTCATTCATTACATTATAGCTTCTTAACTTGTTTCACATACTTGTTTTTATCTTCATCTCTTCTTCACCATCAAAACCCAAAAAATTTGTTTTGTAAGTAATCGTGTTATGAGATGCACATTTGTTGTTGGACAAAATGTCCTAGAGAAATATACATTATTGTTGCTATTGTACTCCTTTTGGATTTCATGTTCTCTATTGAAATCTATGTTCTCTGTATTGATTTCCCAGTTTGACTTTCACCTACGCCATAAGTTCTGATGTTGCACAACAACATATTCACGCCAAAAACTTTCATATTTTCATCATAATTAACCTACTAATTAAATATGTTCATTTTGATTATTTTCATATTTTCATCATAACTCAATTACAGCATATTTCTGAGTTCCTTTTGAGTATTATTTTAACATATGACTAATTGCTTTGTTTATTTACTTATGTTTATTTACTTATTACAACCAATTTTATGCCTAGTCCTACATAATGTATCAAGTAACCAATATGTTCGAGTAGCATTTGTAATATATATCTCATATATTTTAGATGATGCTTAACTAATTGCATTCTAAAGTAGTAAAAATCAATAGTTAAAATCTGAACTACACATGGAATTAGTAGCTAACAAAATGGGGACTTTTGTTAAAACCTAAAAACAAAATCAGTAGCTAAAAGCTAAAATCAGTAGCATTTGGAACTAACAACATGAAATTGGTAGCTAAAACTAAACTTACTGTAGCTGAAACCATACCAACAGCTGACCTTACCATTGATAGCTGGGTAATGGTGGGTGCTAATCACCAAAAAAGAAATGAAAATTCTTCTTCAGTAACTGCTGCGTCAGTATCAATTGAGTTCTTCAGTGGAGGTGCTCTTCAATGGTGGGTATTTGGTAGAAAGGAGTAAATGTAAATTAAGAAATAAAAGAGAAAAGGCAGCAAGTAAAATGGTAAAGAGATAAAAAGGAATTCATTAAAAATGATGCAAACCGCAACCGGTAGTGAGTTGACTAACAGTTATATGACATGATATATGGGATTATTCATGGTTAATTGATTGTCAGGATTATTGTAGGAAAGTCGAAGAAAGATTGAATTATTTTGGGTAATTTTTCCTTAAAATAATGTCCACTCACTACAAAGATTCTAGTTTTCTTAATTTGTGTGAAAAATCCATAGTGAACAATTTTTTAAGAACGGAGAGAGTTTAACCCATAAGAAACTACTTAAATAAATAAAACGAACATATAACTCTTTAGAACGAGTTTAAATATTTTAGGGTTAAATAAAAGTTAAAATAACATACAAAATAAAATCACAAATTCTTGTGAGAGACGGTCTTTTTGAGAGACCATCTGTTATTGGGTTGGCCCATAAAAAAATGTAAAGTAAGAATAGAAAATAAGCTTTGATGGACTGGGTTTGAAAGACGTCTCTCAGAGAGACGGTCTCTCAGGAGACTAGTTGAAAAATCAAATTAGTTAGATAGAAGTTAAAATAGAAACTAATTAAAGTTAGTTCAAAAAAATAGAAGATTAGAAATTTAATTGTTAAGGAGGTGAAAAAATTACTTAGAAAATAATAAAAAATGCATAACATAATTATAATATAATTACCCTATGGAAGATTGGGGAATATTTTTCTTCTAGAAATCATCCTCATTTTCATTTAACTTTTTTAGTTTACTCTAATTCTACTTCATAAATAATTATTTTAATTACTTTATTTGTATTTCTAGTCATCTTTGTTCCATAAATTTAATGTTTTTACTCCATTAAATATTCAAACTCAATTCAAATGTTGAAAATGGTTTTTAATACCTTACCAGTCCACTAACAGAATTAAGCTTTAATTTACGTTTGCAATTTTATACTGAGTTTTGAGCTGTAAATATTATAAAAGATTTACGGTATTCAAGAAAATTAGCTATGAATGGACATAGTCATACCTAGGGATGGTCATGGGGCGGGTTTGGAGCGGGTCCAATCAGATCCGAACTCGGACTCTTTTAATTTTTTGAGATTTAGACCCGAATTCGGACCCTAAGGGTTAAAAATTTTCAGACCCAGATCCAGATCCTCCGAATTTGATGGGTCTAGGGTCTTTAATGGGTCTAAAAAAAATCTCTTTAATTTTTCAAATTTAAACCATTTGTAAGTCATTATATTTTTCGTGTATGTGTAAGAGAGTTATTATTGTATTTTAAAAATATTTAATACTAATTTAACATCTAAAGTCGCATAGCGTCATCCATATACTCTTAAATTCTATTATAAACACTAGTTCGAATCCATGAAATAAGGTTAATTGTGTTAGCACTTAGCAAGTAACATATATATTATGATTATATGAAAAGAAAATAAGTGTTGGGGGCAAAATTCATACGTAGAAGACAAATAGAAATGGACAATTAAATATTTATAAGGGTCCAAAGGGCGGGTCCAGGGTCTGGATCTTGGACCCGGATCCGCACCCGCCAATTATTTTTTAGATCCAGATTCAACCCGGATCCGATGGGTCTCAAAAAATAAGACCCATACCCTTAAAAAAAGAGGCGGGTCTAAAGCGGGTCCAACAGGATCCTAGACCCGTGACCATCCCTGGTCATAGCTGTTCGCCTTGTTCCGTATCTTTTTTTATTCTTTGTTAATTAACCATATGTGATCTGTCTTCTCTCTATCCATTTATATTGCAGTTCATCTTTCACTACTTTCTTAATTTAAACAATAAATCCTACTTAATAACCACACAAAAAGACAAAAACTAAAATAATAATAAAAAAATAATAATAATAATAATAAATTAAAAACACAAAATTCTCACCCTATCAAAACAATTTTAATTGATTATAATTATTTTTACTAACTAAAAAGATTATTAGTAAATGAATCGATTTCACCAATTAAAATAATTTTTAATACAGATAAAAATTAATTTCTACAAATGAAAATTTTTCTTTCCTAAGTAAACTTATTAGTCTGAGTAAACATAGTAATTTAAGGTTTATTAATGAAAGATTAAATTATTATGCAAACATTAAGTTTCAAGAAATGACTTTTTTCTTAATATTATTATTCATTAAGAAATTAAGTTTAATTAAAAATTAAATTTTCCGCATTCAATTACTAATATATTCGTTTATTGTTTTTGTAAAGTGTATGATGAGGATTATTTGTAATAAGATATGTTGTGGGCAAATCTATGAGAAATGTTAAATTTTTAGAAAATAATCCAAAAGTAGAATTATTCACATGTGATAGGTGAAATGTTTAATTATTAATGTCAATTTTTCTTAATAATAAAAGTATACTAAAAATCTTCAACTATACTTCAGCTCTTAAGTTTTATCAACTAACAGTAATACAATTCAAATGCAAGATATGTTGGAGCATTTGCTAAGCTTTGGTGGTGAGGAGCTGATAAAATTAAAAGACAAAAATGGTTGGACGGCTCTTTCTTGTGCAGCTTCTATGGGCAATTTTGAGAAAGTTGAAATATTTGAATCAAAAGTTCCGGAAAGTGCCTTTATATGCAACAAGGATAGATCCTTCCCAATTCATCTGGCTGTGCTTGGTGGCCATGTTAGTATCGTATATTTGCTGAATACCTCATTGTTCTTGCTCAATTCGGAAGGCCAAAATATTCTTCATTTGGCAACATTAACAGGCAACTCCGAATTGGTTTTACAGATACTTAATTTACCAAATGTCGACTCATTAATCAATCAAAAGGATAAAGACGGTAATACTGCTTTGCATTTGGCCACTCAAGCTAAGGATATTGGGTTAGTTAAAGCTCTTATCCATGACCAACGAGTCCAACTAAAACTATCAAACAAACAAGGGTTTACAGCAAATGATTTGGCCGAGAAATTACAATTTTCAGATGATGAAGACAAAAATTTGGTTCAAATATTAATTTTAATGTTGGAAAGGGCCGAAAAAGGCATTAAATTTTCTCCGGTTGATGATAATATATACCAGCTCTTGGTAAAAGGAGAAATTTCCCAAGTTTGCCAAATAGCTGCAGGTAGAAAAATTGATCTAAAAGATTTTGGATGTCTCCAAAGTGGAAATACTATTCTTCATATTGGTGTGTGTATTGACCAACCCGAAGTGGTTACATATCTGCTTCAAAGTGATTGTAAAATACTTATGGATCAAACCAATAAGAAAGGTGATCTACCGATTCATTCAGCCACTAAGGCAGGGAAATTGCGGTCCCTCAAAGCTCTTTTTCGATGGCCACATATTTCTGTAGAAGATACTGCTATTATATGTCAAAGGCAGAATAAGAAGGGAAACACAGCACTTCATATTGCAATGTTGTATAATCATATGAAAACTGCAAATTACCTTTATAGTTTGTGTCCATTAGCAGCATATTCTTTAAACAGGGATAATATATGTCCCTTATTTCTGGCTATCAAGAATTTGAAAGAGAAGGACAAGGTTAAGCCTATGATAGAAGGACTGGAAGGTAATTTGCAACTTCACGATCGTTTGAAGGGCGCAAAATCAGTCGTTCACATGGCACTTTTTAATAAGAGAACGGGTTGGTTGTTAGTTTTTTGATTACTTGTTTCACCAAATGGAAATGTTGATAGTTTTTGTTAACTTTTAAGGTAACCGAAAAAGTCACCTGTTATTGAAAACGTCGGGTAAATTTAGGTATTGGTTGTTGGCTATTTATATTTGAAAAACAGTAGGTCAACAAGCCAAAAGCCAACAAAAAAAATCTTTCTAAAGTAGTTTTTTATTTTGGCTTAAAGTCACATTTTCAGCTAACTTAAAAATCATTTATCAAACACGTATTCTTTTGCTATTTGACCGACCAAAAAGCCAAAAACAAACTAAAAAGTCAATGTAAAAGCCAACATCCGAACATTTCCTTTAATTTTACGCAAATTCTTGTGAGAGACGATCTCTTTGAGAAACGATATCTAATTGAGTCAACACAAAGAAAAATATAGAGTAAAAATATGCATTACGTTCTAATGAGTTCGGCCTGAGAGACAAGACCCGCTATTTTACCTTAATTGGAAAACAATAAGTTGACTAACTCTTCTTCCCCGATCATGATTGTTTTTTTCTATCTTTGGTCATGGTATTAGCCGCCTCGTATTGCTTTCATTTCCATTATAGCTCTATCTCAAGTCGAGAGACTCTTTGACCAGCGCCTCCTTTATGGTATGGTTTTTGTTTTTCATCGTCCCTCCCTAAAATTTAATCATAATTTCTGTGATCAAGATACACCAGATACTTTAATCATTGATGGAATGCATATAAGGCAAAAAACTTTGGTGAGATGGAATGCATAATGAAAAGACTAAATCAATGGTTAAAATCAGATGTTTCTACCAGTATAAAATTGCCCTGCTTTATATCAACTAAATGGCTCCTAAATAATCTGTTGATGGTGAGTGACTCAAATTAGAGTCAAGCATATGGGAAGCAGTTTCTTTCTAGTTTAGGGATTAATTAATATATAAATAAACTTCCTTCTATTAATGCAAGGGTTCTTTAAGCCACAAATTGAGAGAAAACACAAGTGAGAAATTAAGCCAAGAGAAAAACTTTGATTCATCTTGTAATCTTTGCGATCATAGTGAAATTGTTCGATCTCGGTGTCGGTGGACGTAGCTATCACATTGATAGTGAACCACAAGAGATTTAAATCTCTTGTGTCGTAATCTTATTGTTTTGTTTGAATTTCTTTATTGTTTCATTGTTGTTCATCGACCTTACCTCCGCTGTCGCAAAACATAATCCAGATATACTAAAGAGCATAATCGAGATAGCTCCGGATCTTGTGGATTCAGTCGACATTAGAGGGCGGAGCCCACTTTCTTACGCTGCACATATCGGCCATGTAAAAGGAGTTCAATTATTAATAGAAAGATTTCCACATCTTGAATTCAAGCGTGATGAAGATATAGATGGATCATTTCCTATTCATCAGGCAGCAAAAGGTGGCCACATTGAGGTCATAAAATTGCTTCATCCTACATTATGCTTGGTCAATAACAAGCATCAAAACATTCTTCATGTGGAAGCAGCAACAGGTAGAAATACGACTGTGAAATATTTGTTGATGCTGCAAGAGTTTAAGGAGTTAATCAATACAAGAGATGACAATGGCAATACTCCACTACATTTGGCTGTCAAAGGGTATCGAGAAACCGTAGCACACTATTTAGCAATGGAAAACAATATTGACGGGAACTCACGCAACAATGATTTATTGACAGCTAGAGATTTGTTTGAAGTGCAGCTGCAATATGCTGATCAAAGATTAACATGGTATCAGATGTTTTTTGACAGTTAGATTTCTTCCTCCCTTCTTTCTTTCTTTCTTCTTCTTTGTTCCTTCCGCTGCTCCTCCCATGGCACAATCTTCTTCTCTCATTCTTGAACTCACCAACAATCCCGCAAGCATTTACTACCTTCATCCCTCCGATGTTGGACATAAAATCATCACTTCTGTTTTCAATGGCTCCGGTTATAGCGATTGGCGACGGGCTTTCGTTCTTGCGTTGTCTGCCAAGAACAAGATCACATTCGTTGATGGTCGCACACTCAAACCAGCAAAAGATTCTCCAGAATTCACAGCATGGCGTCGTGTTAATGACGTCGTTATTGGTTGGCTATTATCTTTCTCTCGAACCTAGCATCGCTAAAAGCGTTCAATGGCATCAAACTGCAAAAGAGATTTGGGATGAGCTTCATGATCGGTATGGTCGCTCATCTAATGCTCAATTACTTTCCTTACAAGAAGAAATCTGTCAACTTACTCATACTCCTGATATGCCCATTGCGGAATTTTTCACCAAATTCAAAACCCTTTGGGACGAACTCGATCATCTTAACCCCTTGCCTTCTTGCTCTTGTGAGAATTGTTCATGTAATCTCACCCAGAAATTTTATAAGCTACAACAACAGCAACGTTTGACTCAGTTCTTGATGAAGCTTGATTCCAAATTTGCTCAAGTACGTAGTACTATCATGATGATGCCCGATTTACCCACTATTGCTCTGATACCATGTTAATCTTTGACAGTGAACAAGATGTCAATACAATCTTGATTTTTTGTGTTTTATTACTTAATCAATCAAAGTGTACAATGGGTATATATACAATGAGGAAAGATTGAAAATAACATTCTGTTACAAGATAAGTAGTTAGTTACTAATGCCTAACTAACTTTGTATTGTCTAGTATTGAGCTTGTACACGGATCGCTGACTTGGAAGGCTAGAGGGTTGAGATCGTCCAACAAATTCAACTTTTAAAGTGTTAATCTATTTCAATGCCTTTGCGTTTATTTTTGCATTAGGATCAGCTATAACTCTCATCTTGGGTATGAGTTTAAATAATTTGCAGAGATTACTCTTTATTGGGGATGGTGTTTTATTATCCTTGGGCTTATATCAATGTCAATCGCTTTCATGACCGCATCATCGTTTGCTTCTCAGCAAGCATTAAATAGTAAAGCATCTTTGGCAAGTTTGACAATATCAATTACCATAATGATATCGCTACTTATAGCAATTCCTTTCTTGATGTTAGCTTCTACAAAGTTTGTTCAACTGTCTAAGTTGTATGTTAAGTTATTGTTGCGCTATTGTGCAGTAGATAGTGTTGGCATAGATTTAGCCATTTGAATTTTCCAACTCTAAGCTACCAAATTTACATATGTATCAAATTCTACCAAGATGTATCATTTTCTTCTGTAATTGACTATTGTAAACTTTATTTAGATTAATTGTATTACATATATATATATGAGTGTCCACAATTTGTTCTTCGTCCTGAAAACAAGATTAACCTTAACTTAGGATTTTAAGAAATGTTTTTGTAATTTTATCTTTGATAGAAAGTACACGAACACGACTTGAATAAGTCTGGAACATGAGCAAAAACAAGAGCAGTAGTCGAAAAAGTTTCTGTTAGCAACGTATTATAATCTCGATTAGAGGTGTTCAACAGGGCGGGTCGAACCAACGGGTCAAGGGTTGGGTCAGATTTTAACGGTCATTAGTAGGCTGGGTCGGATCATTAACAAGCCTTGGTGTAAAGGGTCGGGTAGGAAACAAATTTTATCGCTTTTTTTTTAAAAAAAAATTTATATGATAATGTTATATTCATAGTTGAATTGACCTAACAAGCCATAAAATATAATCAACAGAAGGAAAAATTACCCACAATAATCCATCTTTGTCTAATTTATCTAGAATAATCTCAAGTATTAATTAACCATGAATAATCCCCCATGTATTGGTATTTGTTTCCAGTGGTATTGTTGGTGTGGATATGACTGGGAATAACAGATCATAATTTGACCTCTTTTTTACTTCTTCCCATTGTAGCTTTATTTCCTCATTAAAATTTGTAACATTTATCTTCATTTTCCTTCATCAAAATGTGGAAAAGTGTTCTCTCATCTTATTTCATTTTCTCCATTAAAACATTTTATTTATTTTTCACTGCAATCCATTTGGAAAATTTAATAAATACTACTACATTCTTTCTATCATAAAAATATCTCTTTTTGAGATGTGAATTCTTTCTATCATAAAAATATCTCTTTTTGAGATGTGAAATAAACAAGGTTTATCCAAACTAGATGATTGGTAAACTAATGGTAATAAAAAGCATGAGAAAATGGTTTTATTCATGAATCATGACAAAAGTGCTTAAATTCCAAAATTTCAGTATTCCTGAATTTCCTCTCACATATCAAAACTCTAGCATATATAGAACATGCATCACTCTATAATTCTATATCCAAGATGGAGACATGGAGTAATTGCAATATTCATTCTATTAGAGCCACTTGTATTCCTATGAAAGCAGTCTATCTGATCAATTAAATAAACATTAACAAATACTCAAATTGATATAATAAAAAAAATCATTAATGGAGGAACAAAATCAAAGGATGTTACCACCACAAAAATGTCTTTGCGTCAATAATGGTGCGTCGTAGGAATAAAAGAGAGAGCAAGAAGTGGGTGGGAAGCTATGAAAGATGTCAATATGGTGAATTGGTTCATTGAAGATGATGAAGGTGATCATGAAAATTTGTTGGTGGATGATGATGAATATAACATTGAACCTTTTATAAATTAAATAATAATTATTGTACTTTTTATTTTTATTTTTTTTTGTTGAAAATTTATCTGATAAACCGGTTACCATTACACAAACAACATTCTTAGATAAGCAGGATTATTCAAGGTTAATCAAAAGTTGGGATTATTGTAGGAAAATTAGTGAAAGATCAGATTATTCAGGACAATTTTTCTTAAACAAAACTATTTTAAGAACTTTAAAAAATGGGCCAAACTGGGTCGTATTTAAACGAACTTGACCCGCATTGACCCAACCCAATTAAATTTTGACCCGACTCGCCCCGACCCGGTCCATTCGGCACCTCTAGTCTTGATCGAGACTGTTATTAATCTCGTTGTACGCATAATAAAAAATTGTAAAAATTATATATTAAAATTCATTGCATTAAGACGAATAATCCACAAGATTCCACATGAATATATATGTTGTCTTAAATATATACTTAAAAAATCAAATTTAAATTTTCTCTTTTATAAAATAGAAAATATTAAAGTGTACAAATAAAAAAACAGAGGGAGTATAATTAGTGTTAATTATCATATGGGTTATAAAAAGTTTGCAATAAAAAAAAAAATTGACATTAATAATCTAACCTTTTACTCATCCGCTATGAATAATTCCTCTTTTTGATTATTTTCTAATAGTCCAACCTTTATGATAAATTTGACTACAACATACCTTATTATTAATAATAAGGTATGTTGTTAGCAAACTAAATTAAAGGTTGATTATTCACAGCGAACTAAGGGCAAACGTTGAATTATTAAAAAATAATCAAAAAGTTGGATTATTCACAACGGATGAACAAAAAATTGGATTATTAATATCAATTATTCCTTAAAAAAAAAGAGAAAGTACAAAATAAATTGTAAACATATGTAAACATTTTACACGAGTCTTATGTAAACAAAAAAAAAACATTTACTAATTTGATGTGCTTATAATACGATCACCTCTCAATGAAACCTGTGAGAACATGGAATTGTAGGTTTTTATTTGGAGTTTGGAGTTTGGAGCAATCATTGGAGAAGCATTAGAATATTCTGATATAGCTTCCTTCCGAGTATCATCTTGTTTATCAACTCTAAATATTTATCCTTTCATTTTCTGCTCCTTTCATCTGATTCAAAGTCCAAACACCTGCATTATAACTGCATAAGGAATGAGATCTACTACGGTACTACCTCTTCAATGTCATCCATAAACCTTAACTTTTTTATTTCATCATTTGAAAACCCAACTTATTGTAAACACAGATTGAGTTGGTTTATTGATACAGTATCATAGATAACCAATGTAACAATATAATTACCTGTTTGAATTATATTCACCCCTTATTTCTTTCAAAATGATTATTAGCGCGGAGTAAAAGAAACATTTGTGTTGCATA
This sequence comes from Amaranthus cruentus, assembly GCA_019425755.1. Lineage (NCBI taxonomy): Eukaryota > Viridiplantae > Streptophyta > Magnoliopsida > Caryophyllales > Amaranthaceae > Amaranthus > Amaranthus cruentus. Next base: position 13,753,862 of record CM033458.1, on the reverse strand, counting down.
CAGATTTCTAATTAGTAATTACCCAAAGACCACTTATGCGAAGGGCGTGTTAGAGTATAAATAGTACAACATGTGTTTGAGCCTCAACCATCTGCTCAAGTTTTTCGTTGAGTTAATTTAACTAAACCAACAAAAACAAAATAACAAACCTCATCTGTTTCTTAGGTTGATCATATGATTGAGAATCCAAAAGCCAATGAGGAGCAATACTGCTATGCTGAGTTGACTCAGTACAATTATGAGTTGACAAGGAGGAGGATTGAGTAGACATAAAAGGGTAAAAAGAGGGAGTAGTATTAGTAGTATGGAAGGATTGCACTTGGGTTTTGTCAGGCATTAATGGATGATAATTGATAGCACACTCATCATTAGATGAAGAAACAGAACAAGAAGAAGAAGAAGAAATAGTTGTCTTCTTAGATTTGTTCTTGCCTCTATGCATGTGTCTTTCACAGTACTTAGAATCTGGGTATGCTTCCTTTGAACACCTCCATTTTTTACCATCTGTTCTTCTGCATCTTCCTGGTTCTGGGTCTATTTTTCTTCCATATCCCATTTCAAAACAGCCCCATCCAACTGCATATTTAATTTTTAGCACAATTATTAAATCTAAGGATTGATGGAATCAGGTAATAAATTTGTAGGAGTTGGGATGGGTTATCGCGCATGACAAATAGAGGATGGTGTACACACTTTATAAGTTATTGGAGTCCTTTTTCTCATTGCCTATGGTTATGGGATGGTGTATATTTCCTTGCCTTATGAAATGTGTACACCTCGTGATTTCCCGATAATATGCTGACATTCTCAATAAGTCAAGTCCAATTTAATTGTAGGCAGCAAAATACTAGAAGACAATTTAATGGACAAGGGACCAAAGGTATACCCTGGATGTCTGATGTCTCCATAAACCTTCACAATTGAACAATATCGAGCCCACTACTAGGGGTGTGTAATGGGCCGGAGGCACACCCTAATATGGCCGGCCGGGCTTTAAATGGGCCACCACCCAAAAGATCACAGTTTGCTACAATTTATTGATCTCATCTGAAATGACACTCATATTTCCTAATAACAAAGTAGAAGTATAAACTAGACACAATTGTAGCAACCTATATATTTAGTAGACTATTTTTCTCATTTTTCATCACTACATGTACTAAACCAATAAAACAATCGACACTTTTATGGGTTTCCTCTACGTACGGCATAGAGTATAAAACATATCCTAAAGTCTGAAGCTATAAACGGCTGCATCATCACCATATTGCGGCTATATTATAAAGGTTTTGGAACATATCCTATAGTCTGACGCTACAGACATAGTGCAAAAATAAGATTGCATCATCATCACCGTATTACAGCCATATTATAAAAATTTTGGAGTTTATTGCAGCTGAAATATAGGCCAAAATCTATATTGGACGTGAAATTCATTTCGCAGACCATTACTGCGACTGTTACCAAAATCGTATTTTTTCACTATACGACTACAACCAAATAGTCTAAAGTGATCGGGTTTTCGTAAAAAAGACATAATAGAGTATACAACATATTTTAAAACTACATATAACTGCCAGCTTAGGTTATTGATTGAGCTGGTTCATTTACGTACATTCGGATAGTAAAAGGAATCCAACATATATATCAATATAAGATTTTAAAAAAAGGGAGAAAGAGCTTACATGGTAGTGATTGTTGGAGAGGGAAAAAAGCAGAAGGGTTTGTAATGACAGTAGAAATGAGTTGAGGAGGAACAGGAATTCCTGAAATAATATATCTATATGTTAGAAGCTGCTGCTCCAATTCTTGCCATTGACTTGCTGTAAATGCTGGAAATCCATCACACCTACTCTTATTATAATCTCTTCCTCTTATCATCTTTCTTACTTCACCCTCTTCAATTCCCTTCCTTTTTTATCAAGATGAGTAAATTAAAATAGTGGGTCTAAAATCTGAATTCTGAAAGTTTTTATTTTTTATCAGAAATAAGATTTTTTGCAGAAAGTATTATTTGGTTTCTTGTGTTTGATTACAGAATGTTGTTCTTTTTGTGAATGAAATGTGATAAAAGGTTGGTGATGTTACAATGGCTAAGTCTATACTGTCTTTTGCTTACACCTCAGAAATGAGAGTGTGTGCAGTGAGTATGTTCTTATTTATGAAGATTGAAGAATATAATCATTTTTTTTTGGAAAAATTACCGTGAATACAACAACCTTTTGTTAATTTCCCTATAATAATACGAACTTTTAATTAACCATGAATAATATCAATTTTGGGGTGTTTTTTCCTAGAATAATACCAACTTTAGTTTATTAACAAATTTACAAATTTTTTTGATCATATAATCACCTATAGTTTGATTTTTGACATGTTGGGTATATTTTAGGGAAACACCCCTATAAGTTTGTATTATTCATGATTAATCAAAAGTTGGTATTATTATAGGGAAATTAGCAAAAATTGTATTATTCCTGGTAATTTTTCTTTTTTTTTTACCCTTTTTTGGTTTTTAACTTTATGATAATGTTGATACATTTAACACATGATGGGAATTGCATTGGTAGTTTGGTACACTACCCAACTTGCCATAGCAATTAACAGCCACTGGCTTCCCAATGATGCTGTTCTCTTTTATATCCAACTAGGGGAGTTTAACGGGCCGGATTCATTTTGAACTAAGCTCTGGAAATTTGAAATTAATAAGATTAATTATAAAAAAAAAGCACCATTTTCATTTATAAGCGTCTACAACCCCAAAGTTCAGGTTCGGTATTGTTCGCAGATCGCAGTTACTAACTGCGAACAGTGAGTTGAAAAAGTCAAAAAAAAAAATCAAAATTGTTCCCACTTACTGGTTACCCTCAGTTCGCAGTTAGTGAATGCAAACAGAGGGTTGATCTGCTTTTCCTCTATTCGCACTTAGTAACTAGTACAGCTTGGTTGACTTTTTTTGACCAGTTTTGCCTCTATTCGCAGACCGAACCTGATTTTTGGGACTGAAGTCGCTTACATTTGGAAATAAGTTGATTTTGCTCTCTTATTTTATGGCCTTTTTTTTATAATTAATTTTATCTATCTCAAATTTTCCTAAGCTCTTATTAGGTTCGTTTTTACTAACTACACTGAAAATCTTTTTTATAAATAAAAAATAAACTAGACTATTTAGAAAGTAGAATAAGCCAAATACTAAAGCTACAATTCACAAATTCTTGTGATAGATGGTCTCTTTGAGAGACCACCTCTAATTGGACCGGTCCATTATATATTTTTTAAAATATTATAAGTAGAAATTAAAAATGATGTAAGTAGACATTTAAGATATTAAAAGTACGCATTAATGATATGGTAAGTAAGCATTGAGGATAATATAAGTAGACATTATAAATAAAATAAGTAGACATTAATCTTTAGTGGATTAAACTTGAGATATATCTCTTACAAAACCGGTCGCTCATGAGACTATGACTACAATTTGATTTGCAATTTAAAATCACACATAGTGGTAAAAAAGTACAAATAGAAATTGGCAAATTGCGCTTAAAATTAGTACTTTGTCCATCACCAACCTTAAATGGGAAAACTCCCTCCAATTCACTACTAATGTTGTGTTTGCTTTCACAAATTTTTGTGAGAGACGGTCTTTTTAAGAGACCATCTCTAAATTGGTGAGCTTATCATAATTTTTTAGTTTAATTAGGCTTTAATGGGCTGCGCCTGAGAGGCATCTCTAAAAAAGACGGTCTCTCAAGAGACTTGCTAGCTTGCTTTTTAGACACTATTTATCTCCTACTCTTAATTTGTATTTTATTATTGATCTCTTCTCAATGTATGGATTATTCATATCAACTTTTCATAATTTTTAATTATATACAATTAGATATATTAAGAATTGAATAAGTGCATTGGATAAAGTGCATAAAGTAAATGAGACATTAGTAAAGAATTGATGGGAGTACTCTCTTTGTTCTTTAAAAAAAAATTATGTTTTATTGTAGAGTGTTTTATTTTTTGTTTCTACAAAGAATTTTTTTATTTATATCATAAATTTTGAACAAAATTAACCTTATTCATTTAACATTTTTATATTTTTGTAGTAAAACACTTTTTTATAGTTGTAGTTTCATATTATTTCCATTAACTTTTTTTTAAAATATTTTTATAATGTTTGTAGTTTCTACGTTATCTCTATCAAATTTATTATTTAATAAAATAATTTATTTAGTATATAAAAGTAACTATTTTATTTAATTCTGGTCAAATTATTTATAAAAACTTGATTAAGAAAGTAAGAAACAGAGAGAGCAACTATCTTAACTTCAAAAATTAATAATCAATATTCATGATTTGTAAATCATCATAAAAAAAGACAAAATGAATAATAATAATAATAATAATAATAATAATAAAATAAAGGAAAATTTGATTTGAAAGGTTCGAACTTTGCCTCATTTGCTTCTAAAGGTTCGAACTTTCTTTTATCTTAGAAAGGTTCGAACTTAAGGGGGCATCTTCATCTAAAGGTGTACCAGGTTTTCTATGAGTAAGGTAACCTATTGTACCAGGTTACCTTCATCTTCTTCCTTACTCTTCATCAATAATGGTTTAAGAACATCCATCTTAGTTCATCAATGGTTTGAAGAACTTAGTTCAAACAATAGGTTACCTCCAACCCAAAATAGCAAGTTCACATCACCAAAAATCCCCAATTGAAGAACTTGATGGTAAGAAACCCAAGATTTTGGTAAGAAATCCCAGTTCAAACAATAATTTTACTTTGTAACCGGTTATTGTTGATTTTGTTCTTGATTTTGTTGATTTTGTGGTGGTTATTGTTGATTTTGTTGTTTTTGTGATGGTAAGAAACCCCGGCTCAAACAATAGCTTCCAATTAAACCAATTTCAATCACCCTAACCTAACTCTTCTCCAATTACCCAAAAATCCAAACGAATTTCAGAAATCGAAACAAATCCAAACCAATTACCCAGAAATTATCCCATTTTAGATCTCTGGATTTGTACTAATTTATGGGGTTTTTGGGTTGATTATGGGTTTTTTGAGTTGATTTTAGGTTGGTTATGGGTTTTTTGGGTTGATTTTAGGTTGATTTTGGATTGATTATGAATTTTTTTGGGTTGATTATGGGTTTTTTGGGTTGATTATGGATTTTTTTTGGGTTGATTATAGGTTTTTTGGGTTAATTTTGGGTATGATTTGAGTTGATTTTGGGTTGAAGATGATGATGAAGATGAAGATGATGAAGATGAAGGTGAAGAAGATGAAGAAATGGTGAAGAAGATAAAGATGAAGATGAAGTTTACCGGTTCATCCGGTTACAAGTCATCCAAACCTTTAGATGAAGATGCCCCCGTAAGTTCGAACCTTTCTAGGATAAACGAAAGTTCAAACCTTTAGAAGCAAATGAGGCAAAGTTCGAACCTTTCAAATCAAATTTTCCTAAAATAAATAAAACTAAAAAGATAAATTAAAATAACAAAACTCTCACCCTATTAAATCCTACTATATAAAGGTGATTTGTTAACCTCATAAATAACCGTTATTTACTAAGACAAATATTTTAACTTCGACGAGTACAATTAGAGAAAGTCTTGGTAATTTAACGGTTATTTATTTGTGAGGTTAATAAGTCACCCTTATGTGATAGAATGTGATAGGGTGAGAGTTTTGTTGTTTTAATTTATTTTTTTAATTTTATTTATTTTAATGTTATTTTTTTTATCTTTTGTAATAATTTACAAATCAGTGTTACTACTCCGTCCTCTTTAGATTGCATCAAAGATAAATTTGTGTATTTTTAAGAAAGTGGTAATAAATGAGGAGGGAGAATGAATTGTGTGGATGAAATTAAAAGAGAGTTAAAATGAATGGATGAAATTAAAAGAAAGTAGTGGGTCATTGTCTAAAAATAGAAATGATGTAAATTAAGTGGAACGAATCAAAATGAAAAGTGATGCAAATTCAATGGGACGGAGTGAGTATTGATTAGGAATTTTTTTAGTACCATTATGGGTAGAGTAGAGAGTACGAGCAAGCAAAGAGTAGAAGGAAAAAACAAAAGCGAGACTGTAGACTGAGGAGTTGTATGGGATGACATAGAAAAGTGTGCCAGCAGAGTAGCAGTGAGTGGTCCCTGTCGGATGATAATGATGTTTGAGTAAGGAACCAAGATTGAATACCGCCAATTCCATTCATTCATTCATTGCAATAAGCATTCATAGGGCTCTGACACGTGGAACCATTACTCCGCTTAGATGTATTCAAAACAGACTTAATAGTCAATGATTTGAATCTTATCTGAACTTGTAATCGAAACCGATTTGATCCGCCGTAAAACTAATTTACATTTATGTAAACAGCAATATCAATATGGACACAAAATATTAACATAATGATCTGAATGAACACATCTACCGGAACACTCTCCCTCCACTACTTTGGTTTAACACAAGATTCTTGTACGTACGTGTGAATCCCGTGTTGTTGGATGCTAACTTATGCTTACTACTCTAAATTTCTATTCTACTACGCGTCTACGCCTCTTACAACACCGCTGCCTCCCTAAACTTTTCATCTCCTTTTCTTTTTAGCCCCTTTCTCTCAGTCCCATTTGCCGCTAAGTACAGTATTTGAGGTACAAAGGAAGAAAAATTGGGTAAAAATATATGGAAACTAGGAGAAATATAAATAAATGAGATAAAAAAATTATACAAATAGATAAGAATTAAAGAAAGATTTAAATTTTAACAAAAAAAATTAATGGAAAATGTTAGGTAAAATCTAGGTTAGATTTAGTCTACACTAATACTAATGTAAACCAATATTTACCGCCCTCTCCATTCCACTCTTATACTCTTACATTTCATCCCATTTCATTTCATTCTAATCTACCCCACTTCACTCTATTCTTGTACTCTTCGTGTTACACTTCACTCCACCAAACTCTTAAACAATTTTAAAAATTTTAAAAATTAAAAATTTAAGCTAAAAAAATTAAAAATTAAAAATTTAAAAATTTAAAAAATTTAAAGTAAAGAAGAATTAAAATTAAAATTAAAAATTTTTAAAATTAAATTAAATTTTTTTAAATTTTTTTTTCCATTACTTTGAAATATGTAATAAAGATTACAAAGTGAAGAGGATAAAGAGAATAAAAATAAAAATATTAAAACTTAGTCTATACTATTTTAGTGTGTACTAAACACAACAGTTTCTTGAGAATGTTATTCTCCTTGTACACTTCTACACTACCCCCTCCGACTCTGAGTGAGCAAAATAATTGAGACTCTAGTCTAATCTTATCCGGAATATTTGCATTTCCAACCTCTTTTGATTACATACTCTATATTTTTATTTATTGATTTATAGCTTTACTCCTTGATTTTTTTTTCCATCAAAATGTTGAATCTAGTATACTGAATTTCTAAAAGCAAATGTCCAAAAATTTAATTTCTAGAAATATTTTTATTAGATTTTGACGTGAGCTGATACCGCTATTGTAACTATTTGCATTATTAATAATATTACTCACAAAAAATCAAATAAAGCAAGTTTTAATTTTTTTTTAAAAGTTAGAAAGACTATTTTCTAATGATATTCTACTGTAGACTTAACTGCTTTTTACGTCGTCGGCTTTATATTCCCCCAATCTTGGCTATGCCTTTCCTATGTATAAAGAGAGTGGTACACTAACATAGATGATTATTCTAAACCCTTAGACCTAAACGTAGTAGCCTATTTTTTATATTTCTTCTCCAGTGTAATACCACCACCAAGAACATAACCAAAATTAATTAAATTTGAGCCTCATTCCCTTTGTTCTTAAATATTTTAAGGGATAAAGCTTGAACCTTTGAAACCTAATCTTAAATTATTTCAGTATTCTTCCGCACATTTATTATTTATTTATTTCACCCATTTGATTTTTTGGATTTTCTCTACAAGTACTTTTTACCAAACAATATTAAAGCGTTGATAGGTATAGCTAACTAGTAAGGTTACCAAACAATAATAAAGCATTACAATTTTTACTAACTTCCGAGATTGTCGCTATTCTTGGTTAAGGTTACCTATCTCATCCTTCCACTAAGTACTAATGTAAATGGGCATGTTGGGACAAATTTACCGAATAAAACAATATGAACGAATGATGAATTGGCAGTGATGTTAAACTAACCACGAGATAGCGTAACAATGGTGAAATGAAATTTACTCTTTTATCTCATTTATTTTGCATATTTATATGTAAAACTCTTCACATTGTAGTTTGCATTGAAGCAAAACGAATGATACAGAAGACTAACGGAGTAAAGAATATAATTCAAAACGATGTGAACTTAAACAATGAACTAAAGCCTAGGGCGATTAAACGATCCATAATGCTCAATTAGAAAGGTTAAGATTCAATGCTAAGGACGAGAACAATAAGGTCATTAAATTTAGTTTCTCTCAAGAGTAAGATCCATGAAATAATATTCATAACAATAGAATAACACAAATTCTCAAGTGAGACTTTCCATGAATGAATTGAATAGCTCATCTAATACAAAATCCGACTTTTGCATGCAAAGTCAAACGAACATGAAAAATTAGACTTAGAGACGATCTTTCACGAGAGTTGTTGGTAGAATAATGAATAGCCTATTGAGTAAACTTAGAGGTTGTAGTTGGTAAATGATCCTAATATTAGTGAAAACTTGAAGGTTTGACAATGAAAATGAAAGCTAGATTAACTCGTATCGAAGTCGAAGCAAAAAGTATTTTAATTTAAAGTACTAAAATCTAGATTAAAAGTGATAATAGCAATTAGTAGATGATGACAATAGAGTACAAGACCACTTGAGTCTTGAATCCCATTTGCCAGCATAGGTAAACAAAATCATATGGATCAATTTCTATAGAACAAATGGTAATTACCTCGATATATAAGATACGAGTATTAATATGTACATATCAAAAGAACAGAGATCAGATACGATTCACATTCACATATATTTCCTGTCTGTTAGACTAACTCTAGGAGAAGCGCATATACCTCATGTATCGTATACTCTGACAGAACCACGGATAGCCTGCCTGCAAACAGGACACTTTGGTGCTAGATCTCGTTCCACTGAAAACACACATCTTTGGCAACAAACGAGGTGTCCACATGGTATAAATGCACACCGTCTCCTCCTCATGAGGCAGATAACACACAACTGTCCATCAGGAATTTCTCCCATTTCCTCTTCTTCTACATCGTCTGACTCATGATTGCTGCTGCCATTGTGAGCATCAGCATCAGCATCAAGTGTAGCACGCATTTGTCTCTGCTCTCTCCTACGCACCCACCATTGCTTCCACTTACCCCAGTTCCTGAAACGAAACAAAACAAAGAACCAAACTGACATTAGATGCCAAAGACAACTTTGCAAATGAGTCCACGCTTTAGAGTTAAATCTACAATAATACAAGTATAAAAAGGCCACTGTGTTCCAAAAGTCCCCGGCCAGAGGCCATACGTCGCCTTCTAATTAAGAGGGTCACATAATCACATTCATAATTTACTTATCTTTTACAAAAATTTGACATCAATTATGTCAACTATTGGTAATCTTCTGAAAATAATCCCAATTAGTATAACTGTATAAGTTGACTAAATAACCCCTACTATAGGGACATCCTTCTCAAATAGACTCTTAAAAACTTCCTCATCTTGATACAATTTATCCCACAATAAAAAATAATAAAAGGCATGGCTCCGTGTTTGTGATTGATTGTGATAAGTTGGAAGCTCGGGAAGCGTGCTAGGAGGAATGGATAGAGATTAAAAGATGGAGGTGGGGAACACGGAAGAGGATGAGCGTTTGGCTAAAGTAAAACAGGCTTATCATTCGGTGGGGAGTGTCTCCTTAATGTAGGATTATTCTAAGTTAACCAAACTTGGGATAAAAGACAGCCATTAGTTGGGATTATTTGTGTCAAAACCCTTGTTTAAAACATCCCTAGGCCTTAAAATGGATCATCCGGCCTTCTCTAAGAGATTAGGACACTGCCATGATATTTTTCTATAGACTATATTTAACATTTTTAGAATAAAAAAAAGCATTTACTCAATTTGTTAGCATCAATTCAGGTTTTTCTATTGCTGTAATATGAGGAAGGATTATTGCTGTAGTATCAGGAAGAATTATTTTAATGAAATGGTCAGGCGCTCGATCTATTGAGAGAGTAAATATATGAATGCTGTTTCAGTCAAAAAGGTCCGCAAGCAACATGATAAATTCAATTAATGCATCATATTTTAGAGTATTATAGGAATTAATAAATTATCTAAAAGAGTATTATAGTGATTACCTTGCACTATTTAGCTTGGGAAATAGGTTTGTAGGGGAAAGTAGTAATAAGAGGAGGGAAAGCGAAAAGTTAATCAGAAAATATTTAGTATTGAGTTCCCAACTCCTTTTGGAGTGTAGCCTCTCAAAAGCTTGTAATCGTTATTCCTTTAATTGTGGTCACTTGGGTTACTATTAATACATATCTTTAATGACTTTGGTAAATTAATCACGTTTCCATTGCATATTTGCTATTATACTGTCATTTTCACAGCTCATCACTTTTTGCACTTGAGTCACTAATTTCATGTTAACCATAGCCATGGCATTCTGGCATTCTCAGTCTATCACATTCACCTCCACTAAATTGGAGATCAAAGAGGCATTCCTAGATTATTTTCCACCTATCCTACCAAGAAAGAGTAAGAAAAAGCTAAAAACATAAAAGGAAACCTAAAATCTATACATTAGAGGCATATAACGTTCAAAGGTAGAAAAGCTTTTATTATGGTAAATTCTGCTTTTAACCAAAAAACTTCATGAATATAAATGAAGTAAGATATTAAACTCAAAAAAAAAATGAAGATATAGTACCTAACAACTGCATAGCCAAGTATGCCAATCGACACTGAACCCACAACAATACCACTCCATAGTAAGATCTTTGTTTTGAAAGAGAGGTCTATGAGTATCTGATCCTTGGTCAACTCAGTTCTGCAAAAAATATATTATTCAGGAATCTTGACCAAAAACATCATTACAAAATGGTTCAAAATGTAGGATCAATTAATGATAATTACATCCAAAACATATGTCTTCAAAAAAAAAGCAAATAAAATCAATGCTTATATCAACAGTTAGCAACCAAATTAACAAATTTATGAGCGGTACACTGAAGCTACTCCAATTTTCTTTGCATGAAACAAATAAGTATATACAAATTTGTCAAGATCATTAGCTGTCACTGCTTTATATTTATGATCCAAGCCTATTTATATAGTATTCGGATAAAGACTTTCTACAAACATTAAAATTGATGGCCTTACAGAAAAAAGGGAAGATCATCACAAGATTTTAACTCGTGAACTCCATTTTTCGTGGAGCAAATCCCAACTGCAGTTACTTCCTTTCCGATTGGAAGAATTTTCTCCTCATCAAGCACACCAACCTACCAAGTAATCATAATTTTCAGTAAAAGAAAAACAAATCAGTTGATGTAGAAGTTGAAAGTGTAGAGAAGGAAAGAAGAAAATAAACTGACCAAGCAATATAAAGGTCAGCAACTCACAGGGTAATCATATCCAAAAAGTGCCTGAAGAAAGGTGTAAGGTGAAGCTTGAATTGGTTGAATATGATGGTACACTGTCATCAAAGGCAAGGGATGTTTCGAACCTTCCAAATTGACCACCACATAATCCGAAGGCTGTTGTTGACGACAATCAACAAGAACAAACGGAACCTGAAAAAAAAAAGAACATGGAAGATGTGTATCATAGAAACTCAATCAACCACAACTGCCATACAGATATGTGCTCTCCTAACTCCCTCTGCCTCTCTCCTCCCTTTTCCACTCTGTTTAAATCTCTGTTCACATCCTTGATGCTTTAAATTCAAGGATGCTTGTCACATACAAAAACAATCATGAAAAGCAAACTGTTGCTTATATTAAGAATTGCAATACCAACAGTGCATAGTTTCAGTTCAAGCCTCAATGATAAAGCAAAAAACATATTTTTCTAAATACAAATAACAAGTCCGGTGATCTAGTTTAATATAAAAAGAGAAATAAAACCAAGAAATAAAAAACCATCACGTGGAAATATGTTGACCATGTTCCTAAAAAAGGATGAATTAGAATCTTTCTTAACATAATGCTCTCGATTTTAACTTATTTAATGAATTTTCATTAAAGGTAGCTAAAAACTCAATAAGTGAAAAGAGTAATTACAACATGAATTAGTAACCATTTCTTGGACATTCATAATCTATCATCACAGAGAACTAAGAAAACATAGCAAAGTCACAATCAAAAAGCTATAATGCATACCATTCTAATCGAGGTAGAACCTTTATCTCTCCAAATGTTAGCCAAGACAGCACGTAGATCCGGATACCATCCAAAAAGTCCTCTCCATTCATTGTATATACACTTCACAGCATAATACGATCAAAATTAAATAAAAATACTAAAATGAAATATTGCTTTATGTTAGAGGCATAGCATTAACAGCAAGCAGGTCATAGATACTAGTTAGCGAATAATGCATCAGCTACAAAGGACCTGTTTTCCATAAAACCATAACTATATAACAGCTCTTTTCCTTTTAAGATACAAGTACAGAAAACTGGACTTGAAGCCCACATTACTTTTCAAAAGGAAAACTTTTGGTAGAACATGGGGACCAGACAGTGGCAGACCCAAAACTCACATTCAGTGAGAGCACATTCGGTATAGAAATAATCAGTTAAAAATATTTTCAAAATATCAAAATTAAATATCTATCAAAAACAATAATGTTTTAAATTCAACCGATAAAATATTCAATAATTTATTTCGACGAACTTTCATATCTTTAAACCAACATGTTATAAGATTATTGGGAATATACAAAATACATCCTTTTCAAAAAATGTTACCAAGAAATCCTTTTTGAATTGTTCTCTCATTTTATTGCATAACTTTATCTTCAATCTCGTATAATCATTGTTGGGTTGCTCCATATCTACTTATTTTCTTCTCTTTAAATTTTTTTCATCAAAATTATTTATTACAAAGTTGGCATATACTTTTATAATAATAAATTTACAGCATTTGAAAAGTATATATAGACCGGTTATAAAAGTATGGTATATATCAATTAATTATAATTCGCGTCTCAATAGTCTTATTAATCCAGCATGCGTTTACATTATAGATATAATTAATTAGTACTAAGAGATCAATGATAATGTTTAGCTTAGTTGGTAAGATGCACATGTCAACTGTCCCTAAGGTTAGGTTGCGAGATCAATCCTTGCTAACTACAATTTTTTTTGAGAATTAGGCGAGTGCCCTCAAGTGCGGGGGTGAGCCCCCTTGGATCCGCCCATGGGACCTGGTATTCATTCGCTTAATAGTTTTTAAAGTAAATCTCAACGTATCTCAAAAGTACCACATTGGATCAAAAAAAGCGTGGCATTCATTCCCATAGTACTTCAGAATAACTAAATTGAAAAGCACCAAAGTTTAGTGGCATTCAGTATGGAAATAAGCACACAGCAGAAAACTGAAAGCCCAACCCTAGGCCCCAATCATGGAATCTTAAAGCAAGAAAAACTCATAATAAGACCCACCTATTCATACTTCAGGATCTAGATTCCATCTACTGCTTCTTCAACTCCCTTCTTTCATTCCACACCTACTATTTCACTCTTTCTCCTATAAATCAATTTCAGTTTAGGCTCTCATCATCGTACTCAAATTCCCAAATGCTGCTCCCTCCATTCTTAAAAACAAGTTACACAACTAGTTTTACCAAACTCACCTAAAACTACTACTTAAAGTATTTAAAGCCTTAATTCATCAAACCATCACATACAAAATATGATCAACATATCCACCAGTGATTCCAATGAGTGTTACACTAAGTCTAAGCCACGATGTCTGAAAGGGATCAAAGCTCAAGAAGTACAGCAACTCAAGCTTCTTCTTTTTTCATATTTGCAACAATTTTCTCAATTTCAAAGTTTAGCATCTCTGGCTTTAGAACTAACACAAGTGATCTTTTCACCACTCCTCAATGCGCATGTTTTATCAAATGCTTTAGACGAATAAGTATATTAGTATAATTAACAATAAAATTCAACCTAAAAAAACGTCTTATTAGTTCAAATAAGAACACATGCCAAAACAAAAGTAATTAAACCCTAATAGCAACAACTTAGAAATTCAACACACTTTATCCATAATTTCGAATTGTAAGTTTTCAACTCACTGATCCATATTTCGATTTCAAATCTCAACAATAACAACTTCGCATTTCAGAACAGTTGTTTTGCCAAATAATTTAGAGTGACAAATATATTAGTTGAATTAACACTCAAAATTCTATCTTGAAAACAAGTCTTAGTTCAAATAGAAACACAAACCAAGCAAAACTAATTAAACCCTAACAACAATATAAATAGCAATTTCAATTTCAACTTCAACTCAATTTTTCTATCAAACTTCCATAAAACCCCAAAAATATAAAATCGAAGTACCTGTTGCAAGCGTTGAACAATAACACCACGTTCACCAGAACCTCTGGATTGAAGAACACCATTCCACAAACTCTTCCAACTCCCTCCTTTAAACGCCGACCTGGACTCCACCATACCTCGCACCACCACTAAAACCTCAGAAACATTCTCTTCTCCATATCCAGTGCCGGCATCATCGTTAATTATGGACCGAAGATCAGAAACTTGTACGGAAGGAGCGTCCTTAATTTTCCGAAGTGCTGATGAGGAGGCGACGAATTTCGAGAAGCTTCGAATTGCGACATAGGCTAGAGCTATGCCGAGGAATGCGCCATCTCCGGAGAATGCTAGCTGCGCTGCTATTGCAGCCGTGGCTTGGTCTGCCGCCGACATTGATGGTTCATAAGTTTGAGGATCAAAGTGAGATGGGATATCGGAATTTTGATAGGGAAAATATATATGTATTGACCGGCGAATAGGGATTAATGTAGAGAGTAACTTCACTTGGTCAATGGAATGAATAATGATTATATGTGGACCTCATTTAATGACGAATTTGTAACCGAAATTGATGAGTTTGAGAATTTTGAAAAAAGAAACTTATTCGAATAAAAAAATTTTAAAAAATAATTTTTACAAGAAGTCTCGAGAGACTGTATATGACATAGACGACACTCTCAGCAATCCAACCTATAAACATATTCAGTTTTCTATTTTTGAAAAGTGTAAAAAAGCACAAATTCTTGTGAGAGACTGTCTCTTTGAGACATCATCTCTAAATTGGTGTCCCCATTATCATTTTTTAGTTTAATTAGGCTTTAATGGATTGGGCCTAAGAAGCGTCTCTCAAAAAGACGGTCTCTCAGGAGATTTGCTAGAAAAAAGATGAGTAACTGTTGTTCATGCGTGGAAAATTAATAAATTCTTTGTTTTGAGTTATAGGCTGGCCCATTTACACCCGTCTATGCTATAGACAGTCTATAACAAGATTTTGTGTAATTCTTAAGATAGGTGTCTATCTCAGGCTAAGGTCAGAAGACCAATTTAAAAATAAAATAACTAATTGTTGGAAAAATAATTCACATTTGATCCATATCGAAAAAATTAGAGAAATGTAGACTAACATAACAGGCTAATCCTCTTCTAAACAATTGGTTTTAAGATGGAACATCATCAAACTTGTGTGTAGTTAATTCTCCACTTGTACGAATCTTGTTGTATACAAGTTTAATGACAAATTTATCATGGTATCAGAGGCGACGATTTTCAATCAACTCAAAACTAAAAATCTCGAACTTCCATAAAAACAATAATGTGTGGATTCAAAAAGAATGGCGTTCCCGCCCAATTTAAAAAATGAACTCACATGAGAGGCGGACTGTCGAAAAAATAACCCACGTCCAAAAAGTTAGAGAGAGGTAGATGGACCACTTTTCTTATTATAAATTAATTTTGAGATGAAATCACATCGAGTTGCATTCAGTCAACTCTCTAATCTTGTTGTCTATAAGTCCATTTACGAAATTATCACTATCAACAATTGATAAGTTTTTTTTAATAAGTTGTGTATTGATCACTTGGATTGAAAGCATAAGATTTACATAGTATATCATACTAGATACTATCAATGAATAGGAAAGCAGCTATTGCCATGTTCGCTCAATAAAGTTATCATATTCAATGGCTTTGCTCTTTGCCTCTTTCCCCACTTATTCATATTCATCATATTCATCTACATTGCAATGTAGAGTATTATTTAGTCTTCATTGAATCTCATCTACATCTTATATAATGAGTGGAACTTGTACTAACTTAATAGTTAATACAAGGTCTTATTTGTAGGACTACTCGTGGTCAAGATAGACTGGGTGAAGGAGAAGATAAGAAGATTGATCACAAGACCTAAACTAATTAATATAAAATTTGATTTTTAAGACTTAATCTTTTGGACCGAGTTTTAATGTGTTTGAACTAGTAACACCATTAATTTTACCAATCAATCTAAGACTTTAGTTTTTATATATTTATTTTTATTTTTATTACAAGGTAGAAGGTAGACTGTTATAAGAAAAGGGCATAAAGATAATTGATTACAGAATCTTATCTTTGGAGAGTGAGAGAAGGTCTTAAAATAAAGGTGATTCATAAAGTCAATAAATCTCCCTGATATGGTAGGATTTGATAGGATGAAAGTTTGGTGATTTTAATTTATCTTTTTTTTTTTATTTTGTTTACGTTTTTATTATTCTTTTTATCGTTTTTAATGATTTACAAATCACGGTTAATAATTAGGAATTGTTGAAAATGTGACACTCATTCCTACTGATAAAAGATCCGATTCACGGGACTTTATGCTTTGAATTGAGCTTTGTGCAACTTGTTCCAACTTAATACAAGGTCTTTTTATAGGATTATATAAAATGAATTAAGTAAAATAAGTTATGATTGATATACTACATTTCTATGGACAATACATTACATCATCATCATACTCAGTGCATCCTGATCAACTATTTAATGACCAAGCATTTCATATTTTCAGCTAATTATGCAGTTGACCTAATACAAACAATTTAATCAACTCATTGAGCTCCTTTGGCGAGTCAATATTAATTGCATGCCCTGTTTCTTTGAGTATTATTAGCCTTGCTTTTGGTCCCAAGATCCTGTATAATTTTGCACCATTTCCAATTAGCATCGTCCTAACAAATAAGTATTATTCCGTGTTATTTATTTTGCTACAATTACTACAAACAAATGTATTTTGGACACTAATTCACCTTTGTAAATGATGGCCGATTTCTTTGGGAAAAACCTTGTCCTGATCTCCCCATACAAGAAGTGTTTCCTATCATGTACAAACACACAAACATTTTAAGGTAAACCATTTGGGGCTACATACGTTGTGCTTGGGTAAGGTGTGTAAGAGCAATGTCTGACCGCTCAGGGCTCTTACACAAGCTCGTTCAAGGCAATTAAAATTAGAAAAAGTTGACATTAATAATCTAATATTTCATTTATCCGCTATAAATAATTCCACATTTTGATTATTTTCTAATAATCCAATCTTTGTGATATATTTGTCCATAACATATACCGTATTACTAATAATGAGTAATAATAGGGTATGTTCCTATCAAACTAAAATAAAAATTGGATTATTTACATCGAATTAAGGGCAAACGTTAAATTATTTAAAAATAATCACAGCTGATGAGTAAAAGGTTAAATTATTAATATCAATTTTTCCTTAAAATTAAAGGAAACATTTACCTGCGGCAAAGCAGAAACGTTGCAATCAATTTCATTTGACATCAAACATTTTACGAGCCCTTCTTTTTCTTTCCTATTCTTGTTCTCGAATACCTGAAACGCTACGAATTATTACTAAATCATATAAGTATATGTTTAATAAGTGGTTATGCCATCTAATCAACATATACGATGTGTCCAATCGTACAAGACCCTTAAAATTAAAGTCAAATATAGTCATACTCCATAGGACTTGTTTTATATCTAGATCAAGATTAATTTGTGAATTACAACCTTAAAGTTTACCATTTTTGCGAATTATAGCCTCAACATTTATTTTTTGCATATTACAGCTATCAAAGTATCAAAATTTGCAGGTTCAAACCAAAACATAGAATTCCAACCATTTTGATGGTCGGAAGTTTTGGTTAAGTAGTCAAAACTGTTTTGTCTGAATTTATAAACTTGATACTTTGGTGACGGTAAATCGCAAAAAATAAATATTAAGATTGTAAATTCGCAAAAGTGCTAAACTTTAAAACTACAATTCACATATTATTCCTATATCAAAAAGCCATAATCTTCAAACAAAACACAAATTCTTACTTTTTTGCTATTTATTTTTTGCGATTTACTTGAGACCGTCTTTTGTATAGACGGCTCTCAAAAGCCCAGTTCAAATTCTTACTTGAGACTGTCTTTTGTAAAGACGGTTCTCAAAAGCCCAGTCCAATTCTAAATATATATTGTTACAACTCTAAATATAGATTTGGACTGGACTATTAAGAGTCGTCTTTACAAAAAGACAGTCTCTCAAGAGCACACCTACAGACAAAATGAATTGATTAGCAAAACTAACTCACCTTGATGAAGTCCCAAAGTATAATTTGTGGGGCCCAAGATGTAAGATCATACTTGTAAATGGATGATTTTACCAACAATTTAATTGCATCAGGGTTTTTGGGTATGACCAATTCCTCTACTTTGTTGTCCAACTTACTTAGCAATGCCAATTTTTGATCAATGATAGTTCCTACGCCAGAGCTAACCATGATGTTCCTGTGCACAATGTTAGGATACATCTCCGCCATTGAATAGCCTACCCATCCTCCGTAGCTGATGGAGTATACTGTGCACTTCTCCACACCGAATCCTTTTTTCAGCCCTTTCATGACGCATTTGGCTTGGTAACGAGGCGTACGTTTTGTGCACTTGGTGTATGATTTTCCGAAGAATAGTAAATCTGGCATGTATATGTTGAATGATTTTGCTAGTGATTCAATCTGTTTAATGATAGTTAAAAATAATTTAGACTAGAAAATATGATGGTGTGTATAATACTACTTTCTATTCAACTTATTAATCCCAGTTGATTTTTCACACTTGTCGAGACAACATTTTAACTTTTAATATCTCTAATTGTTTTTAATTAAAAATTATAAAAGTAGATATTTAATAATTTTTGTATTGAGATGAATCAAACAAGATCCCACATGACTATGTTTTAACTTATAGATTAAGAATAAAATACAAATTAAGAGTGATAAGTGAATAGTGAAAAAAAAATCAATGAGACTTATGGGTAGAATAAGAGGGAGTATATTTTAGCACATTGAGCTCTTAATCTAATCATCAGCTAAAATTTTTGGTTAGAATTATTAGTGAAGAGTGATTTATATCCTATTATAGCTCAATCTATAGCATGTCTCATTGAGGGAAACAAAGGAAATGCGAAGGGATTGAAATGACATGAAGATGAGCATCGAAGTAAGTGAACCAAGGCAATGTGCTCGGGCGAGCACCTATAAAGCCTCTAACTGCGTTTTTGTTGGGATGGTATGTTCTACACCAATGGATTAACGATGATGTGCACACTTTATTAGTCAGTAGAGTCCATCTTTCCATTGCCTTATGGTTTTGAGATGGTATGTCCTTGGCTTATGGAATGTATGCACATCGTGTTTTTGCGATGATATGCTGACATTCATAATGAGTTCAACCTAATATAGTTTTTGATTGTTGCGTGATTGGGGACACATAATGTCCTTTTGTGAATTCTTTTTTGAATTATATTAGGGTTATGCTTTGGGGTGTAAATACATACACTAATGAGAGAGTTGTTGATGTCAGACTTGCATCGTATTCATATCTTTTAGGGTCAGTTTTAGCAGTTTTAATGAGATAAAGAAATATTGAATATACATACCTGAAGCACGAATTGACACCGCGCATCACCACCACAACCATGGATGAGAACAAGGTTAGGGCGATCATGGCGTCTATAATTGGAGATCCAAAAATGCATTGTAGTTTGATCATCTAAATCAACTTTACAAGGAGAAAGGCCACACCAATAATGATAGTACAAGAAGAGTATAGCATCACTTATGTGAGCAATTATAGGTGTATCTTTTAGCTTTGGTATGTTATAGATAATCTTTTTGAGTAACATGAACATGTTGAAGATGCATTGACCAAAAAGCTTTGCAAATTCCATTTTCTCTAATGGCATGAAATTAGGCTAGGATAAAAGATTAGTAACCTCTTTGTTTGATGAATATGAGAGGTGTTTATTGTGTGTAAATAAGAGGTACCTTTCTTGAAGTAAACAAACAAATAGTTTATATGTTTATAGGAAAGTCTAAAAATAGATGACTTTTATGTAGTGTCTACATATGGAATGTGGTTATGACATGCAATGTTTGACAACATTTGTATACTTTGTGTTGTAATTTATTGCTTAATTTCATGTGTTAGTGTGTTATATTTAGTTTACGTCTTCTCAAGATTATCCTAGTATTTTTTTAAGGATAAATAGCTTTTTGCATGACAAACTTTCATTAAGAAAACAATTGTGTACCATTGGTGTCTCTCAATCTGCACCACTTTTATTTTAATGTGTTTTATTGTTTTTTTGCTTTTTATTTTTTTTGCGATGGTATCACTCTCCTTTCTAATCTCATTTATAAAGTTATATTTTTTCTTCGTTTTAACCTTTTATACCTATTTTACAACTTGTGCAACATTAAAGAGACAGAGATAGTAGTACTAGTTAATTTATGATAAAATTATATTGTTGGTAAGTGGGGACAATGGGTCGTTTACAATACCGACAACACCTACCTCAAGATTTATTTATGCGATACTATCAATCAAACTAAAATAAAACCTTAACTCACTTAGCTTTAATCACCAATTATACTCAACAAATATGCATATAAATAGAAACAATCAACAATAAACCAGAAACAATAAACAATAAACCATTAACAACATGTGAAGATGTTACGTAAAAACACCACACTTTGATCAAGAGAGTCCAATTGAGTCATTCTTAATAGAAAAAAGTGTCAAAAAGTACCTAATAAAAAATTTTTTTTCAAAAAGGTACCTAATAAAAAAAAATTCCAAAAAATACCTAACAAAAATTTATTTTTTCAAAAGAGTACCAACTAATGGTTGGGGTTAACTTTTCCGTTATCTTTTTTTGCCCATTTTTAAAAAGTACCTAATAAAAATTTTCTTTTCAAAAAAGTACCTAATAAATATTTTCTTTTAAAAAAAGTACCAAGAATACAACATAATTATCCAATACAAACTCAACATAATATATAACTCTAAGAACATCATCCATAAAAAAGTTCACTCATCATCCAATACAAACACAACATAAGAACATCATCCAACACAAACCTAGAGCAACTAACGGTTGGTGTTAATTTGACCGTTTATTAAAAAAAATTTATTAGGTCCTTTTTGACACATTTTCATTATTATTATTATTATTATTATTATTATTATTATTGTGTTTGTATTAGATGATGTGTGAACTTTTTTATGGATTAATGTTCTTAGAGTTATATATTATGTTGTTTTTGTATTAGATGATTATGTTGTGATCTTGGTACTCTTTTGAAAAGAAAATTTTTATTAGGTACTTTTTAAAGATGGACAAAAAAAGATAACGGAAAACTTAACCTCAGCCGTTAGTTGATACTCTTTTGAAAAGAAAACCATTTGTTATGTATTTTTTGGAAAAAAAAATATTTTATTAGGTACTTTTTGACACTTTTTCCTTCTTATTATGATAGAATGAGAGTATAAGAACCAATGATAAACTACCAAATTGCACTAATCACCATCAAGCAATAACAATAAGAGAAAGGGAAACACGAAAAAAATAAGCTTTTTATCAAAAAACTTTCTTAAAGTAAGCTTCCAAAAGATTTTAATTACCAAAATAAATGTCCTCAAAATTTTTTGTTCAATGTTATTAACATTTTTGACTTTTTGACCAGTTTCTTTGTTCGCTGTTTGTAACAACAGCCAGTCTCCTGAGAGACCGTCTTTCTGAGAGACGTCTCTGAGACCCAATCCATTATAGTTTATTGCCTACATTTACTCTATATTTTCTCTAATGGATCAACCCAATTAGAGATGGTCTCTCAAAGAGACCGTCTCTCACAAGAATTTGTGTTGTAACAATGAATATATCTAACCTTAGGCTTCAACACGAAGACGCTTATTTGAAGAATTAAAATTTTTTGAAGCTTATTTTGAGAATTTCTTTTTATAATAAGCCTTTTCTTTTCAATTTTTCTTATTAGATGGCAGTTAATTTAGCGGCAAATATTGAGTTATTTTTGTGCAGTGACAAACTTAGTATAAAAATCAAATATTTAAAAACCATTTTAGGGGCATATAGAAATCTCAAATTATAAAAACGAAAAATTATAAGAAAATACCTAATCTATATACCTTTTTTTAAAAAACTACCTTATATAAAAAATTTGCAAAAAACTACCTTATATAATACAATTCCTTGCAAAACACTACCTTTTACTGATTCTCGTCAGTTGACTGTTAACATTAATGTTGACCTGCACAGAATTGTATTATATAATGTAGTGTTTTGTAAAGAATTGTATTATATAAGGTAGTGTTTTGCAAAGAATTGTATTATATAAGGTAGTTTTTTGTGCAGGTCAATGTTAATGTTAACAGTAAACTAACGAAAATCAGTAAAAGGTAGTGTTTTGCAAAGAATTATATTGTTTTGCAAAGAATTATATTATATAAGGTAGTTTTTTGCAAAAATTTTTATATAAGGTAGTTTTTTAAAAAAAGGAGTATAGATTAGGTAGTTTCTTATAATTTTTCCTTATAAAAAATAACTTATGGGCGACATTAAAGAAAGTCCAGTCATTGACAAATAGTACACTACTCTTGTGAGAGATCATCTCTCAATGATACGAGTACGACTTTGAAATAAGGAGTATATATTCTCATAATTTGGATTGGCATACCACAATTTGTGTAAGAGTTTTATCGTGAATGTGTCTTAAGTTAGTGGTTGCTAAAATATTTAATAAAAATTATGTGTTGATTGCAGTCTGTGTATCAAAAAAAGTGGATGTCCAAGAAAGTAAGTTCTACAACTAGATTAAAAGTTATTTACTAACAAAATTTTGTTATTTAACCAACCAAAAATTCAAAAGTTAATTAAAAAGGTCAATTTTTCAACAAGACCCTTCAACCGATAATAGACAATCACAAATTTTTGTTATAGACCGTCTATAGCATAGACGGGTAAATATGGGCCAACCCATTTGTTAAATGAGTAACTACATAGTCATGTTAGCCATTGAACTGAGCTATTGAGAGAGTCGTCTATGCCATAGACGGTCTCTCGGGAGATCTTCTAAATAGACAATTGATGTGAAAGCAAGAAAACAATAAGCATAAAGTAAATAGGAAAGAGAGGAATAAACCTTACCTCTAAAACCTCTAATTCAAATTCTTCCATTACTCATCCCAATGACAATCAATTGATCTATTACTTTCCTTCTTTTTCCAACTTTATGGCCGGCTACTTTCTATCTTTTGCCACCCAAAACCTCATTCTTTACAGCCCGATTCCTTAATGAACATCCCCCTTTCATCCTATATATAATCCCTCTTCCAACATCACTCCCTCCTTCCCTCTTACCACTAATTCATCAACTGGATTGAACGCTTTTTCTTTCACCCTCCTGACAAGAGCCAATTCACCAAAAATGTCTAGCTACACGAATGCGAGCCAAATATCGACACAAAGGCCAGTAGCCATGGCGCTGGCCTTAATAACAGCCGTGATTCTATCACCATTGTACACGAGTAAGAGCAACGACACTCGATATGACACACGATGGAATTCTGGGTTTGTGTTGCCTATGGTTTTAGCAGGACTCATTATTGCCATAAAGACTACTTCATCTCCGTCAACCTCATCAATGTCTGGTGTGCGGAGATTGGTTATGTCACCTGATCCGTCGTCTGTGTTTAGAGTTGGGGGTTCGTCTTGGGGACTTGCTGGGGTTCTGATCATGTTGATGCTTGTGCTATCTTGGCAAGATTCTGTTCAACATTTTTTATGGAAGTGATAGGATGCAGTAAATGGGTTCTGTTAGCTGCCTGCTAGTCCTGTGCTTTCTGCTGTAGATCAATAAATGGTGTATTATGTGACTTCATAATGTAGAATTTTATCTATGGAAGTTCAGTAATGCAGAGTAATTTTTTTGCAAAAGCATATGATGAATCAACAACTCGTTTTGTACAAGATTGTCTCATTATAAGATGGACCCATATAATTAGTCTATTTCTCTAATTAATCATTTAACACACTAAATATACCATGAGACCATATTATAAAATAAAATTTACGACTTTTGAAATAAGATGAAAATAAAGGAATGGAATAAGAAAGAGGATTTACATTTTAAATAAAACAAATCTTTCCAAGCATGTTATATGAATAAGTGTTTATCTCAGGTATTGAAGACAAAATAAAACAAGATCATATGATTTGAAAAATGTTAAGCAGAAACAGAGAGAACAGAATTGAGTGGGAACAGACGAAAACATTTCTTTTGTATCTTATCATTTTTGAAATTAAATACAGTTACAGTTAGACACAATTCTATATATTCCCACATACAAGAACCATAATTGGTTTTTCTGTACAAATTTTATATTTACAGAAACAGATTTGTGTTATTCAACTGTAATCCTACAACTAAAGTTGCATTTTGCGAATTTGGTCAACTTCTCCGGCCCACAACACTAACACCAGTGGTGGTAGGGGCAGGTGCTGAAACTGATAAACCCCGATTGTACATGCGTTGGATCTCTTCTCGGTACTCAATCAGAGACTTGTCTGGTATGGCAGGAGATAGTTCGATTACGTCTCCCATTTTCAGCTTGCATGTCGGGTCATTCACAGGAAGATGATTGAGTCGAGGCCTCAAGTCTTTCTTCACAGGGAAACCATAAGATGTCGAGCGTGGGCTCCCATTACCCGTCATTTCTAACAGATCCATCATGGTGGAGTTTGGCGGAAACTCTTGAACAGACATCTGCAAAGATACAGGCAAACTTATAAATTAGTACACTTTAAAGAGTCGTTGATTAAAATTAGAGCAGATTTGTGTTATGGTTGTTGAATCTCAAGCAACCATGTGAATAGAAAAAAGAGGTAGAAGAGAAGAATATTGTTTAATTTTATTTTTTTCATAAACTCTAATACATCCTTATGTCCCCTTTTATACTACTAAGACGTACTAACACCCATTTACAACTAATTACAATTTTACTTTGAAATGTACCTATTAACAATTTGGGATCAAAAAAATCACAGGAAATAATTGTCATACAACCATTCACAAACATATATACTGTGAATAACTCAGACTGTACGCTTACTACTCGGAATACACTCAAATCAAATAAATCCAGAAAGCAGCTTCTCGACTTTGCACAATCGATACAACATAATTGGTAAAATTGACCAATAATCTATCTATAACTATTACTAAAACAAAACACTGATGATGTCATCACTTATCAAAATTGCTTAAGTGTCAATCCCTCAATAAAAAATTTCCCTCCAAAACTTAAAGATGATGTCATTGTATAATGACTACTATTAATATCTTTGACTTTACTAATTTTTAGTTTTTCACTTTTTATGTCACATCATTTAATGTATTAGAAAGTCGTAAAAGTATATTTTATTTTAATTTTTTCAAGTTTATTATAAAATATTTATAATGATTTTTATTAAATGAGTATTGGATATTTTGAGATGGTTACAACATAAAGCCGTAAATTTTTTATTATTTGTTTATACAAATATGTCAGAAATTTTAATAAAGTCGTGCATCGCACGGGCATAATCTAGTACTATTACAATGCAAAAGAATTCAGACACTGTCCCAGGTATAGCAATGACCCAGATCACAGTCCAGTTATATTTTCCTAGATACTAGAAGCTTTCAAATATGATTCATCCTCTATCACAATCCAAATTTGTTTTCTACCAGACACTCTATACAATGGTTCATCCTCTGTTTAGATTCAGGCACAGGCAGAAAAACAAGTGTAAAAAGGGAACAAAATAAGGGGAACTTCACCCCAGTCCCCATGTTAAAGCACATTGGATATGGAGGAAGGACTCAGTTCTAAGTGAAGCTCATTAGTCATGACATCATATTCCAATTTGAAACCAGTAATATTACACCCATAGATTCCTTCACAATGGATGAATTGCATAATGAACTGACAAGCAACTTTCTAATTCTAAGCACAAGAAACTTTGATGCACAAAGTAGAAGTGAAGTAGGTATCATCAAAGACTAACCTTGTCATTCTCTAATAAGATGACAAAAACAGGTCCATCTTGATTAGGCTGCGAATTATAGGAATATGGACAACCTTCAGAATGTGTTGGAAATTTACATGGAGGCTTGAGGGATGTCCGGTCCTTGTTCATTGCCTCACACTGCCAATTGACCACCCATCTAGCCCACTCCACCATTTGAAGTACAAACGATGAGTGCTTAGAATCACCTTCCTTGTACCTCCAGTGGGCAGCAAACCCATACTCTGCTTGCAGATGCATTTCTCTAGTCCGTATTTGAACCTCAAGAGGGACCATTCCTTCACCAACCACAACAGTATGAAGGGATTGATATCTACAAGAGCCAATGACAATAAAATAAGATAAGCAGAAGACAAAAAGAGAACTATTAAAGCGCTAAGATATTTTTTAGAGAGCTTACCCATTGCACTTCGGACAATGAATATAATCTTTGAACTTCCCCGGCACTTCAGACCATAAATGTTGAATTATCTTTAGTGCTTTGAAACAGTCATCCTCATTCTCAACAATCAAACGCAGTCCATGAATATCGTGAATCTCATCCATCGTCAAATTCTTCCTACGTATCATAGCATAAACGTAATCAGTAAAATTAAGCAGACAATTACATACCCACCACTGAAATAGGCAAGTTATATACAAAACAAAATTCCATTACATAGTGAAAGAACATACTTTGACATTTTCCGATGAATGCTGTATAAGCTTTTGTGACGACCAGACAAGTCGTGGTACGATATATCTTCCTTCTTGAGAGCTTCTTCAAGTTTCTCAATAGCTGATTTGATCATTGCTTGATCAAATGACTTCATACGTTTGGAGGCCAATTCACTATGCTGATTTGGGTAGAGATGCTTGAAACACAAGTTCTCTAGTTGCTCTTTCCAAGTAGAGATACCAAGTCTATTAGCCAGCGGTGCAAATATCTCCAGTGTTTCCTTTGCAAACCTCTGCTGCTTATGAGAGGGCAATGCATCCAGTGTCATCATATTATGCAATCTATCAGCCAATTTAATTAGGACTGCTCTAGCATCAGCCATTGCAAGAAACATAGTGTGGAGACGATCTGCTTCAACGATTTTATTTGCCGTATTATTTTCACGTGCAAGCTTGCTCAAATGACTTAGCTTTGACACCTGAATCAATGGAAACCAACATTAATAAGCAGCTGTCAATAGATATCATAACAGAAGATCTCGCTATTCAAACATTTGTTCTTATCAAGGTCTCACAACAAACAGTTCCAGCTAAGGTACACAGACCAGCAAAGAATAAAGGTGTCCTTAAAAAAGTAAACATGAAAATTTTAGCAAATCCGAGTTCAAATTAGCTTCCACGAAGTTAAGAAAAAAGATCTAGCCAAGTTCAATAGAGACATACAGAAAGTTCAATCAAGTTCGGAATAACTGACCACCAGTCTCAGAAGTTAATGAAAAGTAACTGGAAACTCTTATGTTCCACATCAAGCAAATAACTAGATAGTAACAGAAGTATACAGATCAAAGGAAAACAGAAGTATCCAATTCAAAAGAGTTTCACTGGAAAACTTTTATTCTCCACATCAAGCAAATAACCAGAAAGTAGAAAAATACTGATCAAAAGAAAACAGAAGTATGTGATTCAAAAGTGTTTCACAGGGAAACAGAATCGTCACAACTTGTAAAAAATGGTTGCCCAGACAAGCAAAATCACAACAAAATGGAAGATTAAAGCTCATCAAAATGTAACAAAAAAAACTCAGATCTCTTACCCCACGAACCAAATCAGCCACTCCAGATCCAAAGTTGCTAAAAATATAGTCATATGTCACAAAAGAATCATCAATCGTGTCATGCAATAACCCAGCAGCAACAACAGTCGCGTTCGCTCCAATGGAAGCCAAAAGCACTGCAGTTTCCACGCAGTGCTGCAAATATGGATGCCCACTTGCTCGCACCTAAAGGAAATAATAGATTAAAAAAAAACATTAGCTTTCTAAAACCAACATTACTTTCGATTGTACTATAATGATGCAAGACCTTCACTAGCAAAAAATCCGATTGAATTTTCTATTTTGCTTCATCCTCCGCCTTTCCCCCCAGATTTCTTCATTTTTCCGCCCCTTTAAGATTTTAATTTGTTGCATTTTTGTAATAATTTGACAATATTAACATCCTCACCACCAGTATAAGGTGTTTGCGCAGCTATCTACTAATACTGCTAGTTTTGAAAACAGGTCCACGATTTATCATTTAATAGTTCTAATACAAACATATGGATTAAAATAAAACTATCACAAAAGCAAACATAATTCAACACAAAAATAAGAAAACAACATCAAATTTTGAAAAACAAAAAAATTACCTGTCCTCTATGAGCTTTTTCAGCCTCATAAAAAGCCTTGATAACAAAATCTTCATAAAAAATTTTATGTCTAAGCTGAGCACTTGCCAACAGTTCCACGACACCATCTCCAAACACAAAATGATCTTCCATGTTAAACGTAAGCTCATCAACATCATGATCCAAACACGATCCTAATGAATTCCTCACAAACCCATTCAACAGCACACTCGTCGTACTATTAACCCGGAACGCTCCTAATCCCGAAAACGAACCCGAAACAACGCTACCGTTAACGCTACTACTCGTAACAGATACCGGCCCCTGAAAAACCGAAACCGGGCTGTGCATTTCTCGCTTCAAGGACGATGAATTTGAATAGCGAAATGAACTGCTCAAATTGCTGAATTGATTCTGACTATGATGATAATGATTGTGATCTTCCATGGTCACTTTTGTAAATTCGTCATTTGAGGATGACGACGACGATGAGTGTTTCAGGAGAGAGGATAATCCCCCAATTACTTTCCGTTGATTATTTGGTGAAGGTGATTGCGCGCTTGCTGAAGGAGATCTAGTATTGAGATCGAAATCATAGGAAGATGAGTGTGAATTAATTGAACATGGATGTGGTGTTGAACATACGCTACTCGGTGGACTTGCGTACAGCGCAATCGTTGAAACCGCCATTGATGAACCTTAAAGAAGCTAAAATCAAAAGAACAAATGAAATTCAAAGATTTTCTGAGCTGTTCGCAAGAACTTTAAAGATTATAGAAGTATATATACAACCAGAGGATGAACAATTAGGTAGATCTGTGATATTCTATGACTAACTTTTTGGATTTAATGTAAAAACAAAGGGAAGAACAATCAAAGTCAAATTTATACAACTAAATTGTATTTACAGATTTCTGAGTTGAAATTACAGTAAGGATCTGCAATTTCTTAGCAACTCTTATGATAAATAAGCCTAAATAAGAGAAGAAATAGGTGTAAATTAGGAGAAACTGCTGAAAACTCTAAACCCTAGATTTGCTAAAGAGGGAAAATTAGAGAGAAGACAGAGAGAATATAGAGAGAGAAAGCGTATGTGTGGAGAAGAAGATTTGTTTAAAATGTCGATTTTTAATATTTATTGGAAGAAATAATGGCTTTAGGAAATTCAGATACCTTGCTTCCGTCTATCTCTCCTTGTAATGACTATTTTACCCTTTTATGTACCGCAATTTGTCGGGTGATGTTTTGTGGATAACTTAGAATAATGTAGGAAGATTTTTTTATAATAATATAAGTTGGTTTAATAAACAAATTAATTAATGTATTTTTACATGTAATGATTGATTAAGGATTTGGAGTATAATGTAGGATGATTAGGGTCCAATTAGGAAAATTATCTTGTTGGTTAAATTTCTTCCTTTCTTTACATATTTATATTGTTTTTATATAGGAGTGGATAAAGTTACTAATTTTAATAATAATAATGGAGGTTGTGGATAAGTTGTACCAAAAGGAGATTAAGGAGTAATATATGGAATTTATTTGATTTATATGAATTGGTCTACGGATGGTGAACATTCACTTACTAAGTTACTAGTAGTTTCCCCTTTTATCTATAAATATACATAATTATAACTGTAATATATATATATATATATATATATATATATATATATATATATATATATATATATATATATATATATAAATGCTAATTACAGTTTAAGTTTATCACTTTTGCGAATTATAGCCTTAATGTTTATTTATTAAATTTATAAATATAAAAAAAAAAATACGGAATTCCGATCATTTTGGTGGTTGGAATTTTAGGTTAAGTGATCGCAAATTTGTGTTTTTGGTTTAAATTTCTAAACTTTGATACTTTGGTGGCTGTAATTCACAAAAAATAAACAATAAGGCTGTAATTCGCAAAAGTGATAATTTTTACCACTGTAATTCGTAAATTATATATATATATATAATGGATAGTTTTTTATATATATATAATGGATAGTTTTTTTAATTAACTTTAGGAAAACAATTCTTAAGTTCGAGTTTTCAAATCAAAGATCAATTACATGTTAATAGAAATTCATGTTAGCTAGCATATTTTTAAAGATTTTTTTTTTTTGCATTGGTAAAGATTTAATTGCCCTTCACTAAATATTAAAACAGTTTCAT
Organism: Amaranthus cruentus; assembly: GCA_019425755.1. Classification (NCBI taxonomy): domain Eukaryota; kingdom Viridiplantae; phylum Streptophyta; class Magnoliopsida; order Caryophyllales; family Amaranthaceae; genus Amaranthus; species Amaranthus cruentus. The sequence goes on along the minus strand of CM033458.1, from coordinate 13,722,850 downwards.
TGTGACCCAAAATTTTTAACACTTCATCAAAACATCACAATTCTTTTTATGTTAGATTTTTAATAAACTAGAAGTATAAAAAAAATAGGAAAAATTACCTAGAATAATCCAAACTATTTATAATTTTCCTACAATAATCCCACCTATTGATTAACCATGAATAATCTCAACTTTAAGGGTATTTTCCTAGAGTAAACTTGGGTAATCCGATGACCTGCTATAGTAGGTAATTCACCAAAAAAAATAAATTAAATATTAATTTAAAATTAGAAAATACTTTTGAAAATTTACATAAAAAATTCTCTAAATTATAAAAAAATCATAAATTTATTATGAATATTTTTTAACATTTTTTTGACATTTTATTTTAATTTATCTTTTTTTAAAAAAAAAACTTGCCATAGCAAGTCATCCGGTCACCGGTTTACTCTAGGAAAATGCCCCTCAAAGTTGGGATTATTCATGGTTAATCAATAGATGGAATTATTGTAGGAAAATCATAAATAGTTTGGATTATTCTAGGTAATTTTCCAAAAAAATATAGGAGAATTTAGTCTTATTTCAATTTTAAAACAAATACATTAAAGTATTGAACTGGGTTTTATATAGATCCTCTTCTTCCTTCAACTGGAATAAAAAAAATGTTAAAAAAAATGTCAAAGTGTTGAAATAATGATAAATTGGATACCTAATACTCTCTTATTTTCGTCCCACTTAATTTGCATAATTTATCGTTTTGATCTATCCCACTTAATTTAATGCATTATTTCTATTTGGACAAGTGCCCATCTTCCTTTTAATATTATTTATTTATTTTAATACTCTTTTAATTTTTACAACACAATTTATTTTTTCTACTCATTAATTATTATTATTTACTTTTTTTCTTAAAAAATATTAACTTTCTTTTAGCTTGAATCTTAATAACTGTCCGGTAATTGAGTCTAAATGGAAGGTGGTGTAATAAGAGATACCCGTGCAAAATGAGAAGCTGTCCAAGTTAGATAGGGCAACAACAGGAAGGTGACTAGGATAAGTGGCAAACAAGTTGAATGAGGATGGGACCCACAACCCTTGTTATATACTCAAAATCTGAGCGGTGGGCTATGCTCATGGAAGATTCTCCTGATTTCCGGGGTACTCTCCTCTCTTTCACCAAAATTATACTTATGGTGACATATATTTAATGGAGAAATATTATTATTACTATTTACTAGCAAATACTACCTCCGTTTTAAAATACTTGTAATATTTGTTTTTTTTTCACGCAGTCTAATGCACTAATTTAACCCTTAATATCTATAATTATGTATAATATAAAATTATACAAATTTGATATTAGTAATGACTATGTTTTAACTAATAGAATACTTATTAATAACAATTAAAGCGACAGGTTGCTCCGGTCCAGATTAAGGACAAAACGGAGGAGGAAGGGAAGAGCGCAGCGCCTGTTCTGCAGTGTCGAACACCCATTACGCAAACCCTAAATCATACGGAAGCCATTAAAGGCAGCTTGATGAGGGAGACTGAGATATCTTCTCCTAGCTGGGTCGAAATTATACATGGGAATATTAGGATTGAGGAACCAGCAGCCATGGAATGCGAAAACAGCTTGGTGCAGGCGTCATCTTCAATTCAGCCCCCACCCAGTTCAGGTAATTCTATACCCATTAAAATTGATCTCTCTGATGTACAAGATGAAATTAGCTATTGGGAATCTGTTGTGGTCTGTTATGTAGTTGGTTCGAACCCTCCATTACATGTAATTGATGGGTTTGTCAGACGTATTTGGAAAGAATTGGACATAGATAATGTAGGCACAGTGGATAGTGGTGTGTTCATTGTTCGCTTGAAAACTATAGAGCATAGGGATAAAGCCTATGAATCGAATGGAATTGTATTTGATAACAAACCCTTCATCATTAAACCGTGGAAACCGGAGATGTCTACTAATAAGAGTAGCCTCTCTACCATGCCCGTTTGGATTCAATTGCCCAATCTCAAGATGGAATATTGGGGTGAAAAGAGTCTAAAGAACATAGCTGGACTTGTGGGTAACGTCATCAAGTTAGATAAAGCCACAAGTCAAAAAACACGCTTGAGGTTTGCTAGGGTGCTAGTTGAACTGAACACCAATGAAGAGTACCCTGAGGAAATTCACTTTATTAATGTCAATGATGAGCTAGTCACTCAAAAAGTGAATTATGAATGGAAACATGTGCTATGCAAGAAGTGTAAGAAGATGGGACACCATGAACATGAATGCAAAACTGGTGAAAAGGTGGTAAATCCCGATTCTAGACAAAAGAAAGACAAAGAGGGCTTTCAAAAGGTGACGCGGAAACAATATGTGGTGAAAAAGAAACCCCAGCATGTGGAAACGACTGCAACACCTTCCAAGGAAAGACCTAAAACTCCCCCTTACAAAGGCACCCCATTAGATCATGTAGCCCGAGAAAAAACCAAGATGTGACTACCACTCCCAATCCTTTTGCTGCTCTTGACTTGGAGTCAACGGAGGAGGATGCTCAAATCCTGGAACTACCAATAAAAGCGCTGGGGGCTTACCCCATCGATACTGATGAATAGCATTCTAACATGGAATGTGAGGGGACTAAATAAGGCTCGCAAACAAATAGAGGTGGCGAGATTCATATCAAGTCATAACATTAGCCTGTTTGGTCTCCTCGAGACGAAGGTAAAGCGGCATGGACTTGGTGCCCTTTACCAAAGATTATGTCCCTCGTGGTGCCTCACCCACAACTTGGCTTGGCATAAGGGGGGAAGGATTATAGTAGCTTGGAAGAGTGATGAAATCAAAGTGGACATCAAATGGTGCAGCAGCCAAGTGATTCATATTGAAGCAACACCCCTAGTTGGTGAAAAATTCCATTGTTCTTTTGTTTATGGCGCCAATGACAAGAAGGGCCGAGAGGAACTCTTCATCCAACTAGGAAATCTTAAGAATCAGATCATAGGTCCGTGGCTTGTCATGGGGGACTTCAACTGCAGAGCCAATATTGATGAAAGACTTGGTCAAAGACCCCGTCATAATAAACTGGAGCCCCTAAGGCACTGTATGGAACAATGCGAGATTCATGATCTCAAGAGCACAGGGTGATTCTTCACTTGGACCAACAAAAAAAATGGTGCAGCTAGAGTTATGAGCAGAATCGACCGTGTTATGGGAAACCTCCTATGGGACACCACTTTTCCCAACTCCAAGTTGTCTTCCTTCCAGAAGGAGATTTTGATCACACTCCCATGCTAGTCTAATTCTTTAAACAACCCAGGCGCGCCAAACCATTCAAATTCTTCAATCACTGGGGTCAACGACAGGATTTCCTTGCCTCAATTCAGGAGCATTGGAACTATGATGCTCATGTTCCCAGCTGTCACAGAGTCATACAGAACCTCAGATCCATCAAAAACTTGTGCGTGCGTAAGTTTAAGAAAGATGAGCAAGCTGTTGTGATCCAAGCAGAGATCAATCTGCTTAAAGCCCAGGAGGAGGTACATTCTGACCCAACTAACCTTCACTTAACAAATATTGAATGTAATATCGCAGATATCCTCAAAACAGCTAAATCAGAAAGAGACTCAGCTATAAGGCAGAAGGCAAAAATAAACTGGCTCACAATGGGGGATAAGAACACAAAATTCTTCCATCAGTCCATTAAGCAGAGAAATAGGGCGAACACCATCAATGTCCTCCATGTTGGTGATAAGATCATTACTGACAAGTCCAGGATCCAGGAGATATTCCAAGGGTACTATAAGGACCTCTTGTGCAATGACATCAAGGATAGACGCCCAATCAATATGACTATTATCCAACAGGGCCCTGTCCTTAACGAGAGTCATCACAATATGCTTTCTCTCTACTTCTCGCCAGATGAAATCAAGGAAGCACTCTGGAGCATCCCTGATGACAAAGCACTGGGTATTGATGGATTTAATAGTGGCTTCTACAAAGTAGCTTGGCTGGTTGTTGGTGCAGATGTGATTGGGGCTGTTCAGGGATTTTTTACTACAGGGGTACTCCCTAAGGAGTGGAATATCACAGTTATCACTCTGATCCCCAAAACCCAGTGCCCTACTGGTCACTGGTCCAGGAGATTATCGTCCCATCTCATGCTGCAATGTTATATACAAATGCATTTCAAAGCTTATCTGCAGCAAACTCAAGCTAGTCCTTGGCTCCATTATTAGCCCCAATCAGGGGGCTTTTGTTGAAGGGTGCAACATTCTCCATAACATACTGCTCTACCAAGACATAGTGAAACACTACGGGAGAAAGTACTGCATGCCTAGCTGCCTCCTGAAGATGGACCTTCGCAAAGCCTATGACACTCTGAACTGGGACTTCCTCAAAGACATGATGATAGTCCTGAACTTTCCTCGCAGATTCATCAAAATTGTCATGGCTTGTGTGTCTTCCACCCAATACTCCCTTATAATTAACGGCTCTCCATCAACACCCTTTAAAGCTAATCGGGGAGTCAGACATGGGGACCCCATGTCCCCCCTCCTATTTGTGATAGGAATGGAGTATCTATCCAGGATTCTCAAAGTAGCAGGCGAAACTGAAGGTTTCTCTTTCCATCCCCGGTGTCTTAGAATGAACCTCAACCACCTTGTCTTCGCTGATGACTTAATGTTATTCTGCAAAGGGGATATCCAGTCTATTAGGATTCTCATGCAAGGGATCGAAACCTTTTTGACGAGTTCGGGTCTCTGTGCTAATAACGCAAAATCGGCGATATACCTTGCGGGGGTAGATCAAGAGTTTCGAAACCGTGCAGCTTAATGCCTAGACTTCACCTTTGAAAGTCTCCCTGTCAGATACCTAGGGATGCCTCTAACTTCCAAGAGGTACACGGTTGCAGACTGTGAGTATTTAGTGGAAAAATTGACAAAAAGGATCAGGCTCTGGTATGCTAGGCATCTTTCCTATACAACTCGTTTCCAACTTGTGAATTCGATTCTCATGAGTATTTCCAACTACTGTAGTCAGACTGTCATACTTCCTAAGAAAGTGCTTCACCAAATCAACAATATTTGTCGCTCCTATTTATGGCATGGTGATCCGGATAACAATGCCCCTGGAAATGTTAACTGGGATAGAGTGTGCAGACCCAAAAATGAAGGAGGCCTAGGAGTTCGCAACCTTTACATCTGGAACCTTGCTGCTGTTGGAAAAATCGCGTGGCACATTAGTACGAAGCAAGACTCCCTATGGGTAAAGTGGGTTCACGAAATTTATATAAAAGGTGGCAGATGGGACCGGCTTAATGCTCCTGCTACTGCAAGCTGGGTTATCAAAAAACTCTGCAAAGTTAAAGAGACTCTGAGCCAATGGATGAACTCCCCCAACTATTCCATAGCACAAGTCTACAAAGAATTGATGGGAACCCAACCTAGAGTTGAATGGGCGAACGCAACGTGGAATAGAGCCACAACTCCAAGGAGCCGATTTATTATGTCGCTAGCATACCGTGATAGGCTTAAAACCAAGCAGAAACTTCTGAGAGTCGGGATGATCAATGATGACCTGTGCCCCATCTGTGGCACCCAGACAGAAACGAGGGATCATCTTTTCTTCGGGTGTGAGTTTAGCAGAAAATGTGTAGACATGGTGAGGCAATGGCTCAAGATGAAATGGCATGTGCTGAACTTAAAAGATGTGTACCATAAACGTCGGTTGCCCAGACCCAAGGTGAGAATCATCGAAGCCACCCTAGGCAACCTTGTCTACGCCATTTGGCGCGCAAGAAATGAAGTCGTGTGGCACAAGAAAGTCCCAACAGTCGCGAAAGTTGTGGAGTCCATTAAACAAGAATCTAAAACCAGATTTATCCACCTGTCATGGAACAGACCCACCCTTGAGTGGGTTAGAGAGCTTTGATACTTGTACATTCTTCCATATGTGCAGGCACTTCCCAGCAGCTGCCTTGGTGCTGCTCTCCTCACATCTGTAGTGTAGCAGCTGGGTTCGAGTCTGTGGTTAGCAGTTGGACAGCAGCCCTGCTTCACCGTGTCTCACAGCCTCCATCCACCAACTGCTACCCCTTCAACAGCAGGCTGCCTCTGTCTCAATGCAGCAGGGGTATAGTAGCAGATTCCCTAGGACAGTAGGCAGCAGGGTGCAGCCGCCTCTAGACAGCAACAGCAACCAGCTCCAGTGTCCCTGCAGTAGCAATCAGCTCCTCCCCTCCCCTGCAGACAGTGGTCTCCCCGCCACATTGCAGCAACAAAGCGCAATAGCTGTTGCCCATTGTTTTGATGTGGCGTTTGTTTTGACAGTGGTTTTGACAATGGCCTCTTTATTGAATGCTTGTGCAACAATACTCCTATGCCCATAGCATCCATGTAGGTGAAGTGGTGGTGTGCAATATAATACGCGCAACAGCAGTCCACAAACGGCAGTTCAATTCAAGAGAGTGTATGCTTAATTTGTGTTTTTGTGTAGTCTTTTGAGCCTCGCCCCCCTCTTTTAGGGTGCTTTGTACTTACATGTTATTTCTCTTGTTTTGGCACCTATGAGTTGTATTATTAAATGTCTCATAGGTAGCGCCTTTTATATACCGCCGCATGTGGCGTTTATTCTTTTGAGATTTTCAAGTGTCTCCCGTGCACATGAAGAGTGAGGATGAGAAACCCTTCATAGAAGGTGGGCTTATCTTTCACACTGATGCAATGGTAGGGAGACCCTTGGAAATCTGGGTTTTTACCCCGTATGTAAATGTTTGATTTAGTGTTTAATAGAAAATCTTTTGGCAAAAAACAATCAAAGCGAGATAAGTGAATAGTGCATAGTTTTGGTATGTTACAATTATATTGGAACGGAGGAAGTATAATAAATCAGAGGAAATATTTAATGTGTAACTTTATTTTTGAGGACAATGATATTTACCATTTTAATGATTGTGTTCAAAATCACTAAGAGAGGTCTAATAGTTGGCATTTGTGTAATTTGGGTAATAAATTTGATTTATCTCGATGCAAAGATATATTAATAATAAATTTATGTAATTTTTTATTATTTATAATTAGAGATATTAAGGATTAAATTAGTGTATTGAATTTTAGGAAAATGCAAATATTGCAAGTAGTTTGGAACGGAGGAAGTACAAATATTATGGGGGTGTTTCGCATTTGGCCGTTAGCTGTTGGTTGTTGGCTTTTTTAGTTGGCTTGACCAACCAATAAGCCAAAAGCCAAAAGTCAATTAAAAAGCTAATGTAAAAGTCAACTACCTAACCACCCCTATGTCTATAACTCTATTAGGATTCTCTCCATTACTTTTCTATACTATCTATATTACTCCATATTTTCCTTTATCAAGCAAGTCGAGTCATTGAATTGAGTAATGGATTTTGTTACATTTTAAGTAATGGAGAGGATCCTAACTTGTCTACGGGGTGTTTGGTGCTAGTCTTTTACATTCTTTCGGCTTATTGGTAGGTCAAACAGTCAAAAAAGTGTTTGATAAATTACTTTCATTTAGCTTTTTTGTTGGCTGTAACTTGATTGTCACTTTTTTTCGAATAAACAGCCAACAATCAATTCTTAAATCTGTACTGTATCTGAGAAATGGAAAAAAATGCGTTGGTGTGAGGTGCAGGCAGGTGTCACTGTTATTTGCCACGCATAGAATCTACAATTAGCACACGCAAGAAAAGCAAACCGCAAGCCACATACAAGTCAGAACACTGGAGGGGGCTTAGATTGCGGCAGCCGAACTGTGGCCCCGCGATGACTTTATTATGCCAACGAATGGTGACCGAATCAGATTAATCAACTGTAACCAGCCACGTAACAGTACATATCATTCAGCAATAAAGTGGAGTAATAGAAGTACTTGGTAAATATTATCTGAGAAATAGACTGATTTTAAAAAAATATGTAAATTTGTAAAAAAGTTGCATATGTAAAAATTAAAAAGGAATTGAGTGGATGATATTAAAAGTGATTTAAATGTAGGGTGATAACTGATTATATTCATTTTCAAATGAAAAGATAATACTTTCTCTGAATCAATTTAGTTGTCCTATTTTTTTATTTGACAAATTCATATCAATTGTCCTATTTTCCCTTTTATCAATCTTTTATTTACTTAAACACCTTATGTTCACACAAGTAATGACCAAAATACTGTCCGCATTTGAAATATATGGGTCATCACCAGACTTACTTTTTTCATTTTAGCGATCAAAAGGCAAGCCAAGTTCCATTGCCCTTTGGTCATTTATTTGTAAGAACCTTATTTGTCATCCATTTAAATAAGCCAACATCTTTAATAATTAACTTTCTGAAAGTAAGACTCCAATAAATATTATTTATTACTCTATCACTTATCCAGTTATCCTTCCATCTGAAATAGCCAAGGCATTTATTTAATTAACTTTGTGAAAATTATAAAAATAGAAACCACTCACTCAAAATTAAAAATCGCAAATGCACACAAATCTAAGAGGTAATGATGTATATGATAACTTGGCAACTAATTAACTTAAGTTGGCGTAACAGACCATAATCGCTCGTGTCATTAAATCTGCAGCATTTATTATTTTGGTGTATCCAATTTAATTTGTATTATTTTTAGTTTTAGACATTATTGACTCACCCTCTTCCATTTAATCTCATTTACCCCTCTTTAATTTCATCCAAATAATTAATTATCTCTCTTCATTTATTACTATTATTATCTAACTTTTGTCCAAAGATCATTCATTTTCGCCCTTGATTTAAATCTAAAAGAACAAAGAAAATACACATTATGAGCGTTAAAATTCAACTTATTGTACTTCTACAACAGTGAATTTAAAACACTATAACAAAAATAATTTTTTGCAACATAGGACTTAGTGACACTAAAAATATTTTAATACTCCGTCTTATTCTACCCACTAATCCCATTATTTTGTCACTATTCACTTATCATTCTTAATTTATATTTTATTCTTAATCTATAAGTTAAAACATAGTCATGTGGGATCTTGTTTGATTCGTCTCAATATAAGGATTATTAATATCAAGTTTTTCATAATTTTCAATAAAGAACAATTAGAAATATAAAGGGTTAAAATGTTTCCTTGCAGTGTGAAGAACTAAAATGAGACTAATGAATTTAATAGAAGGGAGTATGATTTTCTTATTATATTATAGTCTAATAAATGTCACTAAATCCAATATATAAAACATGATTAGAAAATTAATATGGTGACATTTAAATTGAATGTCTTTAAATATATCTCACTAAAAGTAAATTATATGTAGTGAGATCAGACTGTAATAGTCTTGAGGGCCTGAAGTTCATAAAAGGGTGGGTCGTGGCCGACCTAGTTATCGATTCATTTAGTTGTAGTATTAACTAGATAATACCCGTGCGATGCACGGTTTTATTAATTTTTCTGACTTATTTGTATAAATTAAAACATAAAAAATTTACGATTTTATGTTTTAACGATTTAAAAATATCCTATATTTATATTTTTTGAAAACAATATATGTTCTATATTCATTTAGTAAATAAATTATAAATATTTTATAAATAATTGAAAAAATATAATTTTTTAATACATTAAATGAATTATATTATATTCATAATTAAAAAGTATAAAAGTCAAACAATGACAATCATTTAGTTTTGGAGGGAAATTTTTTATTAAGAGAGTGACACGTAAGCAATTTTTAAAAATGATGACATCAGCCGTGTTTTGTTTTAGTAATAGTTATAGATAGATTATAACCACCCGTCTTGTATGAAGCCATCTCAAGACTTGAGACGACCTCAAAACAAGAAGCCTATAACATAAAAGTTTTTATTGTTAGGCCATTTAATCCAAATATGAGACATGTCTCACGGTGAAACCGTCTCATACAAAAATTTGTATAAATGAATTTGTATAAATATAAAAATAATTTAAAATTTAACGTAATTTAAATTAATGACAAGGTTAACAACAGGCTTGTGATCAAACTAAGAAGAAAAAACCCTAATTTCTCTCTTCTCTCTTCTCTCTCTAAAAAAACCCTAATATCTATAGTTAGTTTGGGGCTATCATTAATCTTTAAAGATTGATGGTAAGCCCCTAATTTCTCCCTTTTAAGTTTTTTTTAATATGATTAGAATAAATTTTTGTCCTCTCCCGGTAAGAGAGTTGTTCTACCCATTTATTGGGATGATTCTACCCATATATTGGGTTTTGAAGTCTCTCCTTGTGAGAGTTTGGAGTTATGAATTTTGGTTTTTAGATGATTTGTTGGTAGAGATTAATGCGATGATGCAGTAGACACCAAAATTGCAATCATCATCAACTACATCAAATTCAATTTTATCTCAAGACTACAACAGATCGATAGACCCCCTCGTAGAAGGCTGTATCAAACAACGATGTGGAAGAGGATATTCAGAATTGTCAGATCTCATACACAACGATCGTAGTTTTGTTATTTTTGAATTATATTTGGTTTTAGTTGCTATGTACTTGCTAATTTTTATCCCTGATGTAGATGTCGTATGACTCTTTATTAATGAATTAGGTATTAGTCAAAAAAAAAAAACTCTAATTAATTATTTTCATTCACTAATTATATTTAAGAGGGTGATATTATAATATTAAAAAAATTCAAAATATACGTTTAAAGGTCATAATTGTATTTCCATTAAAATTAAAAAAACATAATCAGGGGTAGAGCAAAAATTTTGGATAACTTGTTATAGCAAGTTTTATTTTTTCCTACAATAAAACATTATACATTTTACAATTCTATAAAGGAAAAATTACCTAGAATAATTCAACCTATTCGTGATTTTCCTACAATAATTCAACCTATTGATTAACCATGAATAATCCCAATTTTGAGGGGTATTTTCCTAGAGTAAATCCAGTAATCAGATAACTTGTTATAGCAATTTTTTTTTTAAAAAAAAAGATAAAATAAAATAAAATGTCGAAAAAAATGTTAAAAAATATTCAAAATAATTTTATGATTTTTTTATTATAATAAAATCATAAATATATTGGATTATTCTAGGTAAATTGTCCTTCCATAAAGATTTACCGTAAAGTTCATTCTTATTACCATTATTTAAGAGCTAGGATCAAATGTAGCTTAAGTTAAGCGAAAGGCGAGAATGATGGAAGTTGAGATGTGAAAGAAAGGTGGAGGCTGCCAACTTCTTAAGATAAAATGCGTGCAAGTACTGAGGAAGCCTCGTGCTTCTAATGACTTGGACATTTGGACCACCAGAGATACCAACTCCCAACACGCCTTTCCCACTTGGCTCACTCTCCTTCCCATAAATATACTCCTTAAAATTGATTCTTCTTAGTATTCTCCTAATTTGCTAGTTCATGTGTTTCATTATACTTACAACACTTACTTTTTTGAAAGTTTTATATTACTTGCAACGTTATGATTTTTGGCAAAAATAATTTACTTATTTTATCCCCACTTTGTTCCCACCCCACTATCACCATCAATCATACATCATCCCATTAATTATTTAATATACCCACAAGTCACAACCACTATCTACTTATTTTTTTTTATTTATACCCCATATATCACCATCAATCATACATCATTCCTACTTTTATCATACTGATTTGACGGCCCTTAAAAAATGTAATGGTGCAACTAAAACGGAACAGAGAAACTATATTTTAAGAAAAAAAAAATTAAATCCAATATTATTATGAATCTAACAAGTGTGAAAGTTAAAAGTTTAGGGGTTGTTTGATATATGGCTTTTGGCTTAGCTTTTTGGTTGGCTTTTAACTTTTGACTTGTTCAAACAGCCAAAAAAGTGTTTAGTAAATAGCTTTTAAAGCAGCTGAAAAACTGACATTTAAGCCAAAATGAAAAAGCTGCTCCAGCTAGCTTTTTGGGTTGACTTTTAGCTTGTTGGCCCACTTTTTCTCTAACAAACAGCCAATATTCAAATTTACCAAGCATCTCCACAAACAGCTAGCTTAAAAGCCAACAAAAACAACCAACATTTCTAGCTGGTCAAACAAGCCAACTAAAAAAGCCAACCGCCAACAGCCAATAGTCAACAGCCAACAGCCAATTGTCAAACACCCCTAAGCCAAAAGATTTTAGTAATTATTTGGGTTAGCAAAATGGACGGGATCTTCATTTGAGCGCTTTGAGGCATATCGCTTCTTGAATCTTGATTTTTCACGTAATAGCTTTTCACACTAAAAACCTAATGCAAAAATACTGTAATTGCTCCAAGATCAAATTAAACATGTTTGCTCATTTTTCAAAGCATCATATCGATGAAGAAAGTATTGGGTAATGCAACTTAGGATTCAAACAACTTACAATGTTTATCAATAAAATAGTAATACACCAATTTTTGACGATAAAGCATGCGCCAAAGTATTGCTCAATAAAAATGGCTTGAAAGTCACACTCTTTCCCATAGTCCAATCATGAGAACATTCTATAATCAATAAGTTTCATATAGCGTCTGAAGCGTATTTAATTTACACTTTAACAATTAACATATATAAATAAAATGATTAACCAAAATAAATCATCACAATAATATAAAAGTGACAAATAAGTATTAATACTCCACACATTTTCAAATCCCCAAACTCGTGACTATGTTCAAGATCAAGTGATGGGTGAGTTTTAAACGAGAATGTAACCTAGCTACACCAACTCATCAAAACTAGATGCCAAAACTATTGTCACAACAATCCAATTTCACAAATTGATTTGTTTCGGGAGAGGTTAAGTTTCTCACAACTAACTATTTGACCATTCCTTTCCCTTTTTTTGAGATGTATCACCAATGCTTACTTTTCTCTAATCATAACTATTTGACCATTTCATTTGATTTTTATGTTTGTCAATACATATAATCAATTATAAGTATCTCAAATTTTATTTAATTAAAATTTATAAAATATTAATGTTAATAAAATTTATATTGATACGAATCAAACAAAATCTCATTAATTTTTAATTAAAACACTAAAATATAATATCAGATTTTGTTTGAATTGTCTCCATTCAAAGTTTATTAATTTTCAATTTTCATAATTTTTTATATGCATAATTCAGAGATATTACCGATTGAATACGTACAATAGAGAGTGTGAAAAATCAAATAATGCAAGTAAAAAAGGAGGAGGAAGTATGTTTTTTCAAGGTGATAGGAGTAGTTCATGTGATTCATGAACAATGAACATGATTGAATAAGTAAATTGCATATAAGTACTTAAATATAATTAATATCATGGACCAGTAATTGTGATTTAGTATATATAAATATTTTGATAAGCTAATTATAATATTATTTACATGATATATTAATCAGTTGGATCGAATCATACTCAATTTTAATTAATTGAATAATCAATTTTAGCAACTCCACAAAGTACAATCTACATGTATTATTCTATCATGCAAGTGGATGCACCGAAATGATATGTATGTGTTTTAAAATGCATATTTGTGTGTTAATATACAAATGAAAAAAGGACTTTTCATTTTAAAATTGAGTGCCAATTATTTTACAAAGAGAAAAATACTATGTTAAAAGTACACTTTTTATTTTACTTTTAAAGTGAAAGTAATTAAAATACTTGATGGGCAATATGTTGCTTGTAGTAAACAAAAGTTATTTCTAAATTACTACTTAAATTATAGTAAACAAAAATAAAATTCATTGGCAATCATCATCATCATATACATATACTAATTCAAAAACATTTGTGTCAAGTGTCACTATACAAATGTATTTTAAAAACACTTTGTCAAGTGTCACTCTAATAGCGTTGGATAGTTGTTTTGGAATTCATCTTTTCATCTTCCCTGATGCAATCTAAATTGTCAATGAAAAAATTTATTTAAAGTGGTTTTAATTGTAATAGAAATCATACAATCATCATATCATATCATATAATACTATAAAATTCTTGGAAAATTCCAAATGTCATCATTTAAAGAGGCATGACAATATTTATCAAATTTAAAATCTAATATTTTTTTATTAAGTTTGAAGCTAAATTAAGTAAAGTATTTGTAGAATATACTATAGTAATTCTATTTAGTTAACTTCGAATTTAATATGTTCAATTGAATGAAAAAAAAAAGTTATATATCAAGTAATAATTAAAATAAACGTTAGTAATTATGTTTTGATTTAAAAAATCATGTATATGGTAAATTTAATACAGTAGTTACTACTTACATTATTATTTGAAACTGTTTTTATATATATTTTGCACTAATAAATTCGTGCATTGCACGAGTTTCTATACTAGTACTTGATATTGATATAGACTCTATAAATTCATATTCATACTAATATTAATAATGTTGTTTTTAACTTTATAAGAGAATATAACTCATAAATTGATGTAAGGCTAATCAATGTTAAGAAAATTTTTTTAACCACTCACTTCACATTCCCTATTGCAATATAATGCAATATAAATTGAGAGTTTACAAAAAAAGACTGATAAAGTTAAAGTAGTATATATTGAAACTAACTCATGCAATCTAATTTTAACTTATAAATTCATAACAAATGAGTCATCATATAAGGTATAATTGTAGATTCTTCAACTTCTACTACTTTTAATGGTCATTAAAGACATATATTCACTAATTTACGTATTCATTTCCAAAATATAATTCTAGCATCCAATTTAAGAGGTAATATTCAATTATACGACTATACAACTCTATATCATTATGCATGATAACATCATTAGCACTTTAATTAAGTATTACTTCTATTATGTATTATGATTACACTTAGTATAAATTTGCTAATGCTTGATTAATAATTATCATGCATTATCATGTATTATCATGCAATGGTGAAAGATTTTATATGAGGACTTTGTTGAATTTTGTAAAAAGTCCTATATCTTAATAACCAAAACAATTTATAAAAAACAAAAGTAAACTAAGTACTAATTACTTCTATGAAAGACCAAGTACTAATTATCATGCAATTTATAAATTTTTTTTTTTTGGGAATAGGAGTAATATCTTATTAGGACTCCATCTGTCAATTTGTTATTTATTACTTCTATGAAAGACCAAGTACTAATTATAATTTTTTTTAGGATAAGTACTAATTATATAAAATACATAGCAATTCAACGTAAACTAAGTAAATATAAAATAGGAGAAACAAATAATAAGTATTGTTGGAGTAATTTTTAAACTAGCCCTGGTCTAAACCGTAAACTAAATCGGATAAAATCGGAATTTTAGTATTTGGTCTTGTCTATGGTCTAAATGGTATGGTCTGATTTTTTTTCAAATTAAATTATGGTTAACGGTCTGGTTTCGATTTTTTATTTTTCAAATCATACTAAACCGCCAACCTTACTATGGTAAAAAAAACATAATTTTTTTTGAAAAAAAAATTAAGTTGCTGCCTAGATATTTCAAAATATAGTTATTATTGTATAGTAATATATACTTGAATGATGTTAATGTTATCAACTGATTACAAATTATTATATTTAGTGATTGTAAGTGCGAAGTATCTGCATAAACACATGTATTGATGTGGATAAAAATATAAAAATAAAAAATCATAGACCAGACCACACCGAAACGGTTTAGTCTGGTCCGGTCTAGTGATCTAAACGGTCTGGTCCGATCTCGAAAATTTCCATTTTAATTTGGTCTAATTTTGGTATCTGACCATACCAAACCGGATCGTCTTCACCCTTACTAGCCCCATTCCTAATGCCCTCTCCTTTCCCAAGATTAAAGGACAATTTTGGAAGGTTAGGGGTGAAATTGAATTGAATAATTTAAGCTAATTCATCGAAAAATCTATCTATAAAAACTATTACTAAAATAAAACACGAATAACATAATCACTTTTTAAAATTACTTACATGTCACAACCTCAACTAATGTTTTACCTCTAATACTCAATGATGATATCATTGTTATTATGACTAATATTTATATCTTTGACTTTAATACTTTGTAATTATGAATATAAATTATTTATATTTATTTTTAGATATGACTCACTTTCTGGGGTTTCCAATGAGATGCGTTTACAGGTTGCTGCGAAGCCACATTGTTGGATGTAACAGATTGCTTCTGTTACTGCTTGAATTACACACAAAATTACACAAAAAATGGTAATTGATGATCAAACAAACCGATGGACGGTACCATTCAAGCCACTACCAAGCTCCCTCGAAGAATCACTTCTCTATTTAGTATTATTCACATTTTATTTTTAATTGTATTGTGCTGAATTTGTCTTAGCTTTTTGTAATTAAGTGAACATCAGTTAAAAGTTTTTGCTTATTGCAAAAAATTTATTACAAAAAAGTTAGCCGATTTGATCAATTAGCTGATTTTTTAGTTAAATAAGTTAAAATAGTGCTTGGTAAAAAAGCTTCATCAAAAAGTTCATCTACTTCAACTAGCTAAATATCAACATTCAACACGTGGAGATTTAAAAATAGCAGCAATTTCATAAAGTTAGACAATCAATGTTGTTCATGATAATGTTTGGGCCCTAGGTGAAATATAAAAAATGGCCATTGTCTAAATAATGTTTTGGCTCTTTTTTCTTCAACTATGCATCATATAATTTCCCTTTTTATCCATCATAATCATGTGAAATAAATGTACAAATTTAGACATATAATAATACAGCTACTCTTGTGAGAGACCGTCTCTCAAAGAGACGACCTCAAAACAAGAAGCCCACATTTTTATTTTCTCTTTAATTTATATTAATTGGGCTATTTAACTCATATATCTAATGCGTCTCTCGGAGAGACTGTCTCTCACAACACTTTGTGATAATAATAAGATATTTATGCACAAACTAATTTTTAATAATAAGGATTAACTTAATTTGGGCCCTTTTATAAGCAGGGTTCTAGGCAATTGCACCTCAAAACTACCCTCAGGAACAACCCTGTAGACGATTAAACAAAGTTAATGAGATTATTAATTAACCATTTCATGAAACCTTAATTAAAAACAAGCAAATGATTAATTAATTGTTGTGCAGATTTGCCACGGTAAGTTCCTGTTTCCAAACAATTTATTTTTCTTCCCTTATTTTTTATTCTTATTGTTATTTACAATTTCATTAGTAATATTTGGATTTTTAATTGAATTGTGCTTAATTTATCTTAGCTTCTTTTGTAATTAAGGGAACATCAGTTAAAGTTTTTACTTATTATTGCAAATTTTTTAAAACTTTTGTTTATTTAGTTCAATCTTATAAAGAGTCTTAAGAGAAGAGTAACCAATAATGTGTATATCATGATAACAAAAGTTCAAATTCTCCAATAAAATGGTTTCACGGTGAGATATTTTTATTGGGCCGATTGCTGACGCAATAATTTTTTATAATCTTAAAATAATCTTTATAACCTTCAAACATAAAAATTGTGAAAACAAATACAAAAATTTTAAGCAAATCAATACAACTAGAAGTATATAATTGAAATTATAAACTAGTGAAAGTTTGATGTAGGCAGAGTACCATTGAATCATCCATGATCGTACCCAATAAAAATTTTTGTATATAGCTATGATTTGAGGGATAGTTCACAAACAATACATTTTCATACGTTCAGACGCGCAGTAAAATTTGGCAACTCTTTGGAATATGCGTGTAATTTAAAATTATAATTTTATTCTAACAAATTTATACACTTAACGTATACAATGTAACAAATTTATTCTAACAAATTTATACACTTAACGTATACAATTCTTTGGAGTATTAAGGTTTTAATTTTTTGAACCTTGTGCAGTCGAACATATTGGACATGCTTATAACCTATCTTGCATACGTCATATCCTCTCTAAGGAGAAAACAGGAAGAGTACGGTCTAAGAGAACTCAAAGACAAAGGGCCTTCCAATATACTTTGCCATTCCTTAAAGAAGTTTCCATTTCTCAGATACAGTAGAGATTTTAGGATGTTCCATTTGTTGTTCTCATAAACAATTTTTATATTTATATCATATATTATGGACAAAAATAACCTTGTTCCTTGTATTTTAATATTTTAATTATGTCTATTGACCCCATATATCTACCAATAGTTTTATTTTTACGTTTTTATATTTCTCATGATTCCCACATATTTCTCAATAACCTTAAAAAATATTTTTTATTAGTTGTGGTTCTTATATTTTTCTACTGATTTTATTTTAATATATATATTTTATTGTTTATGATCTCAAATTTTCTTTCATCAAATTTATTATATAATAAAATAATATAAATATTATTTCAAAAATTTATTTCTCTTGATTACCGTAAAAATTCATTACGGGAACTTCATTAAAAAAACGAAATCCCTCACCGTAAAAACGGTGGGTCGTTACAATTTAAGAAACAATAGTTTATAATCATTAACCGTAATTTGTAAATCACCACAAAAAGGCAAAAATTATAATAATAAAATAAACAATATCAAAATAAGGTAAATTAAAATCACAAAATTATCACCCTATCAAATCGTATCATATATAAATAATTTGTTAACTTTACAAATTACCGTTATTTACCTAGACTTTCTAATCCAAGCATCGAGATTGGAGATATTCACTGAAATCTGATTTTTTCAATTCATGCCTTAACTTTGTGCGACATCACTCATGCTCTATAATCATGATATTTGGCTTAAAGGCTTAATAGTATGTGCCAATCTGCGACGCCTTAGTTTATTCTAAAATTTAGTAAAAAAAAAGTGGTGGGTGAATGATATAAAACAATTTCAGTGTTGGTTTGGTAGGTAGTAATAAATGGTGGTATTGAAAAAGAAAAACTAGTGTAATTTTAGTTAAAAAATCTCTTGGCTACCATGATGACCAGACTTGACTTTAATCATCTCATTTTCTTCATAAAATTCATTCTAATGTATTACCATTGGGAGATGTGGTATTACGTGATAATGGAAATTTGTAAACAAAAATATTTTTTTGTGATCAAAGTTTCATTACCATGGGAATGATATAAAAACTTTTGATGAAATTATACACTATAAATCATTATCACAATTTAGTACTACTAACCAAACGGGCCGTGAATGATAGATATGAATAATTGAAGATGCCGAAAGAATATGAGTTTTTGGACGAAATTAAAAGAAGGATAGTGATCATTTTATATATAATTGGTCATTTTAAGGTTTGTATCACTTTAACGTCAAACTTTAAAATAACGAATTTATTTAAGGTTATAAACTTGCAATTAGAAATTCATCACTTTTAAGTCAAAGCTGAAAATTTCTAATGAATTCTTTTAAAGTTATAACTATCATTTAATTGATCACTTAAACGTCGAGATTGAAGACATTAAAATAATTAATCATTTAAGATTTTAAGCTTGTAAGTATAAATTGATCACATTTATGTCAGAAATGATCACTTTATTGAATTTTTTTTAGGAAAATTTACTCAGAATAATCCAATCTATTTACGATTTTCCAACAATAATCCCAATTATTGATTGACCATGAATAATCCCATCTAATATTTCATTTAACCCCGAATGTTGTTGGATCACCTACTACCGGTTTGTATTAGATATAATTTAATTTTCTTTTTTTTTTATACCTTTTTACTTAAATTATTGTTTAATGACTTCTTCCTTACATTTATTCACTCCCTCCTACCAACCCACCATTGAAGAGGACCTCCATTGAAGATTGTTCTCGGTTGTCTTTAACGCATAAGTGAATAAAAATTTTTTTTGCTATTGATTTATGAAATAAAGTACACGGTTTGTGTTGTTTTGGTTTATAAAATCAACTACATTTTCAATTCAATTCAACCACAAATTCATTTTCAATTCAATACATTTTCAATTTAGCCACTAATTCATTTTTCAATTCAATACATTTTCAATTCAACCACTAATATTAGTTTGAGATAGAAGAAGATTTAAGAAAAAGGAAACAAAATTGAAAGATAAACCATAAACTTAATGTTGCAACAATGGAGATAAGAATATTTAAGGAGGAAGAACATAGGAGAGGGTAATGATAAAAAATGACCTGTTGCAACCGGTCAAGAAAAACCCAACAACATTCCGGGTTAAATGAAATATTAGATGGGATTATTCATGGTTAATCGATAGTTAGGATAATTGTTGGAAAATCGTGAATAGTTTGGATTATTCTGAGTAATTTTTTCTTTTTTTTAACTAATCTGTGTAAGGTTTACTTTAAGTTGAAATTGATCACTTTGATGTCAGAATTATACCTATAAGATTTTTAATTTTTAATTTTTGATTTTGAGTCATTTTTTATTTTTTAATTTTTAGCTCTTAGACCAGTCCAATTATACCATCTTATATAGGGAGGATCTCTCCAAGTTTTTGCGAATGGGTTGTAAGAAGAGTACTTAATAATAGTATAAGCAAAACTACTCGAACCAAACGTCCAACCACAACTACTAGTACAGTGTATAATCTATTTACATAGCTTGTCTTTTGAGAGACCGTCTCTCAAAGAGACGTCCCTTAAATCTAACCAATTAAAGCTTATTTTTACTCTTACTTTACATTTTCTTTTTATGGGCCGACCCAATTAGAGATGGTCTCTCAAAGAGATCGTCTCACAAGAATTGTGCTATTTACACTTGCTAATCTGGATCAAAGTTATGGGTATAGCCATAGGCCCAACTAATCAACAACTTCTACGCATTGCTGATACCAATTTCAAGCCCATTGTAATATAATTGGGCTAAAAGCAAGAACTACATTTGAACAGCCTATTTGTGCTTGAGCAGACCATCTTGTATGAAACAAGTTAGCACTCTTGTGACAACGTTGCCAACTTTTGAGACAACATTGCCACTAATATCCTCTTTTTGCAGGGTTCTTACTGTTTTGGGTAAAATCGATCGCTTTCCTCTAATCCTCCCTGTGAAGGGAGTACGAGTATGGATTGTCCTTCATTTTACCTCTCCTAGACCCCACTTTCGAGCGGAATATTGGGTATGATGATGATTGATGATCTTGTATGAGACCGTCTCACGGTGAGAAAACCTCAAAACAAGAAGCCCATAAGCTAAAGTTTCTATTATTGGATTATTTAATCTAAATATAAAACATGCCTCATAATAAGCGTCTCATACAAGAATTTGTGCTTGAAAAAATCTTAAAGAAGAAAAAGAGGAGAGTAGAAGAGCAAAAACAATGAAAAAGAAGAGGAAAGAACAATTTGTTTCATTCATTTATGTTTTTACAAAGCAATGGCACACCTATAAATGAGTCGTTACACTGACAATGAGAATAAAAAATCTTTAAAAAAAAAGAAAAAAAAGAAAATGAGAATAAAAGACATAAGGTAGGCTGTCTTCATTTTGATTTTGGTCATTATTTATCGTTCAAGCTTATTTTATATATTGTGGCTAACATGTAAGTAAAAATATTGTAACAGAAGCGTCAATCTCGATACATAATTAATGTTTAATAAAATGTTTATATAAAAAAAATATTGCGGAAGTCTTAAAATGTTAAACTGTTAAAAACTTTAAATCATAAAAACTAAAACTATTTAAAATAAAAGTAAAATATTACATCCGATAAGAAACATTGTTTGCTAAAAATTAAAAATGTAAAAGTACATCAACATCAAGTCATCAATAAAGACACAAAAAGCAGCTAAGTTCTCGATAAATAATAATTGTTGCGGCCTGGATCGGAACCTGAAACTAAATCCTGCAAAATGCTGCCATCCATGATACGGATGACAGCCGATTGAATCGGTCAACGGTAACGCCGAGCATAACATCCTATCCAACTCAAAATATGAAAATTATACACTACATTTTCAAAATAATAATTTAAGTACGAATTACAAATTAATTGACACCATTGTATACTTTTATTATATTCTTTTACTATTCCAAACTTTTTAGTCATTAAGATACCATTCTCAATCCTGACAGAAGTACGTTACTGCCATTTATACAATTTGGTAATCTTAACACTCAAGTAAGTTCATTTGGTTAATACTCATAACCGTACCATGATTCATAGGATAACCACTAATCAAGTTCATCACTAATCAACAAACACAACAATATGACACCTGATATATGTAAGGGTCTGGTTAGGTGAGGACCGTAGCCCTAAACCCTAACTGTGGTGGGAGTCGTCACCCCTCCAATACAATGTTTATGCTCGAGCTCCACAGGATAGGTAGCGAACCCCTGCTTACACCAGCATTTTCGCTGTGCCAACACGACGGGATTTTACATGCGGTCCATGGTTCGACATTACCTTACTATCGGTCATTCAATCAATACTCATTCACACAAGTACATCACATTTTATTACTACAAGTTGACTTGAATTTGACTTTGATATCTTTATATGTTCATTACAAAATTTTTACACATTAAACTTTATTTTAATAGCTCATAAAATTCACACTAATAACTTAATATTCTATTAATAGTCTCCAAATTAGTATTTTCCACAAGTAGCTATAAAAATCTATTTCTCTTGAAATAAGTTTCCAAAACACACATTTTCATCCTTAAAACAAATAAAACTTTTGTTTTCTTCACCAAATCAAATATTCTAATTAAAATTCAAGTTAAAATTTGCATCCTTTGGATAAGTTTCCAAAATTCAACAAGTTCACCAAAAATAATTATTTTAAGTTTAGAAAACAAGTAAATTTATTAGATTTGCAAAAATCAACATTCTAGTTATAAAACAAATAAAACTTATAATATCACAAAATCAATATTTCGATATAGTTTAAGAGGCAAGTTTACTAAAAATACCTTAACATCTTTTATATAAATTTTTGTCAAATAGTTAGCAAATAAAATGTTTTGTATTGAATAGTGATTAAAAGTTACTATTATTATGAAATCTCATATATTCAAGAAAACACTTCAATATTTAATATCTTATAAAAATTTCTCAAACATATCTTTTAAATTATTATTTTATTATTATCACAAAAATTGGTTTAATAATTTAAAATAGTAAATCAAACTCAACTCTTTTTTTATATGATATTGGTCGAATGACATATGAGTGTTTGGGACCCTTTTACAAAAAAAGAACGACTTAATTTAATTTATAAAACTAAATCATAGATTAACATAAACTTAAATCTCAAAAATAACGTATAATAACAATATTCTTAATATAACCATACTTAATAAAAAAAATAAGTTCATAAAATAACTTACTATCTTATAAACTAATTTGAAGGCTAACATAAACGTATTAATAAAGTTCTAAAATAAAAATCCTTAAATATAATAACATTCCTAATGTAACACATAACTCATAAACATACTAGCACTAGTTTATAATAACATGAATCATACTTATAAATATCACTAGAATATAATTTTGCACCCAACATCCTAAACTTGTTTAAAGATTATAAAATTAACACACTAAATATATTTTTAGCATACACATACTTAATATAATCTTGATCATAGTTTTATTAAACTAACTTCTTACTAAAACATATCAACATATTTCATACTTTGCATATTATAAAGTAAATATAATGTAAAATTTCACAAAAAGAGTAGGGTAAGAAGTTATACCATACTAACACCAAGGATTAGTACTAAGTACTAATTAGGAAAATAATAAGATATAAGACCCTTCAAGATAGATAATAATGCACCAAGATAATTAATCTAAGCTTCCAAAATAATGATGATCTTCTAAGCTCCCAAAAGAAATAAATCACATCTTCAAAAACAATGATACATTATGTACCCAAAATAATAACCCAATAATGCTCCAAAATGATGATGACTTAACTAAATAAAGAATGTTTAACTCCATCTTCTTGAATTTCTTCAACTAATAATAATAAAGGTAGTAAGGTAGTAAGATGTTAATGAAGTGAAGATATAAGAAAGAATGGTAGAAAGATTTGATGAAGGGATGCAAGTGATCTCATGGATAAGGGGGGGTATTTATAATGGGTGTGGTCAACTTTGTAGTTCTTAGATTGTATGAATAAGAGTGTTATGAGTATGGAAAAAGACTAACTTGTGTAAGAGATTTAGAGTGTGTAGGTGAATTTGTAAGAGTTGAAGTGTAGGAGAAAGTTAACTTGTACAAGAAAATGGTGATAGCTTGTGTAAGTGATAAAAATCATGAGTTTGATAGAAATAATTTTTGGTTCATCATATTTTTGTTCTAGTTTATCCAAGTGAATATATTTTAGAATAATGGGTAAGTTTGATCATGAAAATATGATAATTTACTTAGAAAATTTTGATTAAAACCATACTTAAAGTTAATAATAAAAATACAACTCATTTTAGGTATAAATTAATTAAATCAAAGTTATAAGGTTAGAATAATAAGTAGTAATGTTAGTTTAAGAAGAAAACTTAAAACGTAACGTTTTACGAAATAGTCAATATTTCGTACTATAAAATTTTAAAATAATATTTTAGTGCTAATAAAAAAATTTAAATCAAATAATATTTTAACGTTAAATATTTGAAAGAAATTACAAAATCGAAAAAAAAGATTTAGGATTAAAGGTGATTTGAATTAGATAACCAAAAGATTAGGAATTCGAATTGAAAATTCGGAACAATTAATTGGAAGATTAAGATTACGAAATTTGAGGCTGTTACAAATATAGTCAAATGGGATCTTGTTTGAATCGTCTAATCGCATACTTTCATAATATCAACTTTTTATAATTTTTAGATATGTATAATTCAAGATATAAATGAACAAAATAACACATTTGATTGCGTAAAAAGTCAAATGTAGCAAATATGTATAGGTGTACTGTGTACTATAAAATAAAAGGAGCAAAGATATGCATTAGAATTAATGAAACGACGTAACTTAGAGTCCTTTCGTCACTCCCCTTTGTCTCGGGCTCATTTATCAACTTAGTGAAAACTGTGCGACAATAGTGCCAATGTCTAACGATTGCACTAGCTCAGCCTTGAAAAATAGCCTAAGTATGAAGAACTTAAAGGCTTTAAATTGAAAATGCTAAAGAAAATGCTTGAAGAAGAGTGTTTTTGTGGAAACGCTTTGTATTGCTTGAATGCTTATACACAACTTGAGTGAGTTGCAAATGAGGGGGCCTAGGGTATTTATAGTGATAGCCAAGTCCCTAAAGAATTCCAGAGAATTTCTACCAGCTATTTTACATGGTTGTCTCTAGAGAATTCTAGTACACCTCCTACCCTATGCCATTTTACTTGTATCTAAATAATTCTACAAGTATGTCCAATACTCTACATAATTCTGGTGTATACAAGAGAATTTTAGAAGCTTCTTGGGAAATCCGAAAAACTCTAGATGACGTGGGCTGATTCGAAAAAACGAGTCGTATCGTGTTACCTTTAAGTTGTGAGGAGCAATCACGAACTTCCAGCTTGCCAATTAAGATGTTATGTTAAGAAACAATGTGTTCTTTTGTAAAGACATCAACTAATTATTGCCTAGAGAGAATATTGTTCTGGTAGAATAGTTGGTAAGAGATTTTTATTTAATATACCAATGATTATATGTTCAAAACCTATTGATTATATTTTTTCTCTCCTTTTTTATCTCTTTTCAAAACAACTCTTACCTTCTAAATATTTTTTCTTACCTCATTTAATGTTTACACATTCATCAAATATCAATTATCACTAACTTAATTCATAAAAATAATCAAAAATTTATTTTTAAACTTCCCAACCCTTTAAATTTAACTCTCTCTATTATTGGTCATTAATTTATTACTATCTTCCATTTTAACATTAAAGAAGAAAGTTTAATTTTTAACAACTTAATTTAAGTTTAATTTTTTTTAATTTTAATTATGAAGGGCCCCAATTTTAAAAATTTATGAAAAATAAACAAGGCTTTGGAATTGTTTGCCTTGCTCTTGTTTCATACACATTAACCTCAATATATAAAATAAACTTGAACGATAAATAATATCAATAACGGTGATGTAGCTAGTATTCCATATTGCTATTTGCTATATTTGCATTTTCAATCGATATCGACATATAAAAAAAATGCAGCAAAATCGGTAGAATAAAAGTGTTGCCACTTGCCACATAAGATGTGAGAAACCCAGATCAGACGATTCCCATTGGTTACCTAAAAACAGCACGGCCCGTATAATATAATAATAATAAAAAATAATTCACTGAAATTCACAACAAAATGTAATTAGGCTATTTTCCGAAACTTAAAAATCCATACTTTAAAAAACCTCTAGCTAGTAAGTGCAGTAGTGCTACTATTTATATTTAAGTTTAAACTGCTATTTTTCCCAATAACAAAACCTCCGCACTCTTCTGAATCCAAAACTCAATCGAAAAACTGAATTTTTTTTCTCAAAATAATCCTTAACCTAATCTTTTCTTCCTAATTTACAAACCCTAATCAATATTTTTTCTTTCGAAAAAACCCTAATTTGATTGAGCCATTGAAAGGTGAGTTTTCGGCTGATCGTTTTTTTTCTCTCTCTCTCTCTTACTCACCTGTTCAATTTCACCTCTTTTTCATTGCTACGATTTCATTATTATCCAAATCTACTTTAATTGTTTAAATTTATCTAGTTCTAGTTGAATTTGATGATAAAAAACTTGGATTTTTGAGCAAATAGGGTTTAGAAAGGGTTTAAGATTGAGATTTTAATTTTCTAGGGTTTCTTGTGATGAACTTGTTGATAAATCGAGAAATGGATGACTTAGAGAAAGCCATACTGATTAGTTTTGATGAATCTGGGACTATTGATTCAGGATTAAAGTCTCAAGCAATTGAATATTGTCAACGCATTAAAGAGAGTTCGACGATTTGTAGTTTATGTATTGAGCGTTTGTTTACCAGTAAATTAGTGCAAGTTCAATTTTGGTGCTTGCAATCATTGCAAGATGCTGTTCATGCTCGTTATTCCACTTCCATGAGCCCTGAGGAAAAGGAATTTATCCGAAAATCGGTGTTTACAATGATGTGTTATGAGGTAGTTGATGATAAAAATGCAGTAGTTAGGGTTTTAGATGGCCCTGCTTTTATTAAGAATAAGCTTGCCCAAGTTTTGGTTACCTTGATATATTTTGAATATCCCTTAATTTGGTCTGGTGTTTTTGTTGATTTCTTGCCTCACTTGAATAAAGGGGCAGTGGTTATTGATATGTTTTGTAGATTATTGATTGCTTTAGATGATGAATTGATTAGTTTAGACTATCCACGCAATGCCGATGATGTGGCAGTTGCGGGGCGAATCAAGGATGCCATGAGGCAACAATGTGTGTCTTTGATAGTTAGAGCTTGGTATGAAATTGTTACTGCATATAAGACTTCGGATTCTGAGCTTTGTGCTAGTGTCTTGGATTCGATGAGGAGATATATATCTTGGATTGACATTAGTTTGATTGCCAATGCTACTTTTATCCCATTGTTGTTTGAGTTAATGTTGGTTGAAGGGTTATCTGAGCAACTTAGGAGTTCTGCGGTTGGTTGTGTATTGGCTGTGGTTATGAAGCGGATGGATCCACAGGCCAAGCTTACCTTACTTAAGAGTTTGCAGATTAACCGTGTATTTGGTTTGATAAGTGAGGATGCTGATATGGATTTGGTCTCGAGTATTGCCAGTTTGCTCACTGGTTATGCGGCCGAGGTCCTGGAATGTGCAAAGAGGCTGAATTCTGAGGAAGGTAAACAAGTATCGTCAGAGCTTTTGGAAGAGGTGTTGCCATCAGTTTTTTATGTGATGCGAAATTGTGATATAGATACAACATTTAGTACCGTCCAGTTTCTTTCTAGTTATGTAGCTACTATGAAGAATCTTTCTCCATTGACTGAGAAACAGCTGGTTCATGTTAGTCAGATTCTAGAAGTGATTAGGGCACAAATATGTTATGATCCTAGTGATCGTGATCACCTTGATGTGCTGGATAAATTTGGAATAGAAGAAGAGGACAGGATGCTTGAATATAGAAAGGATTTATTGGTTCTACTCCGAAATGTTGGGCGTGTGGCACCTGATGTGACTCAATTGTTTATCCGAAATTCTCTGTATAGTGCAGTTTCCTCATCTTCTGAGCGAAATGTAGAGGAGGTAGAAGCTTCCCTTTCGCTTCTGTATGCACTTGGGGAGTCACTGAGTGATGATGCAATGAGAACAGGAAGTGGGCATCTAGGAGAGCTTCTTCTAATGCTTTTATCAACAAGGTTTCCGTGCCATTCTAATAGGTTGGTTGCTCTGACTTACCTAGAGACTATTACTAGGTACATGAAGTTTGTTCAGGAGAATACCCAGTACATACACATGGCCCTGGCTGCTTTTCTCGATGAAAGAGGTATACACCACCCAAATATCAATGTGAGTCGGAGGGCAAGTTATCTCTTTATGAGGGTCGTGAGGTTGCTGAAATCAAAACTGGTTCCTTTTATTGAGACAATTCTACAGGTAATTATGCCGTTTTTCTTGTTACATATTTGGGACCTTATATATATGTTTTTTCTGTTGTCTAAACTTTATACCTCCATATCTTATCAGAGCTTGCAAGATGTGGTTGCTCGATTTACCAGCACAGATTTTTCTACTAAAGAGATGATTGGATCTGAAGATGGAAGCCACATTTTTGAGGTTATTAATTTTAAATTTTGAACAACTTGTTCCAAGTATGGTTTTCGTTTTTTGAAATCAGAAGATTTTATCGTGTTGTGTTTAGGCAATTGGCATTCTGATTGGGATGGAAGATGTGCCCGTTGAGAAGCAAACTGATTACCTGTCCTCATTACTCACACCTCTATGCCAGCAGGTTAGGTTTTGTAATCTTGATGTTCATATTAACCTTTTTGTTAATGTAATTTTGATATGCAAACTACCCATGCACAGGTTGAGGCGTTGCTTGTGAACGGGAAGAGACAAAACCCTGAAAGTTCATCTGCGATTATATTGATCATTCAGCAAATCATTATGGCAATTAATGCACTTAGCAAGGTTACTGATGTTCTTATATATTGAATTGAATGGAATCTAGGACTAATAAGAAATCATTCCCATATTTGTGCTTTGTTTAGTCAAATGTTTGTTTCAAGGGTTTATATTAAGTTCCCTACGTCAGTTTATGGAAGGGCAATTTTTGTCGCGTTGAATTTTGAATCAACATTAGTAGTATTTTGTTTTGTACCTAATGTAATACTTGAAAGCGATGTCTATGAATTTTAATTTTCCATTTAGCCTTGCTTGCATTTTTATGGTTAGATTTGATCTAATTTTTATACATTCATACAGGGATTTAGTGAACGCCTTGTAACTGCTAGCCGTCCTGCAATAGGTCTTATGTTTAAGCAGGTTTGATTTTTTATACTTCCGATTGCAACTTGTTTTTATGTGTTTATAATGTCTAAGTTACTTTCCAAAGTGGTTAGTTTGAATTTTGTCTATATTTCATAAATTGATATTAAAAAGCATGATGTGGTTACGTGGTTTACACATTTTTGTATTTGGCTCATGCATGGATGATCTCTATTTGATATCATGTGCTGCTTTTAAAGAAATATATCTGTGTAGGAGCAGAGCTAAGGTAGCCCATGCCCCCGTTTAATTATTGTTTTTCTTATTGGATTTAAATTTTGGCCCCTCCAACAACTATGATCTTTCTTTTCGCCCGCCCCTTTCAAAGATATTCACTCCTATTCACGAAAATGAGACATTTTTTTTCACGCTATTCAATGCACTTATTTAATGCTTAATATCCCTTATTATACGTAACAAAACATTATAAAAAGTGGATGTTAATAATCTTTGCATTGGGATGAATCAAAAAGATCTTACTTGACTATATTTTAATTTATAGATTAAGAATCAAAATACAATATAAGAGTAAGAAGTGAATGGTACCAAAAAGTAAATGTCCCATTTCCAGTCAACAGGAAGGAGTACCACTTAAGTTTGGCCTTTTGGTCGTCTATCACCTAAAATCATGGTTTAGCCGCAGAATCAGTGTGTTACCTACTTTACTGCCCCTCTGTGAATCATAACTAACCCAATGTAGGCCATTTTAGGCGACATTGGGTTAATGGTCTGTCTCATAGAACAGTAGAGGTTGCATCGCACATTTGTTATAAAGTGCTTCACGCACTCTGCGATGTAACTTGTCAACCTCTAAGAGTTCCAACGAATCTTCGTAAATCAAGATTTTTGGAACATATTTATTAGATTTTAACTTTAAATATACCTTTATAAACATTAGTCACTATAAATAATAGATTATAATGGCAAATATAGTATATGATAGACCAACATAATAGCTGTTTAAAACAGCCTCATTCTCATTCCATTCAATGAACATGCTGGTTTTTTTGTTCGTCTGCTATTGTAAATTGCTTTTTGATGGATCACATTGGAATATTTAAAGCCCTTTTTTGTTTAGTGTTGTATAGTTATCTCTTTGCTAATTTTTTTGTGTTTTGTGATGCAGACATTAGATGTTTTACTTCAAATCCTTGTTGTTTTCCCAAAAGTGGAGTCCTTGCGGAGTAAGGTATATCTCATGTTACTCTATAAGATTTAAAAACTTAAATGTAATGATGTTGGCTAAAATCTCATTCTCATCTTTCAATTTATTAGGTCACATCATTTATTCATCGCATGGTTGAAACATTGGGTGTTTCTGTGTTTCCCTACTTACCGAAGGCATTGGAGCCGCTGCTTGCAGAAATTGAGGTAAATAAAAATGGTTATTATTTTTTATATCAGTCAATTTATTTTTTGATTCCGGGTTAAGGATAATTCTCAAAAGGCAAGAGGGGAAAGAGAAATGATCTTTCTGTGATGAGAGTCATACCCATATTACTCGAATGTGTCTAAATTTTTTTTTTTTGCTATGGCAGCCTAAGGAGTTGGTTGGAGTTCTTGTTTTACTAAATCAACTCATATGCAAATTCAGCACCTCAGTTCATGAAATACTCGATGAAGTATTTCCTGCTATTGTGAGTCGCGTATTTTCTATTCTTCCGCAAGATGGATTTCCTTGTGGACCAGGGAGCAATACAGAGGTATGGTCACATAGACGTGCTTTACTTGATAGATTTATGTCTATATTCCTCCTTGAAGTTTTTTAAAAGTTGATTCTTTGCCTTCATTCCCGAGGTGGACAAATTGGGTCTACATATGGATAATCTTTACCATATCTAGTTGTTTGGGTTTTAAGCTATCAAGAACATATTGTGCTGATCATCATATTTTCTAATAAGCCGTTAGCTAAGGGTTAAAGATGTTTTTTGTAATCCTTAAGTTGTTTGTTCTGTTTTAGGAAGTTCGTGAATTGCAGGAACTTCAGCGAATATTGTACACATTTCTGAATGTCATAGCCACACATGATCTGTCTTCAGTCTTCCTCTCTCTGAAAAGCAGAGCTTATTTAGATCCAATAATCCAGTTACTATTGTATTCATCTTGTCACCATAAGGATATTACTGTGAGGAAGGTGTGGTCTTTCTCACCTTCAATTTAGTTTATGTTGTTTTGCTCACTGATTTCCCTAAACTTTCTTTTAATCATCCAATGCCGCTTTCCAATTAGGCATGTGTACAGATTTTTATCCGATTAATTAAAGATTGGTGTGCTGGTCCTTATGGAGAAGAGAAGGTTTGTGGTCTTAAAACTCTTACTGTAATCTAATGAGTAAAGTGAAGATTTTTCTAATTGGATGTTTTGCAGGTTCCTGGATTTCAGTCTTTTATAATGGAAAGCTTTGCTGCGAATTGTTGCCTGTATAGCGTATTGGACAAGTCTTTTGAGTTTCGTGATGCAAATTCAGTGAGTAAATATGCTCTTTACTATATTTAATTTTTATTACATTGTTTATGTGCAAATACTTTATAAATTTCTTGTTGGCTCATTCATTTTAGTGGGTACATGTAATGTTATTGTTCCTGTCACCGTTGTCGTTGTCGTTGTCATCGTCATTGTCATTGTCATTGCCATTGTCATTGCCATTGTCTTCATCTTCATGGTAGCAAATTCATCATTTTTCGGTGTGCTGGTAAAATTAATTTTCTCAAGTATATAACTACATGCTTCATTAGCATACTTAAGTTTGTTTCAGGCTTCTAGATATTCCGATGGTTCACTTGTGCTACTAGAATTTTGTGCTGGTTACTCTTTCTTGGGTGTCTATAATTTCAAATTTGATATGGTTGCTGTGAGTGCAACTGCCCTGTGTGTTTTGTTTTGCCACCTTTAGATTGAATCCTGCTAGAGTAGAAATGAATTTTGCAAGAATCTTGGTGGTAGAAATGTCTATCAAAGAACTTGTCTTGGAATGTCAAACAGATGCATGCCATTTTTGGATATTGGGGTTTTGTTGGCGTTTCAAATTTGGTAAATTTACCTAGAATAATCCAAACTTTTATTGATTTTCCTACTAATTCCAACTTTTGATTAACCATGAATAATCTGAATTTTAGGGTTTCTTACCCAAGAACATTGTTGCCTAAATGGTGCGTGATTTGTACAGGTTAATTGCCACACAAAAAAAAAGAAAAAAAATTAAAAATCAAAAATATTGAAAATTAAAAGTAAAAAATTAAAAATAAACTTACTCGATTCCTTTTTTAATTTTTTAATTTTTATGATTTTTTTATAATTTAATGTGTTATTTTTTTATGCAAAATGACTTGTTATATAGGTAAGAGGTTACCTTGGTGCATTATTAGCAAGCACCCCTTATAGTTGGCAATCTTGGGATTATTCATGGTTAATCAAAAGTAGATTATTGTAGGGAAATCAATAAAATGTTAGATTATTCAAGGTAATTTTTCCTTTAAATTTAGCTTTTTAAATTGTTGAGGCTAATTTCCTGTTGAGTCACTGAGTGTAGTTGCCTACCACTACTACTCATTGGATGTGACTTCATAATGACTATTTGGTCTTAATAATTCATGATATACACTGTGTTTGGATAACATGAAGTGAAGGGAAGGGAAGGGAAGGGAAGGGAAGGGAAGGGAAGGGAGGGGGAGGGGAGGGGAGGGGAGGGGAGGGGAGGGGAGGGAAGAGGAAGTAAGATGGTTGTGTCTTCCTTCCAAATCTTTTCAATGTTGGAAGTTATTTATTGTTATCCAAATGTTAAGGAGTTCCTCCTTCCAACCTCCTTCCCGACATTTTCTTCCCTTCCTCTTTTGGTATCCAAATGACATAATTGTTATCCGTCCATTTCCCTCCCCATTCTTTCCCTTAATTTTCTCATATCAAAATATAGTATTAGTGTTAACCTCTATTGGAGTTATTTGGTCAACTACAAACCTAAGAATGTGGTTTTATATCAATGGGACAGTAGTAGGGATTTGAGTTTGTTCATAAATCGAACATGCTGTTGAATGTTGAGCTCTTGAATTGAAAGTAGATTTGTATTCTGCATGTATTGAGATATAGATGAAGAGCGCTGGGCTAAGTTAGGTGATACCAAGTATGTTGAGCCTCTTAAATATGGATGTACTAGATCCAGGTTTTCACCGGTCCATTCCACCATGGTTGGCATTGAGGTCACCTGCACTTCAATGTTGTATGTTTAATTATTGTCCCACTTGTTATCTTTCGTTCTCTTGCCCAACTTATTTTCTGTTTATCTACTTCCTCGGTTTCTCCGTATTCAAATGGTTGCAATGTTTCTCTATCATGAAATAAGAAATGAAAATTTGGAATTGCCCGTGTGGTTAAGTGAGGAGGTGATCTTCATTTCAATTCAAAAGTTAAGAGAAAGGGGGTTTTACACCCAAAAGTACACATTTAGAAAATGTTGCAGCTTGCAACTTTTGAGAAATTTTCCAAATACTTGGAGTAGCTTTCCCACTGCTCTCCCAGTTGAAGTCATAAAGGTAAGCAAGTCTCTCTTGTGAGAGTTCAACCATAGCTATTAATAGAAAGAATATGTTTCAACTATCAAAATATATGGTAACCAAGGAAGTACATTTCAACTTCGTTTGTAATTTGCTTTTGGCAAACTAGGCTGGACAAGAATAGGACTATGCTTTAGAGCCATCTGGTTTGTATTCGAGGCCAGACTGGATGGGGAATTTGGTTGAGCCCGTGCCTGTTTATTGTTATTAGAAAAAGTAATTCATTGGTCGTCTTTTCAAGGGATACTTGTAATAGTTTTTGCTTTTGCTTTTGGTATAAAACAGAGTGTCACAATTTTAAGCTCTGATGTGTATGAAATATCTTTCAAGATTTTTTGCTTAAGATTTTCAGCCTTTTTGTACATTTAGGAGTAACAGGTTTAGATTTTGGAGGTTAATCGAAGATTAATTATACTTATGTTGTAAATGACCATCAACCTGTAACTTACATAATGTTTCAGGACAGATCTAGTTTATTAAATCTTTGGATAATCATTGGGAAAGCTGCCACAATGTTCTGTGAAGCTTGAAGGGCTTGTCTGGAGATCAGATTATTGTTTAGTTTCAGATAGTGTACTGTGCATGCTTTCCTTCCTCTCTTCTCAATGAGGGATGCAGATGTAGGAAGAGAAGTTTTATCACAAAGATACAAGAGAATTTCATTAGTACATGTACTTCATTGGCTTTTCAGGAAAGTTGTTAAAGAATGTGGTATCTGAAATGAATACATGTTTTTGTAGGAAACAATCAATGTCTATATTTTCACGCATCCATTTACCATTTAAGTAAACAATAAGTGGCATTAGGCAGGAATGAAAAATATGAAAGAACATTCTTGAATGAAATGAAGTTTTCTATCATGTCCATTGGGATGTGACTTTCCTTCCAAAATTACACAACAAGATGTTTCCATTACCGCGTTTATGGATAGCTACCAAACAGGTCACATAAGTAAATCCATAGAACTTGAAAACTTGGTGCTAGTATCAAATGATCAAACGTATGAGTTTTGTGCAGCTTATGATTCCTAATACTCCTTCTCATTCATTTTCCAGCTTGCTTTATTCGGGGAAATAATAACAGCCCAGAAGGTTATGTATGAGAAATTTGGCGACACCTTCCTTGCTAATTTTGTATCCAAGGGTTATCTTGCTGCTCACTGCCCCCAAGAGTTGGCTGAGCAGTATCGACAGAAACTGCAGGTGACGAAAACTCTTACTGAAACTGTTTACTTTCACTCTATAGCTGATGTTCAGTGTATTGTATGGCCTAGGTTTCTCCTAATCCTTATTGCCTGGAACCTACTTGGTGCTTTTTCGATTTTGGTTTCCATGTCTTCTCTACAAGTTTCTCCTAATCAGGGTATTATATGTATTTTTACAGAGTAATGACACCAAAGCTTTTAAATTGTTCTACCAGTCCCTCATCGAAAATTTAAGACAACAGCAGAACGGAAGCCTTGTTTTCAGATAGCATACTCGAAGGCGGATATTTTTTGTTCCATGTCATTTTGTTTACCATATAGCTCTGCTGTTTTCTGCACAGGTCAGTTATTCTTGTTTTTGTACTCCTATTTACTGTGATACTATTTTCTTTGGCAAATTTTCTTATGCAGCCCTTAATGTCGTTTCATATTGCAGGTTTTCTTTTCTTCGCTGTAAATTAAATATTTTTTAAGTTTTATCATTAAATTTCGAGGTAAAGTATCATATCACCTAATCATTTTTTCTGCATTATTTCCTCACCTTGCAGTCCAAAATAATTTTTGGTACTCCCTTGACAGGTGTAAATTCCTGGAAGCAGTTTTGTATGGTATGATACGGAAAGCTAAAGACATCGTTTTGATATTACAACGGGAATGATGCAGATTTTCCGAGGCTGAATCAACTTACTATTTGTCATCAGTGAGTTAGCATTTAGCTATGAGTTAATTGTTAATTTTAGCTGCGTTGGTTAATTTTGTTGGATAAGTATATCTTCGATTTGTTGTGCCATTTGGAGATGTAAGAAAAAATAATCAGAAAAAAGAGAGGGGGGGCGGGGGATGCAAGCAAGTGTGCTTGAGGTTCATTACTCTATTAGTGGTTAGCGGAACATTCAGTACTTTGGGAGGTATCCAAGATACTTGAAATCCATTTAAAATTTTACAACACATCCTAAATGAAATCATGCAAAGGCATTTTTTGAATTTGCAGAAATGTGTTATCCCATAAATTTCTTTTGCGGTTTTGTGGTATATATTTAAAAATCTCATATGGATATGAACGTCACAAGTGACGACATAACCATTTCTCGATCTCTACAAAGGTCAGATTGCATGTATTCGCTAAAACCATGCATTGGACGACATGTGTTTGTCCGAGCACCTCTTTAACTTATTCGAACAAGCCCAAGCATGTTACCGTTGGAAGATACTCTTTGTGCTTGTTCTAACTACATGTGACGCGTCCAAAAATGAAGTTGTTCTTGATCACTTTTAGATCCAAAACATTTGTCCCAGTAGTAGTTGCTTGTACCTCCTTCAAGCTAGGCTTACTGCCTCGAACCTTTTCAAGTGCATGCTCGAGAAACCTCCACAACCTTCTTCTCGCTTTTGCCTTGTCTGCCCTAGCAAGGGCCCAAGCGAACCAACCGTTTTACTCTTAATGCTTGTTTGGTAGTGCCGATTCTCGACACTCGAAATAATCTGTTTCTCCTTCTAGATTGCTATCTAAACACAAATTTTATTGAAGGCTCACCCTGGTCCTTTGCCCAAGTTCTTGGAAAATTGGTGGGATAAGGTGGTTTGCTTGGAATCCCTTCCATTCGCTTTCAAATCCTATTTTTACGACCAAATAATACATCGCACCATCCCTTTTAGTAAAAGACGTGGAATTTCGTCGAGATGCTATCATGCTACGTGACATTGAACTTTTCTTTTTAGATGCAATATACATACTTATTTAAGAGAAATATCATCATGTATCTAACTTTTTTATTTCTATTATTCTTTATTTAATTTGCACCTAAGAAAAATTGTTTCTAAAAAGCCAATTTTTTAACCATCTGCAAATAAAAAGTCAACGTTTCATTTATTCAAAAAAAAAGACAATCTTTGTCTCATTTTTGCAAATAAAGGGATAGCAGGTAAGTTTTCAACTCTAAATTTATTGAATAAATGAAACGTTGACACTTTATTTGCACAAATGAGACAAAGATTGTCTTTTTATTGAATAAATGAAACGTTGACTCTTTATTTGCACATGGCCAAAAGGTTGGCCTTTTAGAAACAATTTTTCCATTTTATAAAAGGTTGTACTATTTTTTATATACTTTTTTTCTAGAATGGTCCCTAAGTATCGTCTATAAATTTTTTCTTTCTTTTGATTTCATCTATTCAGTTCACGACCCACTTGATATAACAACTATAAATTAGTAGTTATACAAGGGAAGTATTTCACTTGTCCCATCTTCATGCATCGAATATGCACTTTATTATACGGAATTTAACTTTTTCAACCTTTTGATTTTCTCAAATTAAATAATGTTTGATAAATGTGACATATTTTTGTAAGATTCACCTTAATTTATAAAATTGTTTAATTTATTTTTTAAATTTTTTTTCCTAAAGTTAACCTTTTTGTACTCTTTAGTCTTATAAAACAAATTTTTTATAAAGATGTGTTCCAATATTATCAGTCAGTAATAGATAAGAACAAAGATGGAATAAAGTGAACGTGTTCAAACCTAACGCTTTAAACAAAAAAAATAAAAGTATAATGGATAAAAGTGATTTAATTTACATTTCTAATTTTTGTGGACATTCACTAGGGTGTTTTTTTGGTCATCCATCGGGCTTTAAGTGAGGTGTATGTGTAGGCATTTTTTGAGTTTATTGACCTTAAAATGAGAAATTTATAGTTTCATAATTTATATTTATTGGGCTATTAAATTCATATATGAGATGTATTTTATAGTTTTAAGATCACCATAAACAATAATATGTATTCATTTTTATGCTTGAGTTTATTTTGAGTCGATTCATATTATTTTTAAACTGATTGAATTTTAACTCACCTAAATACCTCTGGAACCGAAAAACACTAGTTCTACAAAAAGGAATAGATTAATAAAGTACTTCCTCAATCCCCTTAAAAATATATGAGCATATGAACCAAATATTAAAAATTGGTAGTTTATTAAAATTGCGTAAATGATATAAAAAGAACACTAAAACTTATGGATGCAAATTTAAGAACATTAAGGAGAGGCGAAGGGAAGGAAGGGAAAATTAGGCTAGAGAAATGAAGGTAAATCTTTATTGTTTGTTTAGGAGATAAGGGAATGCAAAGAAAGGGGTTAGGGGAATGTGTGCTTCAATTTTGTTGTAAATATTTTCATTTTGGATAGATTGTAATCTTAACATTTCTTTAAAATTCATCCTCTTCTTTTTTTTATGTTCAAACAAGGGATTATTTATTCCTTCCAATTCTTGTATTTTCTTTCTCATTATTTTCTTCTATCAAAATAATAATGAAAAAAATTATAATAAAATTAAAATGACAGACTAAAATACTAAAATAACAAATATGACAAGTTTAAAGTTAAATAAGACGATATATATATATATATATATATATATATATAGGGGAAGGATCGGGTGAAAACAACTAAAGTGGTGAAAACTGAAAACAAGCAATTCTAGCCGTTGGATTAGATGAACGATTTAGATTAATTTTGACAAATTAGGGGTTTTTGACAAAATCATTTTTTTTCCATTTCATTTTCTCTCTCCTCTCTATCTCGCTTCTCTCTTCTCTGTATCTCCCCATCACAGTATTCACAATTTCCGTTTTCAATTGTTTCTTTCACCATTCCTAAATTGTAACTTTCACATGAACTTCACATAATCATTCATTCTTAACATTTTTGACATACTTTACTCCAGCTACAATCGCAAATTAGGGATTTTTGACAAATCTGCAAAGGTATGAACTTTATTTGATACAATCGCAAATTAGGGTTTTTTATTGATATTGTTCGTTTGAATATTGTATCATTCTTGTTTTCTGGGCTATTTTCTTCTAAGTTGTTTAGATTTTTAATCAAATTGAGACATTCATGTTCTGATACATTATCATACTTGAGATTATTGTTCGTTTGAATATTGTTCGATTTGATGAGATTATTGTTTGATTATTTGATGAGATTATTGTTCGATTTGATGAAATTATTGTTCGATTTTCAAATTGTTCGATTATTGTTCGATTTGATGATCCTATTAACCTTACACACAATGATCCTGTATTAAGAATTCATAGTGTTATCTTTGATTCACACAATCTTTCATTGTTTGATTTTCAAATTGAAGTACATTCTTATCTTTGATTCACAGACTTGGTAAATTTTAACATAGGGATGGAAGAACTTGATAATTCAAACATAGTTGAACTTAGAAGTTCAAGTTCAACATTTGTTGAAAATCAAAGTAAATTTCTCATTTAATTTAATTATATTGTTTTACATTTATTTTATACAAATTCACTTATTTGATACAAATTCACTTATTTTCAAATTGCCAGATTTTGATGAAGATATTGATTTTCTTGATATAATAGATTTTGATGTTTCAAGTTTTCAAAGTCAAGGTATACTTTATTTATTTAGTTCAGTATAAGATACATAGTGTGTTAAATTAAGTGCATATTGTGTTACACAATGACATAGTATGTTAAATTGGTTGCGTATTGTATTAAACTCTGTACTAGTTATTTACCCAACTGTGTACATATTATGTACATAGTTTAAACATTGTATTAAACATTGTACATAACAGCATTGTACATATTATGTACATAGTTTAAACTCTGTAAATTGGGTACATATTATGGTACATTGGGTACATATTCTAGTAAACTGTATACTTATTGGGTACATGTTGGGTACATAGTTGTATGTAAATTTTAGTAAACTGTGTACATATTATGTACTCGATGTTATTTAAACTATGTACATAGTGTGGTAAAGAAACATATTCTAGTAAAGCTGGTACATATTGAATAATTAGAGTGAGTTTTTTATTGTACAAATAGGTAAACTATGTACATATTAAATAATACTAATATATATATCTCTATTATTCAATATGCAGAAATTCAATGTCCATCCACTGAGCTTCAAATTAGTTCTAGTCCTATCCCGTGTTACACTCCAAGAGGAAGCAAAGAGTGGATACCTCATTTGTTCAAAACAATACACACCCCATATAGGTATGCGTTTTTCTACATTAGAAGAAGAGTCGTTTTATAAAGCATATGCTTCCATGTGTGGGTTCTAGAGAGAGAATGGGAACACAAAAGAAAAGTAAGGAAACAAATGATATATATTTAAAATATATTTATTGCAATAAACAAGGATTTAATAATGATCCAAATAGTGCAATAAATCAAAGAAAAAGGTCTTTAAAGCGTCTTTGAATGTAACGCTATGATTGGTTTGAGAGCCTGTAAAGAGGGACATTGGGAAGTTTATAAATTTGTAGAATCTCACACACACCATTTCTATAACTCTAAGGACAAATACTAGAGAACTTACATCTGCTCATATGAAGTTTATATTTGATAACTCTAAGGTCAACATAGGACCAAGTAGAAGTTACAAGATGATGAAAGAACATGTTGGTAGCTTTGAAAATGTTGGAGCATCAATGGTTGACTTTAAAAATTTTTCAAGGGATATCAAAGCTCATTTAAATGATGCAGATACATCTATTTTTATTAATAATCTGAACACAAAAGTTCAAAACACACAAAATGGTTTTTTTTTTAAGTTTGATGTAGCACAAGGAGATAAAGGAAACCATTTGACTAGAGTTTTTTGGGCTGACCCTATTTGTAGAAAAAATTATGCTTTGTATGGGGATATGGTATCGTTTGACACTACATTTGACTCAAATAAGTATTGTTTGGTCTTGGGTCTTTTTACCGGTGTTGATCACCATAAAAGGTGTGTTACTTTTGGGGCTACTTTGATTGCACATGAGGACATACAAAGTTTTACTTGGGTGTTTGATAGTTTTTTAGAAGCAATGGGAGGGTGTGAGCCTGTATGTATTATTACTGATCAAGATCCTGCAATGCCATCTGCAATACAAAAGGTTTTTAAAAATACAAAACACCGACTCTGCATGTGGCATATCATGAAAAAAGTACCTGAAAAAGTAACACGAACATTGTGGAAAGACACGGATTTTGCTGAAAAATTAAACAATGTAGTATGGGATAGAGATCTTGAACCACATGAGTTTGACTTGAAGTGGAAAGCAGTGATGACTGAGTTTAGATTAGTAGATGATGCTTGGTTTATCCATTTGTTTAACATTAGAGAAATGTGGATACCGTCATACTTTAGGGAGTTGTTCTTAGGTGGCATATTAAGAAGCACTCAAATATCTGAAAGTGAGAATAATTTCTTCACACGGTTCACAAATTCACATTTAACTTTAGTAGAGTTTTATTTAAGATTTGAGTCTTCTTTGGATGCTCAAAGGCATGAACAAAGTAAATTAAACAGTGATTCAA
Organism: Amaranthus cruentus; assembly: GCA_019425755.1. Taxonomy (NCBI): domain Eukaryota; kingdom Viridiplantae; phylum Streptophyta; class Magnoliopsida; order Caryophyllales; family Amaranthaceae; genus Amaranthus; species Amaranthus cruentus. Next base: position 13,681,412 of record CM033458.1, on the reverse strand, counting down.
AGAACAATATGCCTACTCTCTTTTCTCCACATTCCTTGGAAAAGAATGCATCTTTGTTTTACTCCCACACAATGTTCTATATATTCCAAAATGAATTCAAATCGGCATGTTTTGGTTGTGGAGTGAATAGTATGGATGTTAGAGATGATGTGGAACATACCCAGGTAATTGACAACTACAGGGGTAGAGTTTATAATGTTAAGTATTTTGAAGTTTCAAGGGATTGTTTGTGTTCTTGTAAAATGTTTGAGTCCATGGGTATGTTGTGTCGTCATGTTATTTTTATATTGAAAGGGAAAAATCTGAAAGAAATTCCTAAGCAATATATGATGAATCGATGGAGCAAAAACGCAATGAAATTGCCAATATTTGGCAACTTTGGGAAATGTTTGAATGAATCAGCAGATAAAGATAAGAAAGTAGAGTTACTTGGTCATTTGTGGAGCAAATTCTTCTCTTCTATTAGTCTTGCTGAGGGTAGGATAGATGCAATGGAGTTACTACTTGAAAAACTTGAGAATGCTGAAATGCAAATTAAGGATATGATCAGTAATGATGATACCCCTACGCATATACATGGGAAAAGGAAAAGCCATATTGAATCATTTGTTGGTTCAAATGAAATAGAGATTAATATATTCAATCCTCCTAAGTCTTCAAACAAAGGGAGTGGTACTGGAAAAAGGAAAAAGAGCGACAGAGATATTGCAATTGAGAAATCCAGAAAAAATCTCAGACTATGCCGAACTTGTGAACAATATGGAACACACGATAGTCGAAATTGCCCAACTAAAAAATCTGGTCAAGGTAATAAGTAAATTTTTGTTTTGATTATGTATAACTTATATATATATATAATGCATATAATATGTTTTGATTATTTTTGTTTTGGGCTAGATGCAAATAAGACAAATGAAGATGAAGATGAAGATGAAGATTGAAGATGAGGATTGAAGATTAAAGATTGAAGATTGAAGATGAACTCAGTTATTATGTATTTGGTGGACATACTTTAGCATATTATTTTTATTTTAGAAAAACGGTTCATACTTTAGAATATTGTGTACATATTGATATTTGAGTTTCAAATGTATTTTTAGTTATTGTGTAGTTTTTATTTTAAGATGAACTCCATTATTATGCTAAACTCTATATATATCTATCATTTCAGCTTACACTTGATCAAATTCTACATCAAGAGCTCCATTATTCGTATACATATTGTCGTAAACTGTGTACATATTTCTACTTTGGGGGTACATATTTAAAACTGTGTACATATTTAAAACTGTGTGGCAGTGATTTGTATATTTCTACTTAGAGTTTATGTTAATGATTATTCTGCTGGATTTAGGAAAGTTAAAATGAGTAACATATTGTGCTAAACTTCAAATAATTTGGATTTAAAATGAGTAAACAGTGTACATATTGATGAGTTTCAAAAGCTACATTAAGTATCAAATGAATTATTTAGTAATAAACATGGTACACACTTTACTAAAAACAGTGTACATATTAAATTCTACATATTTAGTAATAAACATGGTAATACTTTATTAAATTATTTAGATAACGTGTTAGTAACCATCCAATTTAAAATAATTTGACAATTATATTTGAGTAAACAGTGTACATATTGTGTACATATTTAAAACTCTGTACATATTTAAAACTGTGTGGCAGTGATTTGTATATTTCTACTTAGAGTTTATGTTAATGATTATTCTGCTGGATTTAGGGAAGTTAAAATGATTAACATATTGTGCTAAACTTCAAATAATTTAGATTTAAAATGAGTAAATAGTGTACATATTGATGAGTTTCAAAAGCTACATTAAGTATCAAATGTATTTTTTACTTATTGTCTACTACTTGAAAAATGAATTATTTAGTAATAAACATGGTACACACTTTACTAAAAACAGTGTACATATTAAATTCTACATATTTAGTAATAAACATGGTAATACTTTATTAAATTATTTAGATAACGTGTTAGTAACCATCCAATTTTAAATAATTTGACAATTATATCTGAGTAAACAGTGTACATATTGTGCTACACTTTATTAAATTTAATTATTTAGAAAAATGGATAGAAACTTTTATACTAGGTTTTTTAGATAACAAATAATTAAAACCCAATTTTACTACGTTAAAATTGTTAGTAACCATCCAATTTTAAATAATTTGACAATTATATCAGAGTAAACAGTGTACATATTGTGCTAAACTTCAAATAATTTGGAGTTAAAATGAGTATTATAAGAAATTTGAACGATATAAACAGTGTACACTCATAGTTAATACACTCAGAGTAAAATGAGTATTATATCAGAGTAAACAGTGTACACTCATAGTTAATACACTCATATTTAAGAGATTTGAATATACTATCTTTTCTTCTTGGAGTTAACAGCAGTTTTACCCTTAACCAATGCATTGCCTTCTCCATTAAAAACTTCTAATTTAGCAAGAAGTTCATCTCAATCTCATTTAAATCATCAAGAAGAATGGCAGCACCTATTGATGAACGATATAAACGCCTGCGTAGTGGCTTTTAAAAAACAAGTATAACAATTATATGTTAGTATTTTATTATGTATTGGTTAACACAAAACATTGATAATAATTCATACCTCATGTAAGTCGGAATGAAAAACTTTTCCTTCAAATAAGAGCATAGCCATCATCATAAAAATAGAACAATCAACATTTGAATTTGTTTTACTCTTGAACGGAAGCCTTTCAATATCAAAAGAGGACACATCCTTCGTACATGGATGCTTGAAAAACTTCAAAACTTTACACAAAGATTCCGCCTAAAAAAATAAAAGATATTAGTTGAATATCTTTTAATCAAACAAAACGCAAGAATACATTTTGAACAGTTAATCAATTATCAATGTTGCATTCAAATTAAAAATCAGCTTATTTAAAGAACACTCTGCTGACAGAAAATAACCACAAAAAAATACCAAATTGATCAAACAAAAGAAAAGAAACCAACAAAATTATGATATGTACCCTTAAAAGTCCAATATGTACACAGCTATGCGAAAATTATATTATTTAGTTACTTACCAAGACATTAGCCCACATATCAAACTTCGCTTGACCTCTTTCCGTATAATTTCTATTATCAACAACTTGAATATTTTCTTGATCCAAGTTTATGACAACTAGATAATAATGTTCATCCATGAGCATTGGCAGAAAAATCTAAAAACAAAACAAAAATAAAAATCAACTCTAACTAAATATTACCATAAATAATATAATAAAAACAATAGGCAAAGATAATATCACCAGTTTGGCTCTCTTCAAGTACTGTGTACCATCGTGACTTGAAACATATAATTTCAATGCTTCAACAACGGATTTATCATTAACACCTTCTTTTAATAACTTTACAAAAGAAGGCTGAAAAACAAAAAAAAAAGATAATTGTCAAGAAATAAAAATGAAAATAAAATATAAAAAAAGAAAAAAAATACCTTGTATGATAAATCAAAAAAACATCTCCAGTCATCATCATTCTTTTTCACCAAATGTTCATTCAACAAAGTTGACCAACAATCAACAATTGAATTGGATACAAGATTGTGAGCCTGAAGGGTGAGGAAGTCATTTGTATACACAACATACTTTTTCTTGTAAAGAAAAAGTCGTTCACTGTCCCAAAAAATAAACATAAAAAAAAGCATTAGTTAGTTAAATAAAAACAAACCAAAAAAAATACATTTAGTAAATTAAATATGTTTTACCTTTCACTCCTTCTCTTTTGTTTGGAAAAAACAAAATCGAGTAGTTGTTGTTGAAGGATGGGCAATGGCTTCATCAAATTTGCGTTCTTCTTCATGTAAGAAGAAATGAAGCTAACTTCAACATCACCGGGCCCACAATCAAAATTAGAAAAAATACTACAAAGGTTTTCTTTAATTACAAAAAAATCAGTTTCTTTCAAATACTCGGTTCTTAAATCTTCATCAATCTTTAACTCAAGATTTGCGCATGGAAAATTCATATCATCAACAGGTTTTTCTTGAATGTCTTCAAAAATTTTATTGACATCTTCTTTTGCATTCAAATCTAAAACAGAAAAAGTGTTAAAATAAATAACTAAAATAAAATTCTCAAAACAAAATACTATTGTAGCACAAAATTAAAATCTATACCTTGAGGTAAATATTCTTCAAAAACAGGCATTGATTGAAGATGTTCTTGCATTGCCTTGAATTGAGCTCTGATTTGTCAATAAATTCCAAATCGCATCACTAAACTCCATTTGGGACAATGTTGAAGGTCCTCGAATCAACATTGCCCAGAATTCATTCTTTCTTTTATTTGAGAAAGGCGCTCAAGTTGAATAGCGAAATAAACGAACATCTCTCTTAAATAAAGTAGAGCCTCTAAATCAACCTACATAATGAAAACATAAAATGAAAATTATATTAATAGCAAATAAAAAAATATTAAAAAATTAAAAAGAAAACATCAAATAAAAATTATAAAAATAGCAAATAAAAACATAAATACTTACATTGTGAGCTGCTTTGTTTTTGATTTCTTTGTTGGTTTCCAAATGATCAGGAATTTTATAATGAATGAAGTTATCATCAATAGATGAAAGCTCGGAAAACAAGGGAGGAGTAGAAGAAATAGGACGCGGGACAAAAGGAGATGTAAAAGGAGAAGAATGCATGACACTTATTGGATAAGTGTCACGGTCCATTAAGGCAGAACCAAAACCTGACAAACCTTCATTTTTTAACCTTTGGGATACATTAACATCATCCCAATGTTGAATCAAAGGTAAATCGGTTGGAGACCTAATCCCTTGAAAAACAAATCTATGAAAATACAAAATTTGTAGAAGCAAAACACAACCAGTTACTCTTCCCCTAAGAATAGTACTGCCCTGAACAGAAGTGTTTTTGCAAACACTTATAGCCCGACACAATCGATCTAGAACAAATTGCGACCAATTATATGAGCTAATCATGGAAATGTCTAAAAGAGCATAAGAAATGGAAAAATCAATAGTTTTATTGGCAGTAGGAGAGAGAAAAGTAGAACAAATGTATAATACAAACATTGATAAAAATTTAGCATCCCCATCAACTAAAGTCATCATTTTTTCCCTAAGACACTTGATTGATACCTCATCATTCCCTAGTCCTAAATGAGACTTCAACAAATTAACAAAATGATAATCATCATGATGTTGGCGTTTACTATTTATAGGAACAGGAATGTTAGATATAGGAAGCATAAACACATCCCTACAGTCTAAAGGTGTCACAACAAACTCCTTGTTGCTATCTACAGAAAAAAGACGTCCGATTGGATCAAATCTTTGGACAAGCCATGGGACAATGGCACGATGAAAAAAAGTCATTTTCATTAATGACAAACCGGAAAAGCCAATTTCATTGATTTTTTGAAGATTAAGAGGTTTTGAATCCCTTAATTCATTAAACAAAGAAACGACTTGGCTAGGTTTGCAATATGTTTCAATTGGAAAAGAAGATATCCTGTATTTAAGAATAAATAAAGAATATCAATGGAAACAACAACAATCATATTATATAATAATCAAATATAATAAAAACACATGGTGTACTACTAATAAAAAACTATGTACTGTCGAAATCATATTATGTACCTCTAAAGTTACTATATGTACATAAAACTACAATTAATACAAAATCATACTATGTACCCTTAAAGTTAGTATATGTACAAACACTACACGAGGCATACAAAAATAAACATCAATGTAAAATACACTATGTACTATTCATACAAAATTATGTATTGTCAAAATCATATTATGTACCCCTAAAGTTAGTATATGTACATAACACCACACGAGCTAGAAATACTAGAAAAAATAAACATCAATGTAAAATAATCAATGAATAATCAAAAACACACTATGTACTATTCATACAAAATTATGTACTGTCAAAATGATATTATGTACCCCTAAAGTTAGTATATGTACATAACACCACACGAGGCATACAAAACTAGAAATACTAGAAAAAATAAACATCAATTATGTACATAATAATTGATAATTGAATATTATAAAATAATCAATCAATAAAGAATCAAAAAAACACACTGTGTACATATTTAGAATTATGTACTGTCAAAATCATATTATGTACCCCTAAAGTTAGTATATGTAAATAACACCACACGAGGCATACAAAACTAGAAATACTAGAAAAAATAAACATCAATGTAAAATAATCAATGAATAATCAAAAACACATTATGTACTATTAATAAAAAATTATGTACTGTCAAAATCATATTATGTAGCCTTAAAGTTATTATATGTACATAACACCACACGAGGCATACAAAACTAGACATACTAGAAAAAATTAACATCAATGTAAAAGAGAAGTATATAATAATTGAATATTATAAAATAATCAATGAAGAATCAAAAAAACATTGTGTACTATTGATTCAAGATTATGTACTGTCAAAATAATATTATGTATCCCTAAAACCACAACAATGTAATAGGTAAAAATTAAGTATTGTTTGCAACTTACTTTTCATGACCAAGTACAGATTGTTCATGAACTAGTAAAGATTGGTCTTTCAACACAGCTTTCTTGAACTTCTTCGAATTTGGTCGAAGTCTAGCTGATGTAGAAGATTCTGGAATGTCTTTAGGTAGTTCGAAGTTTACTTTCTTCAAAACCATATTCTACAAACAAAATCAAAAGAATACAAATCAAAATCAACAACGAAATTGAACATAAACTTCAAATTGAACATAAATGCACAAAAACAACATCTATCAACTTCCCTAAATCCAGCGAGTAATCATTCCGGATACTACCAAAATTGAGCAAAATAATCACTATATAGGACAAAAGATCGTGCTCTTTGCTTGAACAAAATAAGAACAAAATCATAAAAAAAAAGAAAGTTCAAAACATAGAAGATGAAGAAGAAAGCCGGAACCTTGTTAAAAGGAAGCAAAATCACGAAACCCTAATTTGAACATAAACAAAAATGCAAATCGAACATGAAACCAAAATCAAACAATCAAACAAACGAAGCAAGCATGAAACCAAAAATTCAAAGCAAACAACCACAATCGAACATAAAAGACAAAGAAACTTGCGAAAGACAAAGAACGAAATGCAGATTGAAGAACTAAAATCTCGAGATCAAGATTGAAGAACTAAGCACAATCAAACATAAAATTGAACACACTCGAACATGAAAATCAAATAGAAATGAACAAAAGCAAATATGATGCAAGAGGTATGAAAAGCTTGCGAAGAAGGTAGAAATCGAACAAAAATGAAAAAAACTAAATTGAACATAGAAAGAACAAATGATGTAAGATACTTACAAATTTAGATGAATCGCAATTGATAGTAGTAAGAGATTGAAGAACGAAATCGAACAAAGAAGACGAAAAGCATACAGTGAATTATTTTGTGGATATGAAAGAAGCCAAGGGTAAGATGTAAGAGAGAAAGCGCAAAAAGCAGAAAATGAGAGACGGAGAAGGAAGAAGCGCTGCAGCCAAAAATCGTGTGTCAATCGGGGCCGTCTATCTCCATCCAACGGTCGAGATTAAACGTTTTCAGTTTTCACCAAGATAATTGGTTTTCACCAGATCCAAATCCTATATATATATATATATATATATATATATATATATATATATATATAACATTGTCCATGTCGATGTTTTTTGAATATTGTTTTGGCATTAAATTTGTCGTAGTGGGCCAACTTCCTAAAGCCTTCCTGTTCTGTTTAGAGATGGCAATGGGTCGGATTCGGCTCGAATTATACATACTCTGACTTTGCTCCGGATAATAGTCGGACTTTTTTTTCAGTCCACCTCCACTCAGAGTCGGATTATGCATACGCCAAGTTTGCCTCGACTCGGACTCTCGGACCTCCAACGGAGTCGAATAATTATTAAACAGTATCGTTGTGATATTGTACTAATGATTTTAAAGCATAAAAAATTAACAAAATATATATTTCAAATACAATTTAACAAAATTTTCTCGCATTTTGATTTGACATATTTTATTTCTCTTGATCTGATTTGTCGTATTATGATTGATTAATCTAAATACAAATAACCATTAGTTTTTCAAAACCGAAAATTATAATTAGTATAACAGAGAGTTTGAATTAGTCGCGTTTAGAGTTTTAAAGGAACAAAATATTGGTGTAAAAGTCAAATTCGAAGTCAGATTTGCTTCAGGGTCGGAGTCGGATCGGAGTGTCGGATTTTTAATAAGGTCCAACTCCGGTCCGTCTCTAACTCTCGGATTTGGATCGTAAAGTTGGAGTCAGAGTCGGATCACTTTTTCCTTGGACTCGAATCGGATTATTTTTCTCGGATTGCATCAGACTATGGTCGAATTCGTACTGAATTGTCATCCCTAATTCTGTTATTAAAGTTAGCAAAGGTTAGAATATGATAAGGACATTGATATTCATAAATCAAAATCATACTTTTTGAAGATAAATGAATAAAATGGTATAATACACATATTAATGCGTGTTGACCTTAAGTCAGCCGTAAATTATTGAATTTGTTTTGAGGTTCAGATTATCTCCTTTTTTTCCTCTTTTCTGAAACAACCCTATTTTCTTGTATTCACATAAATAAACTAATGATGGAGGATCACATATAAGATTTCACTATTTCATTGGACTTATGTTTCTTCTCTTATCTTTTTTAAAGGGTTGTTGATCACATCTCAATTCAATTAATATAGAGTTTAAGCTTAAATGCTTTACTTTTAAAATTTTATATTAGAGGCAAAGTCAGAATTTTAGATTGAGGGGTCAAAATTTTCATATCAACTAACTAACATCACTAACGGCCCGTTTGGTCAACGTTACTAATTAGTGGTAATGAGAATGATTTGTAGTGTAAATTTCATGTCATTTCAATGGTAATGAAAATTTACAAAAAAAAAAAATATTTGATCATAAAATAACTTTTTTGTTCACAAATTTTCATTACCACCTAATACCACATGTTCGAATAGTAATGCATATAAATTTTGTGAAGAAAATGAAATTATTAAAAGAAAATAAGCATCGTATTTAGTACCTAATTATCAAACGGGCGGTAAGAGGCTTTTAGGAGTGGGAAAGAATATACCCATGAGTTTTAGAGTATTTGAATGATTTCATTATACTGATAGTGATAGCAACACCAACGTATAATTATTAAAAATAAAAACTTGCCATACGCGGGTTTAATAAGGCTTTAATTATTATTATTATTATTATTATTATTGCTTAAATTATGATGTGTTATGCAATCTATATGTATAATTGTTAATAGTCCGATTAAAATTATAAAAGTCTTGCATGAGACAATCAATTTATTTATGTAATTGATCAGTATTTTAAGATTATGATAGATGTATATTGGACCAACACAATACAAAATGATCTTATTATGAGATCGTCTCATTTAAAGATATATAAGTAAACACTTTAAGATAATAAACATACACTAGTGAAAAAAATAACATTTGCTGCGAATCATATGCTGCAGTTTAATACATACGCAGCATAAAGTGGAAGAAATAAATTAGGCAAAAAAAAAGTTCACAAATGCTGCGGTTTTCTCCCTTGACCGCAGCAAATAATCCCTTAAAAAACCCGCACTTCTAACATTCAATTTTTTCATAACCCACTAATCTTGCTCGTTTTCAGTTTTTTCAAAACAGCGTATACTGTTCTATTATTGCTCTTCAAAACCCACGAATCTTCTTGCTCTTAAAACCCATTGAATCAACTTAATATGTTTATTTAATTCAATGGAAAATAAAAAAAAAAAAAGCAAATTATTCAGGTGAAACATGACTGAAGATACCAAATATTCCTACTTACCTACACATAAATGTCGAGTCGAATAATTCATTAATTCATTTTTTTGAAAGAAAAGCTATAAAAGATAATTATGACGACGAACATTTAATTTTCAATTTTGGTCATAGATTTACACAAATTTTCAATTGCACCCGTCTTATGGTAAGATTCTTTTTATTGGACTGTTTTAATATACACTAACACTTTTAAAACGATTAATTATAATTTTTAATGATCATCTATAATATTATATTAATCAAATGTAACTTTTAAGTAATCACTTACCTACAATTTAAAAGTAATCACTTTATATAGTCTTAACTCTTAAGTGTTAACTTGATCAATTATAACCTTAAAATGATCCTAATATTTTTAAATGATCACTTATTACAAATTTAAAGCGATCTATTATAACTTTAAAATGATCACTTATAATTTTAAAGTGACCTCTTACAGTTTTAACGTGACCAATTTTTAAGATCAATTAGAGACATTAGCAGACTGTATGTATCCATCTCATAATAAGACGATTTCATATCAAACTTAAATAAAGATATATGCTCCCTCCGTCCCATTTAATTTGCAGTATTTTCCATTTTGGTTTGTCCCACTTAACTTGCATCATTTCCATTTTTGGACTTTGGACCACCACTTTCTTTTAATCTCATCCATACTTTTTAACAATCTTTTAATTTCAACCACATAATTTATTCTCTCTTTTCATTTATTACCATTATCATTATATACCTTTTCTTAAAAAATAATACTCCCTCCGATTCAATTTACTTGTCCAGTTTACTTTTTGGTTACTATTCACTAATCACTCTTAATTTGTATTTTGCTCTTAATCTATAAGGTAAAATATAGTCATGTGGGATCTTATTTTGTTCGTCTCAATGCAAAGATTATTAATATCAAATTTTTATAATTTTTAATTATACACAATTAAAGATATTAACGGTTAAAATATTGTCCCGGCATGTGTGAAAAAGGTAAACTGGACAAGTAAATTGAATCGGAGGGAGTAATTTTCTTTTTGCTTTAAATAAATTATTTGGGATAGAGTAGTAATAAAGTAGGACCTAGACCCAAGGAAGAGTAGAGAGGAGGGCTATTGGTAATGAGTATGGAGTCCTATTAGAGGTGTAATGCTATTTTTTTTTTCTTTTAGGGAGGGTAAGTATTAACTGATAAATTAACTACTTAAGAAAATTCTTATGAATATGTTTGATAAAAATTATTACTTGACCATTAATTATTTATTAAAGGATAAGTTGATCAAATATTCAAAGCCAATAAAAGCTATTTATAGTAGTTTTTAGTATTATTTTTGACTTAAAAATCACTTTTCATTTGACTTAAAAATACTTTTCAGTTATTAAAAGTCATTTACTAAATAATTTTAATACTTTATTCAACATAATGAAAAGTAAAAAGCCAAAATGTAAAGAAAAACTAATGACAGTTATTTACATTTTACGAAATAGCATAAGTACTATACAAGATATTTTAGAGTAATATTTTTTCTATTTAAGTTTTTAAGTTGACTCTTATTCTACACTTTGTTTATCATTTTATTTATTAACTAGATAATGCCTGTGTGATGTACGGTTTTATTAAAATTTCTGACATATTTGTATAAACAAAAAGATAAAAAGTTTACGGCTCTATGATTTAACCTTCTCAAAATTCATATACTCATTTAATAAAAAAAACATTATAAAGATTTTATAAAAAAACTTGAAAAAAAAAAATACTTCTATGACTTTCAAGTACATTTAATGATGTGACCTAAAAAGTAAAGAATCAATCAATATGGATAATATTATAATCATATTTAGAAAGTAGTAAATTCAAAAAAATTGACAATAGTCATTATAATAATGACGTCAGCATTAAGTTTTAAAGGAAAATTTTTTATTAAAAAAATGACATATAAACAATTATAAAAAGTAACGATATCAACAGTATTTTATTTTAATAATACTAATAGATAGCTGAGGACACCCATATTTAAAGGACAACTAAAGCCAAAAATGAGTGTCTGTCTCCCTCATTTTGGCTTCTTTAACGAGGCTCTTAATGCGTAGACAAAATTTTACGAAGAAATAGGATGGTTGTGTTTAGTGTTGATTGACTTGCTGTATAAATTAATAAGTACTCTCCTTCACGTTTACACTCCTTTCTATTCTAATTAAATGATTTATTTTTTTTTTTACATATTTACATCAAATATATTTATTGATTTGGTAATTTTTTCCTTTACTTATATACTTATGGATTCCAACAACTATGTAGGAAAAAAGAATATTAGTAGAATATTAGTAAAATATTTTAGTTTATATTTTATATTATTCTGATTTAGTTTTCAATATTTTAATATTCTGTAATATTTTAGTTTCCTTATTAGATCATCAAATGATGTATAAATAGAGGTGTTCCTCTCATTAAATGATTAATACAAATCCAGTATTTACCAGATTAAACCCAAATCGAATTCTGCATTATGATTTTCTACAGACTATTACACAATTGTTATTAAATTATCACTTAAAAATCTTTTTTTACTTCTTTGGTATATTCAAGGTACGATCTTGATTTTGGTCTGTATTTATACAAATATTTTCTTATAAGCTCTAATGAAAATTGAGATGATTGTCTTAATATTTCTCATTCTACTTTAGAATATTGTGTTTTTAGTGATAATTCGATCCCTTAATCTTTCAAACGACAACCAATATTATCTAAATCTACTATTGAAGTTGAATAAAGAGGTGTAACAATGTTGTCGTTGAGTCATGTTGGATCCGCAACTTGCTGCTTGATCCAGTTACATTGCCTATCACAATTTTTTTGTAATAATGTGAATGTCATATACTTATTGGTACTTGTTTATCATGATCAACACATTAAAGATATTGAACTTAATATTCATCTTATTCGTGAAAAAGTTAGACGTTGTGAAATTTATGTTATTACTGTTCTTTTCAGATGTCAAATTGCTGATATTTTAACTAAAGTACTTCCCTACGTTATCTTTGATGATTTTCGGAACAATCTCAGTGTTTGCAAGCCACTTGATTCCACGACTGGGATGCACTAATCTAATAGAATATATATTAGGATTGTGAAAAAATTAATTGTTAAATCAAATAGTTTAGTGGACTCTTAAGTCTTTGGTCAAACTTATATACCCTCGTATATATTTAACATCATAAATGAAAAATAGCACGAGAAACTTTTCTAGTGACTCATATGAGCTAGTAGGGTCCTCATTCTCCCATTCTTACATTACATGCCATTCCCATGTATGCATTTATAATGAGCAAGAGCATACATAAGAACATGTACTACACTAACTCAACGGTCCATGTTATGATGATGAGTATGTAGATTCATTCTTACTCATAGGCACAGCTTATCCTTGGAACATGTTTATGCTTGTCCTTTTACTCGGATGATCATTATGTCAATTGTCATGTCTATTGTTTATTAAAGGACCACCATTTACTTCTGACATCTTGCTTCATTACTCAACTTGTCCTCTCCTACAAATTCAGTCCAAATGTCTCGTACCAAGCGTAGATCAGATCGATCACATTCACTGCTGGTCTTTTTTAGGTGGTGACAGTTCATCACATAATCACCTCGTGGGCTACTTGCGTGGTCGCATTTATGGGGCACTCGTGGGCTCGGGCCCACAAAATCACGGGCAAAGAGCGTTGACTTGCGTACACATTTGATAAGGTTCACTCTTTCACAACAACAAAACTATGTTCTGAGGATCACTCACCAACAAACACTATATACAAGTCCACAACGCAATATTATTTCAATGATGTGAGATCTTCTGCACATTTAAGTATTTCCAACACCTGTATAGCCTTTGTTCCTATACCTCCTTAGCTATTGTCTTGTTTTAATTATTTTTAAGCATGCATATAGAAGAATGAAAATCAAATTGATTTCTAATACAAATAAAAAAATTTGAGTGTTTGACCTATATTATTTTTTGTGTCGAGCTTTGGGCCAACCAGGTCTAATTTATTATTTCGAATGTGAAATATAATTATTATGATGTAAATTCAAAATTTTAAGGATAAAAGATTTAATAATCAGATCATATTTGAAAGCTTTTATTCCATAATAACAAAAACAAGAGAAACTAGACTTTGAATACTAGAAGATGAGAATTTTGAGCACAAATTATTTAAGCTCAGCTATACTTTGTTGAGATTTAAGACTTGTTTGATAAATGGTTGATCACCGATTAAATCAATTGAAAGTATTAGTTGATATATTTGGTAAAAATTAATTATTAGTTAATTGTTTATTAAAATGGATAATAAAGTCAAAATCTAATGAAAAAGCTACAAATATAACATTTCAATATTTGTTTAAAATCCAGCTATTCTATTGGCCGAAAAATCATATAAGAACATTACAACAAATTTAGCTTTTTGCGACATTAGATTTAGTGGCTTTAAAAAAAATGCCACTAAATTATATTTTTAGTGTAATAATTATTAGTTTTTATTTTAAATTCCACCATAAAGTAATTTAGCGACACTTAATTTGGTTTTTAGTAGCATATGTAATTGTCACTATAGTCTATAGTGACATTTGTGAGAAATATCACTAGATCCTATGTCGCTAAAAGCTTTAGTGTGACTTTTTAATATGCCGCTAAATCCTCTATATACATTATAAGAAATTTGAAATAGCGATATTTAAATTAAAATGTCGCTAAATATATCCCATTAAAAGCAAATTATTGTAGCAGGGTCGGCACTCTCGATACATAATTAACATTAATAATTATATTTAAGATAAATAATACGGAAGTGTGAAATACCGAACTGCTAAAAACCATTAAAACTAAAACCGTTTAAAAACATAAGTTAAAAGAAATATTACAACTGAGAGAATATAACATAAAGTTTGCTTAAATACGATAAAAGAACATAGTACAAGATAGTCATCAAAGTCATCAAGTAAAATCAATGCAGCTAAGTCCCCGATAGAAAATAAATTAAAGTTGCGGCCTGGATCGAAACCTGAGCTAAACTTTCCTGCAAAATACTGCCATCCATGATACGGATGACAGCCGATTAAATCGGTCAGCGATAAAGCCGAGTACAATTTCCTCAACAAGCTTATGATGCGATAGTTAAATCAGGCTTACACAATAATCATCAAACACAATCTAAAAGTCTATTACTCTTTATTGACCATTATTAAGCCATTAAGTTACATTCTCAATACTTGCAGAAGTTCACTGCTACTAAATACTTGGTAACCTTAATACTTATTCAATCAAGTTCGATTAAGCCTCATAAATTTACCGTCAAGCACATCACAAGATCACAACAATAATGACTACTGATATATGTAAGGGTCTGGTTAGGTGAGAACCGTAGTCCTAAACCCTAACTGTGGTGGGAGTCGTCACTCCTCTCAATATTGTTATGCTCGAGACTTCACAGGATGGGTTTTTCTCGGACCCCCTGTCTGACACCGCATTTTACGTGCCGGCTAACACGGACGCCGGGATTTTACATGCCGGTCCATGGTTCGACATTACCTTACTATCAGAGTCATACAATCAATATCAAACAATATCAAACAAGACTCTATATCGAAATAGTTTACATTCTTATAAGTCTGTCAAAATTTAGACAATCTTACTCTTGGGCTAAAATACTGTAACAGAAGCGTCAATCTCGATACATAATTAATGTTTAATAAAATGTTTATATAAAAAAAATTTTTTTAAAAAATTTAATTTTGGGAAAAAAAAGCGTCAATCTCGATAATAATTAATTTTAATATTGCGGAAGTCTTAAAATGTTAAACTGTTAAAAACTTTAAATCATAAAAACTAAAACTATTTAAAATAAAAGTAAAATATTACATCCGATAAGAAACATTGTTTGCTAAAAATTAAAAATGTAAAAGTACATCAACATCAAGTCATCAATAAAGACACAAAAAGCAGCTAAGTTCTCGATAAATAATAATTGTTGCGGCCTGGATCGAACCGAAACTAAATCCAAAATCGCCATCCATGATACGGATGACGTGATTGAATCGGTCAACGGTACGAAGCATAACATCCTATCCAACTCAAAATATGAAAATTATACACTACATTTTCAAAATAATAATTTAAGTACGAATTACAAATTAATTGACACCATTGTATACTTTTATTATATTCTTTTACTATTCCAAACTTTTTAGTCATTAAGATACCATTCTCAATCCTGACAGAAGTACGTTACTGCCATTTATACAATTTGGTAATCTTAACACTCAAGTAAGTTCATTTGGTTAATACTCATAACCGTACCATGATTCATAGGATAACCACTAATCAAGTTCATCACTAATCAACAAACACAACAATATGACACCTGATATATGTAAGGGTCTGGTTAGGTGAGGATCGTAGCCCTAAACCCTAACTGTGGTGGGAGTCGTCACCCCTCCAATACAATGTTTATGCTCGAGCTCCACAGGATAGGTAGCGAACCCCCTGTCTTACACCGCATTTTACGTGCCGGCCAACACGGACGCCGGGATTTTACATGCCGGTCCATGGTTCGACATTACCTTACTATCAGGGTCATTCAATCAATACTCATTCACACAAGTACATCACATTTTTATTACTACAAGTTGACTTCGAATTTGACTTTGACCATCCTAGGTGGTAATTTCATTTATTTAATATAATTCTTAGTAATAATATTAAATTTTACTTTTATATCTTTATATGTTCATTACAAAATTTTTACACATTAAACTTTATTTTAATAGCTCATAAAATTCACACTAATAACTTAATATTCTATTAATAGTCTCCAAATTAGTATTTTCCACAAGTAGCTATAAAAATCTATTTCTCTTGAAATAAGTTTCCAAAACACACATTTTCATCCTTAAAACAAATAAAACTTTTGTTTTCTTCACCAAATCAAATATTCTAATTAAAATTCAAGTTAAAATTTGCATCCTTTGGATAAGTTTCCAAAATTCAACAAGTTCACCAAAAATAATTATTTTAAGTTTAGAAAAACAAGTAAATTTATTAGATTTGCAAAAATCAACATTCTAGTTATAAAACAAATAAAACTTATAATATCACAAAAATCAATATTTCAGACATAGTTTAAGAGGCAAGTTTACTAAAAATACCTTAACATCTTTTATATAAATTTTTGTCAAATAGTTAGCAAATAAAATGTTTTGTATTGAATAGTGATTAAAAGTTACTATTATTATGAAATCTCATATATTCAAGAAAAACACTTCAATATTTAATATCTTATAAAAATTTCTCAAACATATCTTTTAAATTATTATTTTATTATTATCACAAAATTGGTTTAATAATTTAAAATAGTAAATCAAACTCAACTCTTTTTTTTTTTTATATGATATTGGTGAATGACCTATGAGTGTTTGGGACCCTTTTACATAAAAGAACGACTTAATTCATAAACATACTAGCACTAGTTTATAATAACATGATCATAAACATACTAGCACTAGTTTATAATAACATGAATCATACTTATAAATATCACTAGAATATAATTTTGCACCCAACATCCTAAACTTGTTTAAAGATTATAAAATTAACACACTAAATATATTTTTAGCATACACATACTTAATATAATCTTGATCATAGTTTTATTAAACTAACTTCTTACTAAAACATATCAAAAAAAAAATTAACCAAAAAAATAAATCACATCTTCAAAAACAATGATACATTATGTACCCAAAATAATAACCCAATAATGCTCCAAAATGATGATGACTTAACTAAATAAAGAATGTTTAACTCCATCTTCTTGAATTTCTTCAACTAATAATAATAAAGGTAGTAAGGTAGTAAGATGTTAATGAAGTGAAGATATAAGAAAGAATGGTAGAAAGATTTGATGAAGGGATGCAAGTGATCCTATGGATAAGGGGGTATTTATAATGGGTGTGGTCAACTTTGTAGTTCTTAGATTGTATGAATAAGAGTGTTATGAGTATGGAAAAGACTAACTTGTGTAAGAGATTTAGAGTGTGTAGGTGAATTTGTAAGAGTTGAAGTGTAGGAGAAAGTTAACTTGTACAAGAAAATGGTGATAGCTTGTGTAAGTGATAAAAATCATGAGTTTGATAGAAATAATTTTTGGTTCATCATATTTTTGTTCTAGTTTATCCTAAAATAGATAATTTACTTAGAAAATTTTGATTAAAACCATACTTAAAGTTAATAATAAAAATACAACTCATTGGAAGATTAAGATTACGAAATTTGAGGCTGTTACAAATACTATCTAGTAAATTAATATTAATTAAATAATAAATTTCCATAACTATACTAAGTTATTATGTCATAAATAATCATAAAAGTTAAGGATAATATTTCTAAAAACTTAATAACATATTTTATCAAATAACCAAGTAAAATACAAAAAATTTAATCTGAATAGTTATTAAGGGTCCAAAATATAAATGAAATGAGTCTTTGACTAAAAAGGAGTTCAAGAAAAACAATGTTAAATATTTTAACAAATTAATTTGATGCTTTAACCGATAAATCGATTAATAATTACTTATATTTACTTAAGTTTAAAATAAAAATTTTATCAAAATACCCAAATGATGAAAATCATTTTTAAGAGATAAGTTTATTTAACCAATAAAATCCTTGACTATTATTTTAAATAAATAATACGATAATTTTAGCCATAAATCGATATAAAAAATAATAATAATAATTAAAGTCCATAAGGTCCACGATTATTTAACTAAGGGTCATTATGTGATTGTTATAGAGTGTCCCAAAAACTTACAAGTCAAGAAGAATTCATCTAATATTTATTTTCTTTTTAAATTTTATTTACAAAATTATTAATAAACTTTTAACTTATTTCAAACTTAAATATTCTTAGCTATTTTTTTATTAAGAAAGTATTTAACACCTCTTCCTATAAAAAAATATATATTTTTCTTACCAAAATTTCAATTAACGTTATTTTAATAAAAAAAAATTCAAGGAACATATCTAAAATCATATCCTAACTTTTAGCCACTATAAAGTACTTATAAAATATATTCTTTTTAATTAAAGTTTTTAAGTTACAAATTTTATCTACTAAGATTTCATAATAAAAACATCACTAAATATCATTTTTAAATATTTTCTTAAAGCATAAGTTCATAAAGCATACATGAAACTTTAAATAATATTTCACATAATAAACTCATATGCATCTACCTTATCATATTAACAAAATTTTCCATATTTATAACTTTTCTAGAGTGACTTAAAAGTATTATAAATTTTTACGAAAATATCACTAAACTTGATATAACTTTAATATAACCATGTAAAGCTTAAATATCTAAAACAAAAAAATCATGTTAATCATGCTTTTCAAATCATCAAGTAAACATGACTAAATATCACATAATGAGAGAGTTAAGAAAATGTGTACCATTTTTCTCCAAAGGTGCTACTAAACCAAACAAGAAAATAAGAATAGGAAAATAAGAACTCAAAGGAATGAGCCAAAGAGAAGGTCTTCAAGTCTCCAAGCTTCAAAGAGTAGTTCTTCGATTACCCAAAGAGATGATATCTAAGCTCCAAAATGATAATACTTGGGGGTATTTATAATGGGGGGTATAAAGTTAGTAAGATGTTAATGAAGTGAAGATATAAGAAAGAAAGATAGAAAGATTTGATGAAGGGGTGCAAGTGATCTCATGGATAAGGGGGTATTTATAATGGGTGTGTAAATTTTTTTTTAACAAGAGTGTTATGAGTATGGAAGAAGACTAACTTGTGTAAGAGATTTAGAGTGTGTAAGTGAATTTGTAAGAGTTGGAGTGTAGGAGAAAGTTAACTTGTATAAGAAAATGCTTGTGTAAGTGATAAAAATCATGAGTTTGAAAATCATGAGTTTGATAGAAATAATTTTTGGTTCATCATATTTTTGTTCTAGTTTATCCAAGTGAATATATTTTAGAATAATGGGTAAGTTTGATTAAAGTTGAATATTAAAAACTAGAACCGTAAATAAAATATTAAAATTTTTTTTTTAAAAAAAAAAAAAATTTTAGTGCTTCTAAAGAAATTTAAGAAAACATTCTTCTTTTTTTTTATAAATAGTGGAAATACTTTTTAATTGTTTGACAAATTTAAAAGACCAAAGGATTAAAGGTGATTTGAATTAGATAACCAAAGGATTAGGAATTCGAATTGAAAATTCGGAACAATTAATTAGAAGATTAAGATTACGAAATTTGAGCCTGTTACAATTATGTTGTAGTGGAAATACTTTTTAATTGTTTGACAAATTTAAAAGACCAATAATTAGCCAATAATCCAAATTAAAAGTTATTTACAAAATACACAAGATTTTTTATTTTTTATCTATTAAATGTGAACCAATTAACAGTTTCTAGTGGTCAGCAACAAATATTGTTAGGATTTAGAAAATGGGCCTGGGCAACCCAAACAAAGAGGAGAAGAAGTAGTCCACTCATAAACCCAAAGAAGGTTCACTACTAAAACCAATTGGTAATAGTAGGAGTTACTCCTTGAGTATATAAAGTGATGCATACTCTTCTCTTTCTCCAATGTGGGACAACTCACATGTGGTAACACATGAGCACTTCAACAAATATATATGATCCATCACAAATCACTTCATAGGTTTACATTTTCTAGCGCTTTTTAATCTTCATGTAAATCATTTTTGTCTCAATTAATAAATTTCTATTCAAATTTATTTCCCATCTAACTCTTCACTTTTTTAATAGGTGTTTGAACTTCATAGTTGTGTCTTGTACTGTAGCACATGTTTAAACCAGCACATTAATTCACTTTTGTTTTATCTATTGCAAAGGTATATTATTTTATATTTTATTTAATCACATGTATCTTAATTACACCCAACTTTTATAACATGAATTTTCTCAATAACCCATATATTTTATTCATAATAATTTGGATTTGATTAAGTTATACTATTAAATAAAAATTAATCTTGTCTTATTTATCTTAAATCTTAAAATAATTATATACTTAACTAGTATAGAAACTCGTGCAATACACGAAATTGTTAGCATAAAATTTTATGTAAATATTATATTTTAAATCCGTGTAATGTTTCAACAATGTTTGTATAATGATTTTTTGTCATTTTCAAAATAATTTTTGATTGTCATGTATCTTTTATTTCTTTATAAATATTTTAGAAATTAAAATTTCAATCAAAAAATTTAATTAATTAGCAAATACTTCAACATTAAAAAACAAATATACATTCTAAGAAACTTTTATTGAAAATATTATCTGTCTTTTATATTAAAAATATTATATTCTAAAAAATTTAACAAAATATGTCTAATTGTGATATACTACTCATATATTAACTAGATGAGTTAATGCTAATTTTGGTAAGACATATTCCATATGGCAAATCACTGAGAGAGTGCCATGTGAAATTTTACAGTCTTTTTATAAGATTGTATGATTGGTTTAGGAATAAAAAATTACCCTTTAAATTTGGGTGTCTTGGGGAAAGGGAGGTTAATGGTAGGAAATTGGAAACAATGCCTTCTCAAGAGAATCGGCCACTATGTTTTACTTCCTTAATTCCTATTACTCGGAATATTAGAAATATTTCATTATTCATTCATCATTTTTATTTTACTATTAGTGTTTAATATATAAGTTAAAACATAGTCAAATGAGATTATTTGATTCGTCTCAACGTAAAAATTAATATTATATAATTTTATATTATATATAATTTGAGATATTTATAATTGAATTAATGCATTAAACTGCGTGAAAAAAAAGTAAATGTTTACATTATAGAACGAAGGCAGTATAATTCTATTGTTCTTCAATAAAAAAAATTAAATTTAAATTGTGTCTTAATTAGAGTATATATTAGTATTATTTTTATATATAAAATTTTGGGTTCTGTTACGGGGTCAATTATAAACTCGTAATTTATTTAGTCAAACCATAAACCGCCTACCTTAGTCGAATAACTTCCCAAAATAACTACCCACTAACCGACTATAACCTCCCATTATCATTAAATATAACCTCCCATCTCCCATAAATAACTCCCTCCTGAGTGTTATAAATAGAGGTTACTGACATCATTTGAAAGGGACTAAGATTTAATATTTCTACCAATACTCCATAAAAATACCGTTCTCCTTATGATCGATATGTAACCAAATATCCTTTAATTGATCTGAACTCATCCTACAATCCGTTATTCTGTTTTCATTAATTATCATATATTCATTACTTTCGATTTCCCGATCTAACTTGAGCGTCGGAGGGGTTTTCCGGGAAACCACCCCGGGCAAGGCTAACGTTGTATTGCAAGATTTGAGGTCTCATCATCGGAAGGCTCAAGCATATTAACAATCGTCCCCGATTACACCTATCTCCAGGTATTTTAACTGTCTTTTGCACTTCCTCGTTTCATTACCGAAACAGTTTGGCGTCGTCTGTGGGGGACACGTAGGATAACTAACATCTTACCTAGAACATATAAGCCATGATCTCAAACTCAAGTATCACCGTGTTTCGATCATAATCGAATATTGAGGTCACTGTCATATTCGCTTTGGTAATTATGGTATAAGGCATGAAGTGTAATTATCTTAGCATGATGTTTTCTGCCGTGTATTATAGCCATTAATTTGGTATCTATGGTCAAAGATAGTAAGGGTAAATATTGACCGATATTGGTTAATTAAAATGATTTGCTATTTCTTCTTGAGACATTATGCGGTTACAGCAATTGCAATTTTTGAAGAAATTTTAGTGGTTGATTAAAATGCTACAATTTTGACCAAATTTAAGTAGTTAATTAAAATGATCCAAGTAAGTGGGCAGTTTCATTTTCAATTGTTTTTCAATAGATAAGTTAGTGATCTATTACCCTAACTTTACATACAAATCCTACTGATTAATGATTTTTATGGTTTACCAAGACATAATTGCTCATGTCGTGCTGAGTCCTAATATATTCCTTTACCATCAGTGAACACGAATCATCAAATATTGAAGGTCGGTTTGATGCACTTTCTTAAGGGTTATTAGATCCGTAGAATGTTTCCAAACAACTTCAACTGACTAAAACGTTCAGTCTCAATGTTGAAGTTCGGTTTGATGCACTATCTAATGGATTAGATGACCCGTAGAAAGTTTCCAAACTAACTGCAACTAAATGGTTTCGCTCTAAAAAGTTAGTCCACATATTACCCAATTCAATGTATTGGTTGGATCCGGGTACAATCTAAACGTGGTTCAAATTATTTATATCGGATCCCCGGAAAACACCTACAATGACGACTGTATTGGCTGGATTCGGGTACGATCTGACAGTGGTTCAAACAATCTACATCGAATCCCTGGAAAACTACCAACATTCAATGTAATGGCTGGATCCGGGTATGATCTAACAGTGGTTCAAACTCTCTACATCTGATCCCCGAAAAACAACCTACATTGACTGTATTGGCTTGATCCAGGTATGATCTGATAATGGTTCAAACTTCAAACCATCCACCCGTGAAAGATCAATCTTCGGTGACTCGGTACATGGAGAAAAATCATCACCGTCGCCTTCTAATGAGATGCTACATAAAGGATGCAAATCTTAGACCAATATTGCCAAGTGAAGAATATATTGTATTAATCTGATGATGATCATATGGTTATTCTTGCTTTTATTCATCAACGTATATCAGGTGTTTCGTATTTGTTGTATTCATGGGTAATTATGAAAGGTGATCAAGTATGATATTGACATATATTAGAAGAATTATTTATTATATCTGCGTGGGAATTCAATACTTCAACATTATTATTCTTATTATATTGGGTCTTACTTATACGTGGTTTTCAATGACGAATGTATAAAGTCATCCGAGCTTTCACCTAGTTTGAAAGTCATATTATTATTCAAGTCCCAAAAACGTAGACGTTAATATTCATATTATGAAGTCATCCGAGCTTTCACCTTGTATGAAAGTCATTATTATTATTAAAGTCCCAAAACGGGGACTTTATTTATCATATTATGGAATCATCTAAGCTTTCACCTAGTATGAAAGTCATCATTATTATTGAAGTCGCAAAACATGGACTTTATTTGTCATATTATGGGATTATCAAAGCTTTCACTTAGTTTGAAGTATTATTATTTAAGTCCCAAAATGATTGATTTTGGGCGATATTTTCTTAGTATTCATCTTCATTATTAAACTTTCACCTTGTTTGAAAGTGGGATCCTTGCGAGTGTCACCTAGTTTGATAACTCGGACTAATGGGGATCATTTGAAAAAATTCTTCATTTAACAAGATATGCAAGGGGCTAGTATCATCATTATCCGTACCATCACAATCCATACTCTACCATGCTTAGTCATATCATCGGTCATAGTATCAGTGTTTTCAGTATTTTCAGCATTGTCAGTACTTTCAGATTTTTCAGTACTTTCAGATTTCAGCATTTTCAGATTTTTCAATATAATATAGTTCGTTTAATGTAATCCGCGTTTTCATTTAATGTAAGCATTTACAGTCCATTATTTCTGATCAGTCAGTCTAAACATCAGACGTACTTGATGTTTCAACACTAACAGCTTGTCAGACGTACTTGACAACCAATGTAATCAATTTTTGCATATCTTCTTAAATTCATTTTATCTCATCATTTCGTCACATCGATAAGTCGGACCCTGAAAAAGGGTTCCCTTGTCAAAACAAGTTAGCCTGGGCGTCATTTGTCAAAGTATTCATAGCGACTAGTGAGTATCACCTAGCTTGATAACTCGATCACTTATTTAGTAATGCGGACCTATGTCCGATCAATATTCATCAAGGCGGAACTATGTCCGATCAATATTCATCAATGTTTTCGAAGGATTCACCTAGTTTGATTCCTTATCTAAGTCCCGGGTGATTGATTGCTGGGCAATGCGGACCTATGTCCGATCAATATTCATCAAGGCAGACCTATATCCGATCAATATTCATCAAGGCGGACCTATGTCCAATCCATATTCATCAATGCAGACCTACGTCCGATCAATATTCATCAATGCGGAAACGTCCGATCAATATTCATCAATGCGGACCTATGTCTGATCAGTATTCATCTTCGAAGGATTCACATAGTATGATTCCTTATATAAGTCCCGGGTGACTGATGACTGGGCAATGCAGACCTATATCCGATCCATATTCATTAAATGCGGACTTATGTCTGATCCGAATATTTATCAATGTTTTTGAAGGATACATCCAGTATGACTCCTTATCAAAATCCCAGGTGATTGACTGTTGGGTCATATCATCATAACAAGCTCAAAGGCTGAGTCATGGTATCAAGCTCAAATGCCGAATCATCATATTAGGCTCCAAGGCCAACTCATCAAAAGTGGCCCAAAGGCCAAGTATTTATTATTCATGGGGCTTCAACCAAGCATGGACTCATCGAGGCAAGAATTCAAAGTTTATTTTATTTGGACCTTATCGCATGGTTTCTATTGAACATTTAATCGGTTCGCATTACAGGTATATTTATTTTCCGCATAAAGAATGATAACCTCGCTACATTAAATTCCCTCCTCTATCACTCTTCATGCATGGGGCTAATGTTACGGGGTCAATTATAAACTCGTAATTTATTTAGTCAAACCATAAACCGCCCACCTTAGTCGAATAACTTCCCAAAATAACTACCCACTAACCGACTATAACCTCCCATTATCATCAAATATAACCTCCCATCTCCCATAAATAACTCTCTCGAGTGTTATAAATAGAGGTTACTGACATCATTTGAAAGGGACTAAGATTTAATATTCCTACCAATACTCCATAAAAATACCGTTCTCCTTATGATCGATATGTAACCAAATATCCTTTAATTGATCTGAACTCATCCTACAATCCGTTATTCTGTTTTCATTAATTATCATATATTCATTACTTTCGGTTTCCCGATCTGACTTGAGCGTCGGAGGGGTTTTCCGGGAAACCACCCCCGGGCAAGGCTAACGTTGTATTGCAGGATTTGAGGTCTCATCATCGGAAGGCTCAAGCATATTAACAATCGTCCCCGATTATACCTATCTCCAGGTATTTTAACTGTATTTTGCACTTTCTCGTTTCATTACCGAAACAGGTTCAATTCTGGATGTCTTCCTTTTAGTCCTTCCTCTCTTTAGATCTACCTTGTTCTAATAAAATTAAAAAAAAAAATAAAAAAACTGTGATTATTTTTAAAGAAAAGTCAACACTCAAGATAAAAAAATCAAACACTTATACTGTTGGCAAAAGTAGACATGAATTATTCTTGGTAGGTGAGGAAGCAAAGTAACGACCCTTCTTTATGAAATCTAAATTGATTTTTGGTGCACAAGTTTCTAATTTAGATTAGACAACTTTACTTTAAACTTTGAAAAATTAATCCCCACTAATTTAAACAACGTACTCTTACGCACTAACTTAACTGGCTTAAGACTACAAATACAAATTCATTATTATTAGGTTGACTAATTACCTTGATATTAGTGAATTCATGATACTCCCTTTGCCTTAATTTGTTTTATTCATATCTGTTCAATCAAATCATCAGGTCGATTTTGGTTCAGAAGTTTTAGGTCGGTTCAAAATTGAGTTTTATGTCCACATTAAATCTTATTCACATCTGTTCAATCAAATCATCAGGTCGATTTTAAAGTAAGATTAAATCTTTTTTGAATTTGTTTTAATTAGTTTTGAGGTGTTCATTCAGGACATTGGGTCGATTTCGGATAATGTGTTTCAAGTCTATTCAAAATCGGGTTTGTATTCACATTGATCTATACCTATTTTAAATTTATTTTAAAATCGAGTCAAGTTGAATTCAAATGTGAAATTAGACACATACCAAATCGTTGAATATATTTTTAGCCCCTCTTAAGTTTTACTATGTTTAAGTTGGTTGATCTAACTTCTAAGTGCGTTCCCCATTATTAATTTTTTTTTTCCGAAGTTATAACCGTATTTTTTTTTTTTTGAAAATAGTTATAACCGTATATCACGTAGGGGTAATATATATAATTAGATATGAACAACGTTAGCTGCTTTTACTTTTGAAAGGGGGAATATATACATTTTTTATACACAAATTCTTACTTGAGACCGTCTTTTGTAAATACGGCTCTTAAAAGTTCAGTCCAATTCTAAATATACATTGTTACAACTCTATGTATAGATTTGGGCTGAACTTTTAATTTAAAAGTTGTCTTTACAAAAGACGGTCTCTCAAGAGAGCACCTGTTTTTTATAATATATTTAATTTATACTAATACTAACTATCAAAATATAAAACTATTACTATTGTAAAGTTTTTTAAAAAATTTAAACCAATTTTGTAAATAAGAAATCGTGAATTTATTTTCTAATTAAAGTACCAATTTTATAAATACAAACACGCGGCAAATCTAGTAAAAAAGCCAACAGAAGTACAAACTACTAATAAGTACATATTAATACAAATAATACAAAAAAAGTATATTGAAAAGTATCATAATAATATAATAAAATTTAAAACATTTTTTAAACTCAATGCCTTCACATGCAGGCGCTATAAGACATTCAAGTCCGTCACTTCCTATTTCCATACAAGACTTTTAATTTCCCTCAAGAAATAACATATAACTTGGCTTATTCTCACTAAAAATTTGTACACATTTTCTGTAATAATCCAAACATAATTAGATTAAAATTAAATCATCTCATCGAGCTTGATTCATATCATCATCCTACGCAGTGTATCCCGCTCATAGAAAACTATGGACAGGGTTTGGAGGAAAGAAAAGCGCGACCAAAAGGAGTCTCCCGGCTCGAGAAAGACTAAGAGAAGCCCCTGCGTCATCGAGCTTGATAAAGAGCTGAATCAGACATTACTGCTCTAGAACTCCTCGACCTTCTTTGATGTCTATTTCTATTTCTATTTCTATTCTTTTCCTCATCATTTTCTCTTGTTTCAACTTTTTCTTGTTCTTGATTTGATACATTTCCTTTCGGTTCCACCCCAAATTCCTTCTCATTATTTTTATCTTCATTATCTTTAACATTACTACACAATAATTGTTCCTCTTTGTTGCTTATAATAACTTGACCTTGTTTTGGTGCAACATAAACAAAAGGACACCCAAAAGACATGTCATTAAGGTCTAAAAGAGGTTCTAATATCTTGATTACTGCACTCATTGTAGGCCTTGTTTTGGGATGTTTGCTTAGGCATTGGTAAGCCAACATTGCGGCTATTTTAGACCCTTCTATTGAGTATTGCCCGTCTAATCTTGGGTCCATTATGCCTTCCATTTTTCTTGGGTCTTTTAGTAGAGGCCTTGCCCACTCTACTAGACTTTGCTCTTTTTTTGGACGCTTTTTGTCCATGCATCTTCTTCCTGTTAGTAACTCTAATAAGACTACTCCGTAACTGTAAACATCGCTCATTGTTGTCAAGTGACCTGGTTTATAGAGATATTCAAATGATTGTGTTATTATTCGAATTAAATCGTTTTCATCAATAATACGTGATAGAATATATGATATAATATCCTAAGACTTCAACAAGTTTTGGGTTGAGTTGGTTTTGATAAATTTGGGTTGTACACATGACCTATACAAGAGGAGAGTTGACTGACAAATACCCGATGAGGTTCTATCCTAAAACCAAATAGTGTTAGGAGTAGCCCATCAAATATATATGTTAGTCAGCCTCTTTTTATTTTTTCAATGTGGGATTATTTTCCAAAACTCCCCTCACATATGAACTCATTTTTTTAATTTGGCGGGAATACCATTCTTTTCAAATAGAAGACCAATTTTTTCCAATTGATAAAAAATCGTTTGCTCTGACATCATGATAAATTCGTTATTAGGTTAATACATATCATTCACATGTAGGTTATTTTCATCAAGTTCCTTAACATGACATCAAATTCAAAACCAATGCAAAAAAGCCTAATAAAATACAATACAAGCTTTTAATTAAATTATTTTCTTGAAAACATGATTTGCCCAAAATAATTATCTAAACATAGAAAATTTACCCAAACATAACAAACTTTAACATATCTTTATTTTTCAATAATTTAGCAGAAAATTAATTAAGCATTGGCTTTTCTTTATCTTTAATCTTTATCTTTAAATATAAAAAATGGTAAAATGATAAAAATTGTGGCCATACATAAGGGCCAAAAAAGTACCTGTCATGATGTATTCTGGGGCTGCATAACCTTTAGTGCCCACTATATTTTTGGTCGACACATGAGTCTTATCTTCCTCTGGTCCATCTCTAGCAAACCCAAAATCTGATAGTTTAGCAGTATAATCCTACACAAACAATAAATTAAATAGTGATTAACTAAGATTAATTAACAACACTAATATATATAATTAAAGAAAAATTATAGATTTATCAATAACTTACAGCGTCTAATAGAATATTTGCAGCCTTAAAATCTCTGAAAATTACTGGTTTTTTATTCAGTTCATGAAGATAAGCTAACCCTTTTGCTGCTTGTAATGCAATCTTGATTCTTGTTAACCATGGTAATGGAATAGACCGTCCTAATTTTATTTTTTTTAAAATTAAAAAGGCAATAATATATAGCTAGTGGTGAGAATTGAATCATTCTGACAATAGTAAAATAAATAAAATAACTTTCAATTATTAAATTAACCCGATTTTGAGAGTTAATTAATAATGTATTAAAAAAGAGATATACTTACTGCTAAAAAGCTGCTTGTCCAAATTACCCCTAGCCATGTATTCATACACAAGAAGTCTTTGGTCATTTTCACAAGAGTACCCAATTAGCTTTACCAAATGAGGATGCCTTAATTGCCCTAGATATATCACTTCCGCCTACATCATAATTGTGGGTATTTAGTTAATTATAATCCATTCATTTCCATTTAAAGAAAAAAAAAAATCAATTAACTCTGTTTTAAATTAATTGCAACATTACAAATATTACACTGTTTATAATTATCACTTTTAATTTATGATTAATTGTCAGATGGGATTTTGTTTACATTGAATTTTTATTATTTTTAGGAAAAATTACTTAGGATAATCCGACTTAATGGTGATTTTTCTACGATAATTTCATTTATTGATTAACCATGAATAATCCAACTTTGACGATATTTTACTAGTGTAAATTGGATAACTTACCAACCACTCCTTATGGCCTTGAGTTCCTTCCAAATCCAAGACCTTAACAGCAACAGCTTGAGGGTCTAAACCGGGCCTAAGATCATCATGTATGAAACCCTTATAAACCGCACCAAACCCACCTTCACCAAGAAAGTTACTCAATGCAAAGTTATTAGTGATCAATCTAAGCTCATCATGGCTAAAAACATGGAGATTCGAGCCCGGGATCGAGCTCGAAAGCTCGTTGATCGAGATTTCGGAGGAGTTAAAATGGTTATTTATGCCCAAATGAGGTACTCTTTGGGGTGAAGGGGAAGGGGAAGGAGTTTGCTTAGGATGAACTAATTCATCTTTAGTGTCAAGAGAATTGGTAAAACAACATATGGCCATTTTTAGTGCCATATTGTTGTTTTTAGGGGTGGTTGGCCTTTTTTTCTTGGTGGGTTAAGGAATTTCTTTTGGTTTTGTGTAGGATTTATTTTTGGGGTAGTGATTGAAATCCTCCAATTTAAGGGGGTGAGCTTAAAGATTAAGCAAAATAGTAGTATAATTGATGTGAATGGAAAGGGAAGTGGAAATTTGGGTTTGTGGTTTATAGACTACCTTTTTTTGAGGCTACTTTAACAAGGGAAGACCGGCCAAAAATGAAAGGAAAAGTCTCAAAAGTTTTGGTATAGTAGGAGTGTTAGATAGTAGTGGATATAATACATAATTGTAACACTAATAATTAACTTATATAGTTATATATTTATGTTTCACATTATTTTTCAATTGAATTAAGCATATCATTCTAACTCATTTTGTTCTATTTTATTTATATAATTCCGTTGATATATCGTTTGCACTCCTTTATTTTCACTATTTTTCAGTTCATTTAAATTCAGTTCTACAATGTTATATTTATGTAAGAAAAAAAGGGTTATAAGTATATCCATTTACATTTAAAATAAATGTGAAAATTTTTTTGAAGTAAAAATAAAAAATTATATTACTGATTAAACAAATAAAGAGAAAAGAAATTTTATTCTCATGAAAGAACCAAATATACAAACCAAAAGGCAAAGAAAAACGAATCATTTAGAATAAATTCTAGTCTAGGTCAAAAAGGTTAAGAATCCAATGTTAAATACTACGAGAGAAATCATCTAAGATGGACCCCCTCCCAAACCCACTTAGAAAAACAAACTACAACAAAAGAAAACAAAAACAAGGGCCCTAAATTTAGTGAAGATTAAGTTTTTTGAGAGATTGTCTCTTAGGCTTTAGAGACCTATCCCATTAACCTTTAATTTTAAAAAATATTAAATATATTTAGAACTGAAAGTTAGTTACACATTTAAGGAAAATTGTTTTTTTCCTCCCTTGTGCACATCGTGTTTAATTTCAAATCGAAAAACAACATTATTCAGTTATTCAACCATACATTTATCATCTCAACCATCAAATCAAATCATTAGAAAATTTAAATAAAATTGTCAAAATGAGATTAGAATGAAAGATTAAACAAATTTATAGTCAGCATATTAACTTACTAAAATTGGTGTTTTATATTATCTAAGTTGATACTTTAGAATAAGAAGTTGGTGTTTTATTATGATGAAGTTGGTATTTTCAATAGTTTGAATTTTATATTTGGTAGTATATGATGCTTAAGTTGGTATTATAGCATGACATAGTTGGTATTTTAGATGCTTATAGTTGGTGTCCTAATATGATGAACTTTGTGATTTAGTATACTGAAGTTGGTGTTTCAGTGTATTTAAGTTGGTGTTTTAGTATGCTGAAGTTAGTGATTTAATGTGTTGGAGTTGATGTTTTATGCTACTTAGGTTGCTGTTTTACACTAATGAAGTTGGTTATCATAGAAAGTGGGTATTTAACGAGTCTAATTGATCAAATCAAATTATGCTTGTTTTTATATATATGTACTATAAGTTGACCTTCAATTAAAAGTGGGTATGCTCTAGTTTTTGATAATTGTTTTGGTACTAACTCTAATTAGTACAACAACGGCACAACATTGATGAAAATGAAACAAGGTTTTTATTACTTTATATTACTCTTTTAAGTTTTTGGATAATTCTCTTACTTGAAACAAGTAAGATTTTTTAACTTAGTATTTGTGAATCTGCTACGGTAGTTTGCTCTCAGAGTTGCATGGCTAAGGAACATTAGGCAATAGGCACACCATTGAGGAGAATTCAATAAGACACAAAACACAAATTATAATGGAAAATTACTTTTAAAACTCCTAACTCTTTGCGATTTAAATATAAAACTCCTAACTATTGATTATTATTCAAAACTCTTAACTTTAGGCTCATTTTAATTTTAAAGCACTAATACAATTTCATAACTTATTTAACCGGTTACCATTTTGTAAAAATGAGGGGTAAGTGAAGGGTCGTGTAAGGTTAAAGCAGGTGAGGTGATTAATAAATACAATTGGGTCCCACTATTTCTCTACTAAAACTAATTTATCCGATTATAAGTCATCTTGGACTTTGAATTTAAAATGGGCCCAAAGTTGGGAGTTTTAAATATTAATCAATTATTGGGAGTTTTATATTTAAACCGCGCATAGTTGAGAGTTTTTAATGTAAAGGTAAAGATAAAGGACACTTTAATATCCCGCATAAGACAGGGTCTGGATGGGATTTTTATTTTTCTTGAAAGATGCAGACAAATCATACCTGTACCCCCAATAAAGGAGTAAAGAGAGATGCGCACAATCAAGAAACCCCTAATTGATACCTGCGATGCTCCATATACAGATGTTCTATCCATTAGGCCTCAAGCGGTTTTGGTAAAAGAGAAGTAGAACATTTTAAAGTTAAAATAATATAAAATTGAAAAATTTTAAAATATAAATTAAATTTAAAAACTTTTATAAGGTCATATTTTCAAAATTAAATTTGCTTTTGGAGGCATTAATTATAAAAGCATTTCATAATAAATTGTTATTCTATGTACTTGTGATGTGAGTGAGGCCCTCATAGTCTACGACCATTGATCGATGGTATAGCTATTAGCTGGTATTGGGCCCCACAAGACGTTAGTGCGTTAAAATAATAGTGACATTTTATGGAATGGGGCACGTGCCTCTATACCAGAACTCGGTGCTTTATTGAAACAAAAAAAAAATAAATAAATAAAAGAAAAGAAAACGAAGAATTGCATTTCGCCCCGAATTTTCTCAACTCCAAATTTGACAATTTTGTTCATTTGAAGTTACTCCAGGGAATGGTTTGGTATGGGTATTGGACACTAACGGCCCGTTTGGTATGCGGTTATAAACGGTGGTAATGTGAATAAAAAATAGTGTAATTTTAGTTAAAAAATCTCTTAGTTATCTTGATGTTAATGCTTGTCCAACTTCAATTATCTTTTTTTTTTTTCAAAAATGCATTCCAATGAATTACCATTGGGAGAGGTGGTATTAGGTGGTACTGGTAATGAAAATTTATAAACAAAAAAACTTTTTTGTGATCAAAGTTTCATTACCATGAAAATGATATGAAACTTTTGATGAAATGTTATGCTATAGCTCGTTCCCATTACCACCATTTAATACCACAATTTAATTAGATTTTCTTTGAGAGACGTATCTCAAGCCCAACCCATTAAAGATTAATGCCTACTTACAGTATTCTTAATGCCTACTTACACTATCATTAATGTTTATTTTTCATATCCTTAATGCCTACTTTCAATATCTTAAATGTTATTTACATCATTCTTAATATCTATTTACAATATTTTATAAAATATAATGGACCGACCTAATTAGTTTTGGTCTCTCAAAGAAACCGTCTCTCGCAAGAATTTGTGAAAAATTTAAAAAGAGTTTTTGAATATATATTTTTTAAATTTAAGTTTTTGTATGGATCTTCACAATGAGATATTTTCATATAAACTTTGCTCAGTAAATAATTATAAATTTAAATTAATCACTTATAATCTTAAAGAGATCTCTATAGAGATATAGACTTAATATATAAACTCATTTTACAATAAGATGACTTGAAGAACCTGAATTTGTAAGTTCCACTAATGTAACCTAAGATCAGTTTTTTGTTTTACATTTTTTGGCCCATTTTTGGGCCTAGAAAGTACTAAATGGGCCCATTTTCGGTTTCAGATGCAGCTTCCTCATCGTCTTATAATTTGATGATACCCGCCCTTTAAGGTGAATTTAAGGGAAACTAACGAAGTACATATTGCTCTATGCCATTCATAAAGTAAATCATACACTTTTTTTAAGTTAGGTTCGGATGTTAATTTAGTACGTTAATTGATTAACAAATAAACTTTACTATATTAATTGATTAACAAATATCTGAGTATATAATTTCTTTCCATAGTTGGAAATTAGTGTTCACTTCTAACATATGTAATAATCAATACTCTACTCTAATTATTTTGATCGGAAACTCTCATACCCCCTTATCCGTGCAACCAACCCAGACTCAATAAGTTTTTCAGAATATTCTGACTTACTAACTTTAAGACTCAAAAGGACAATTTCAAGACTTAAAAGGTTAATTTCAAAGTTTTTAATATAACATTAATGTTTGAGTCATCCTACTTTAGAGTTAAAATGAGAATTTTAAGTCTAGAAATTAGTTTTTTAAGTCTTAAAATTGGTTTTTTAAGTATAGAAATTGAACTTTTAAGTCTTGAAATTGTCAAATTCCATAATTTAAAATGTCAATTTTAAATCTTTAAAATTGTTTTTTTGAAGTCTTCAAATTCGTCATTTAACTCTTAAAATTGACATTTTAATTTGTAAAATTGGTAAAAAAAATATATATACAATTGGGCAAGCCCAATAAAATGCGCCTCACAAGTGAGACCGCCTTACCCAAGTTTTATTCTATTTTGATAGAACTAAAACTTATTTTGTTGAATTAAGTGCCAAGTCATCTAGTCATGTAGATTAGATGAATTTGATCACATTATCAAACATGTCATGTCTTGTACAGTTATACGTTAGAGAAGGAGGATGTGGATGAAATAAGTCGTGAAGAATTGAGATTTTGATCGCTACATAAGGTGATCAATGTGGCGCAAATGAAGTGCTTTGGGCAAAGTAAAGAAGGCTTTTATTAAGGCAAGAAGAGGCTTCACTGCGATGCTAGACCATAGCTTGAACAAGACAAGGCAGGAAGAAGGGTTGTCATGAACGAGGCAAGTCAGGCAACAAGAAACAATAAACAATGACGAGCAGCTGAAGTTGCACGTTCGATTTTTCAAATACCAAACACTAATATTTTTCACATCAATTCACATATATCTTTTCCGATTTTATTTTGTGAAAAAGGAACTAATATTTATATTTAACTAATAAAATTCCGAATATTATGTACTTATACTCATTTCTAGATTTTAGAAATCAGCTTAAGCAACTGAAATAATAGAGATGTCGTATCTCCCTTACAAGTACAAAAGAGGTTCGATTAACACCAATATGTAATAAAGTTATTACTTTTACGCATAATTCAGTCCTTTTTTCAGTAATTATCAGCAACCGAAATAAAAGAGATGTCGTATCTCCCTGCATTTTGTTTCTTATCCGACCCATTTTAGAAGAGCTTTGTAAGGACCGAGTTGAAAACAGGTCAAGCCAAAAATGGACTCAATTATAATTAAAACACAAATTCTTGTATGTATGAGACAGTCTCACCGTGAGACATACCTCATATTTGGGTTAAATAGCCTAATATAAGAAACTTTTAGCTTATGGGCTTCTTGTTTTGAGGTCGTCTTAATGTGAGACGGTCTCATGCAAGACGGGCTGTAATTAAAACGAAACGGGATATTATAGGGCTCAATAAGAGTCGGAAATTGTCTTTGTAAATAACATAATTAATGAATAATTTAAATATTATAAATAACAATGTCAATAGGGATTATTAATATTTTTCAATTTAATTATTATAATTGATAATTTAATTGTTATAAATTGATAAATGGATATTAAAATAATTTTTGGTAATAAAAATAAGCTGAGTTAGGCCAGACAAGGCTTTCAAAGCCCGACACATTTAAAGCCCATAATATGTTTAAAGGGCCATGTCCAATCAAGCCCGTCTTTACTTACGCCTGACCCGACCCTTATTCGGCCCATTAAACACCCCTAAACAAGACAGAAAATATATACACTTGTTTTCTCCGAGGCAAGTCACATATGAACAATAATGAGTTTCCGACTTTTGGATTCATCAGTGTTCGTCTTCTAGAAATAATGTCTCAAAGTGTCATTATATTGGGAGCCCCCAAATTCAAAAATGAGCTAGAAAGATACGTAAAATTGGAGTCATTTTCCATACACCAATTAGAACACCAATAATTGTCAAGAATATAATAAAAATATCTAAAGGCTACAAGTAGTGCCTTAACTACTCAATTAAGACCTAAAGTTTGGAAGACTAACTATTGAAATGTCTTAAATATAAAGATAATTAGGATGTGATAGATAAGAGAAGAGAAGAGATAGGGATTAGGATGGTATTGGTATTCCATCATTGTCAATTTAGAACATCAATTTACACTTTCTCTAACTTAGAAGTTTCAAGGAACAAGTATATGTGTCTTATTTCATTCTAGATTATTAGATCTTTCTTTAGTGAAATCTTTTATATGTTCTAGAAATAAGGCAATTACTTCTTTCTTTCTATTCAGCTAACTAGTATAGAAACTCGTGTAATACATAGAGTTGTTAGTATAAAAGTATATATAAAAATATAAATTTTAAATAGAGATGTAATTAACCAATTACATGTTATTGTTGGAAATACTTCACATGTAAGACAAGATCCCACATCGACAAAATAGTGGGTTGTTGACTTGCATATATAATTGATGAGATACTCTTCTTACTACCATATGGTTTTGGGAAGCAATGAAACTCACCAAGTGTATGTGCAAGTCAACGCTCTATTTAAAAGAGGACTTGCATATATAATGGTTGAGGCCCCAGGATATGTTATATACTCTAACACGCCCCCTCACACGAAAGCCCTTTGGGTTCGAAGTGTGGATGCAACACATGCCATCCTCATACATGGTGCTAAATTTTTCACTTTAAATGAGGGGTGTGGTTGAGATTCGAACCTGTGACCTCTTGTCACCCTGGCTTCTGATACCATGATAGGCTGTGACAATTTGTCACATAATCTCACCGTGGCCCACTCATGTGGACACGGGAAACCCGTGGGCTCGGGCCCACAAACCCACGGGTCAAGAGCGTTGACTTGCACATACACTTGGTGAGTTTCATTGCTTCCCAAAGCCATATGGTAGTAGGAAGAGTATCTCATCAATTATATATGCAAGTCAACAACCCACTATTTTATCGATGTGAGATCTTGTCTCACATGTGAAGTATTTCCAACACTCCCCCTCACATGTGAGCCACATCATACAAGGAACCACCTTCGGCTCTGATACCATATTAGGCCGGTGACAATTCGTCACATAATCTCACCGTGCCCACTCGTGTGGTCACGGGAAACCCGTGGGCTCGGGCCCACAAACCCACGGGTCAAGAGCGTTGACTTGCACATACACTTGGTGAGTTTCATTATTTCCCAAAACCATATGGTAGTAGGAAGAGTAGCTCACCAATTATATATGCAAGTCAACTACCTACTATTTTATCGATGTGAGATCTTGTCTCACATGTGAAGTATTTCCAACACTCCTCCTCACATGTGAGCCACATCATACCAGGAACCACCATCGGCTCTGATACCATGTCAAGGAACCAACTCAACTAAAAGCTTAAGCTAATGGTTGAGGCCCCAGGATATGTTATATACTCTAACAGTTATCGTACTTTTTATGGCAAATCTAGCTAATCTTCATAACATTATTATAATAATTTTTTGTCATTCTCAAAATATAATTTTTGATTATCATGTATCTTGTTTTTGATGAATTAATATTTTAGAAATTGAAATTTCAATGAATAAACTTTAGTATTATTAAAATACTTCAATATGAAAAAACAAATGTATATTCTAAGAAACTTAAATTGAAAATCTTATCTAACTTTAATATTCAATCTATAATATTTCAAGAAAATTTAAAGAAACACATTGTGGGATACTACTCATATATTAAGAAATAAGTAGATGATAACTTCGGTAAGAATCATTTCATATGACAAATCACTATGAAAAGGTTATGTGGAATTTTACCGTTTTTTATTAGATTGTATGATGATATGATTGACTTGTTTATTTTTTTCAATTCTTGCATATATATATTGCTTTTTTCTACTTTATGATTTGCTCCCTTTAATTTACCTATATAAAAGTTGTTTCATGTCAAAGCTAACAATTATCGAGATAAGAAAGAACTTGTCTCAATGAGATTACAATTGCAATGAGGTGTTGATCTGTTTGTGAAGGGTTAAGACTTAATTTTTGTAAAGGGTCGGAATTTTGTTAGGTTGACCCAAAAAGAAAAATGATAGATTGAACAGATTTTTAACAGATCGAGTTAATACTAAATAAATTTCTATCTTATTTTTTAGAGTCGCTAATCAAAAATATACCAATCTATATAGTTTGTCTAACAAGGGATCGATCTTAAAGAAAGTAAAAAAAAAAGGAATTGGAACATAATTTGGTCATTTTGGCTAAAGGTACATTAAAAACTTTTACATAAACTTGATTGATCTAAAGGCTAGGAGGCTGGAAGCTTGAAATTAATAATTCTGTAGAGTCACAACTTATATCAAGGGCCCAACAATACAAAAATAGGGCCGACCCTTGATATATTAGAGTTCTCGGCGAAATAACACATTGGAGTTCTTTTCCTTTGCAATCTATAACCTATATGAACCTTCTGCAACCATTACTTTAACTTTTTTTGACAAGGGGTCCTGAGCGACGGTCCTTCTTACCCATCCTAGAGTTGGCCCTGTACAAAAATGTTTAATTATAGATATTTTAGTATTATAATTATAAATTGTTGGGACAAATAAAATCAAGTGGATCATTGTATTAGGAGAATTTTAGGTTGATTAGCAGCCTCAAAGGAAAACCTTTCATCTTATACATCATCTTTGGGCCCACACATGACGTACAAAGACGTAAGTCATGAATTGGTAATTGGTAATGGAAATAATTTTATGCATTGAGTATTGATATGAAGTAAAGAATTATTTCGGTCGAAACTTAGTTTTAATTTGTATTAAGTGGGGAAAAAGTAACGTCTACTTTATGTCTCGGTGGAAACATCCAGGTATTTAAGTACAGAGCAGTCCAATTTAATTCCTTAAAGTTGTATGCAATTGAATGTGTTTAAAGGTGGTTGAAGATGGTTAAAAGAGGTTGAAGATCTTCAAATGAAAACAAAATAAACAAAGGTTATTATTAGGACGTGACAATTCGTCACATAATCTCATCGTGGCCCACTCGTGTGGACATGGGAAACGCGTGGGCTCGGGCCACAAACCCACGGGTCAAGAGCGTTGACTTGCACATACACTTGGTGAGGTTCGTTGCTTCCCAAAACCATATGGTCGTAGGAAAAGTAGCTCACCAATTATATATGCAAGTCAACAACCCACTATTTTGTCGATGTAGGATCTTGTCTCACATGTGAAGTATTTCCAACAGTTATTACTAACTCGGGGCGACACCCTAGAAGTCCGTTCTGATGCTTATTAAGTCAAATGAAGCTAAGGGTGAATGTGAATATGAAAATAAAATTAGTGAAGTGTAGGCAAAAGCTTTCTTCATCAGGATCTTTTGTGAGTATTTATAGTAGTTCGATTTATAATGATAATTAAATTAATTGGATCTGCTTTACGATCTAATAATTGATAAAATAAACATATACGTAACCTGAAATTAGGCCTAAATGTTTCATTGACTATCTTTGACTTGAACTTGATCAAATCATCGGCTTTTATAACTAAGTTAAGAGACCCAATTATAAATGGGACCTTGAGCCCAAAACAAGGTTTTTTTTTGCCTATATAAAAAAAATTCAAATTTTATGTGAATTTTAACCATTTTGCCAGATTTATGTTGATGTGGTTCAAAACTTCAAATCCATAAAATCTTAATTAGAAATGATCAAAACATTTGAACATAATTACATAATTGCAAAGCTTGATTTCCATTGGATTGTGTTTTAGAATTGGAAGTGAACTTGTCCGGTTTCAATTAAGTAAAGAAACCTGAGTGAAAAATTAAGTGGACATAAATTTAGACATTAAAATTATAGCTAAATACAATAAAGACAAATATTTGATCTCTTTAGTTTTCGTTATTAATAATTATTATATACTTCATTAATTACAAGAAAAGAAAGTCAAAAGTCACCTATCATTTTTTTGTTACTTCCATAATACTTATTATATTTAACTTTTTTACGCAATCTAATGTACTATTTTGTTCATTTATATGTCGAATTATACACATTTAAAAATTATAAAAAGTTTATATTATGAAAGTATGCGATTAGACGATTCAAACAAGATCCCACTTGATTATACTATTACTTACATATTAGCCATAATATATAAAATAAGCTTAAACGATGAATAATGCCCAAAAACAAAATGTAACAAGTGTTATGAAACGGAGGAAATAAATCACTAACTTTGACTATGATTTCACATCAATTTATAAGAAAAAATATATTTATGTGGGATCTTAATAGATTCATCTTAATATATTCTTTTAATATTAACTTTTAGAATTTTTAAAATTCTCACGATTAAAATTATTTGACTTTTAAATTTGTATTGGGATCAAAACGAAATAAAAAGTGAATGAAAAATAACAAATAAAAACAAATAAATGGAGTACCATAGTCCATATAAGATTTGTAATGTTAGTATGCTGCAATTACTTTCATTATTTTACAATTTCGTTGAATTTGAGCAAAGAAAAATGTCATTTGGAAATGAGGATGAGAAGCTGCTCAAGTCAAAATATACGTGTGTTAACATAAGACTCTAATTTTATTTTAATTAAAAATAAGTATCACTTTTTTTGAAAAATTTCGGAAATTT
Source organism: Amaranthus cruentus (assembly GCA_019425755.1). Classification (NCBI taxonomy): domain Eukaryota; kingdom Viridiplantae; phylum Streptophyta; class Magnoliopsida; order Caryophyllales; family Amaranthaceae; genus Amaranthus; species Amaranthus cruentus. The sequence goes on along the minus strand of CM033458.1, from coordinate 13,640,195 downwards.
CATTATCACCTATTTTTCACTCCATCACCATATTAAAAATTCATATTCAATCACCATAATTTGTAAATCATTATAAAAAGACAAAAAAATAATAATAAAATAAATAAAACCACATAAAAATAATTTATTAATCTTACTAATAACCGTTATTTACTAAAATCTTGTATCAGCGTATCCATTTTAACTAAAAAAGTCTACCTCTTTATATAGGAAAGCGACATTAGACTCTAAAAGTGGTTATCGGATTTGCATTTCTCACTTGATTTAAGATCTTTAGTCCTTTACTTCTATGTTGGTGGGATTGCATTCCCATATCCAACTTATATTCACTTCGTTCTCTCATATTTTTTCATTGGCTCATCTACTCAATTGGTAAATAACCCATCATTTAAGACTTCCTCCGTTTCATATTACTCGCGGCATTATAAAAATGACCCTATTTATTCAATATATTTAATGTATGATTAGCCTATAATCTTTAAGTTAAAACATAATCAAGTAAAATCTTATTTAGTTTGTCTCAATGCAAAGACGGTTGTTATCAAAATTTTTATATTTTTTTAATATATATGATTAGAGATATCAAGAGTTGAATTTGTGTGTTACTGCGTAAAAAATCAAATGTTGTAAGTATTTTAAAACGGTAGAAGTATACATTAACAAAAAGTAAAATTTAGTTTACCAATAATAAATATATATTTTATTTGTCTATCAGTAGTGGGCAGTATTCATTCAATTAACTAAGTATTTTCTAGATAAAACGTAGACTAGATTAAATACAAAATGATCTTCTTGACTAATGAATTCATAAGGACAATTTAAACTCTTGAAGTGATAAATATTGAATGTCAAGCACTTTTTGTATTAACTCAACTTCTATTTTTTTTGAGACAAATAAAAAAATGTAAATAAATTTATTAGAAATGGTAATTGTATGTGGTGCACATAACACGAGCAATATGATGTATATATGCATATAAGCCATGTATAAGGTGAGAATAATTATGATGAATATATCTGATCAGTGAATGAGAATGAATTTAAAAAAATATACCTGTGGGTATGAAAAATCATTCGCCATGGTTAATATATGGATGCTAATTATAAAAAAATTAAATTGATATGGATACAAGAGAAGTGTATCCGCACTCATCTGTGATTTGTTAAATTAGGTTGGACTTATTGTGACTTTCAACATGCACATACTTTACGATGCAAGCCAAGGAGATAGATATATACCATCCCAAAACCATACGACAATGGGAAGAAGGGCTTCAAAATATATCAATAACTAATAAAATATGTATACCATCTTGATTTCTATAATTTGTTGATGTGGTATAAATCATCACTAATACCATCTTACGGTCTTACCCTCCATGAGTCTCACGAGCCAAGAGGGAAAAAACACGTAACGTCAGCAGTCGTCATCATCATCATACTCAGTGTTTTCCGCAGGAAGATCGACGACGTCTCATATCCATAAAGAGAGGGCGGTCAAAAGAGTCATTCAGCTCAAAAAGGTTCAACAGTAATTATATATTGATTTTTTTTTCTTGTGTGAGAAAAATTAGTGATCGGTCAGGCTTTCAGTCCATCGCCGAGCTTCCTTTAAATTCACTTCTCTATTAAAAAGAAAAAGAGAGTGAAAGTGACGAGCCTTATATGTGGACAAGTTTGAAAACCTCTAAACATGATTTCCATATCATGAAAGCTACTAGACATGAAAATGAAGTTATTCATGCTTGATTATTCATGATTATGAATGATTACAAATTTACAATAAATTTTAAATTTTATGTATTATAGAAATTATAATAATTCTAACTTATAACAACTAAATAATTATATTATATATTAATAAAACTAATATAAATTATTCAATAATGCCTTTATATTTTTCACAAATTCTAAATTCAGACGATCACTATAAAATCATTTCTATTTGGTTAGCCCAATATATATTTACTGTTTTTGAATGACCATTTATAATCTTAAAGAGTTAGAGTGACCATTTATAATTTTAAGTTTATTACTTTTTATATTCAAGATTGATTATTTATAACCTTAATATAATCAATTATAATTTTAAATTTCATAAATTAAAAAAATAAATTAATTATATATACTCATTTTATGATAAGATGGTCTTATACTATACATGTTTCTTTCTTCTTTTTCTTTTTTTTTCCATGTCAATGTGTCTCTAAATTTGTCTAGATAGATCCTTTTGATTGTTATATGCACTAAAGTGATACATGGTTTACTAATTACTTGTGGCGACCTATATATATATATATATATATATATATATATATATATATATATATATATATATATATATATATATATATATATATTTTGTAACATCGCCATATTAACTTTAGGAAAGTAAATTAAGTTTTAACTTTTATATCAAAATAAAAAAATTTTTTTTTTTTTTCATTTCATTTATCTATTTTTATATATAATTAGATATCACACTATATTAAATAAAATAAAAAACAAAGTTATTAAATTAAATTAAGTTTTAACTTTTATATCAAAATAAAAAAATTTATATTATTGAAAATATCGTGCTAGTTTGATAATAATCATTAGCAGTGATCGATCTAAACTCAATATGAGTTGAATAATTAGAAATAGCATATATAGACATTATTTATCCCTAATTAGCAACATTTGTCTAAAAACACGAAAGGGACATTCTGTTTGCAAGTGCTCAAACGAGCACAAAAGTGCTCGGACGAGCACTCTGTTTTCGGTCCTATTTACACATAAAAGAGACTTTGATAAGTTACACTTCTCTGAGGATTTGACCAGGGATAGAGTAGTTGAAGGTGCCTTATTTATATCTTAGATTGCTAAGACTTTCCCCTTACATGTTATTATTCTTGTTTCTTGCCTTTCATATATAGCTCCTTGACTCGTTTTATTTAGTTTTTACTTTTCCTTTATTGATATGCTTAGTATATTTTTTATACTCCCCTTAACTCAAATTATTGTCCACTTTGAGTTGGACACGGATTTTAAGAAAATAGTAGTTGGAATAGTTTAAGTGATTATAATAATTATAAAGGTGATAGTTGGGGTATTTAAGTGATTATAATAATTGTAAAGGTGGTTGTTGGAATATTTTAAATAATATAAGTGGGGGTATTATGGTCTTTATTTGTGTGAATATGGGGTATTTAGGTAAAAAATCTTTGCAAAAAAAAAAGTGGACATATAGGGTGATTTGACCAAAAAAGAAAAGTGAACAATTAATTTGAATTGGAGAGAGTATTTATTTGTTAAATATTGTTATAGGTTAACTTTATTATGCATGCTGGCGAGTAAATCCAGGAAACAATTCTTCAGAGGATCAAATTTGAGTCGGGGACTCTTTGACTTCATCTTTCTTTATGGATATGAGTGATCGTCTTTCTTTCTTCCCATATCTTGCTCATAGACCTTATAAGCAGAATACATCGAATATAATGATAATGATTACCAAAAAAAAGTCAATGTGTGGCTTCTCGCTTGGCGATGGTAGTTGCTCGATCGACTCGAGTTGTAACGCATTTAGGTGTAAAGTTATGGAGAAACATAATCGGTTTCTCATATAGAATTAAAACAATATCATAGTTTCTCATATAGAATTAAAACAATATCATAGTTTCTCATTCAGATTAACGAGAATCTTTTAAATCGAAGAAAATGAGACAAATATTAGTGGACCAACATGGAAACACGACCATTGACCAAGCGAGTGAAGCATAATGCTTTTAAGTTATACTTTCTTTTGCATTAGTATGATTTATTTCATATCGATAATTAAAGAAATTGTGTATGTTTTATATGTCATTGGAGACTATCATTCTATTGTCATGTTATGGGATAATGTTCTCTTATCTTTTGAAGTGCGTGCGCATTTAGTATTTTTTAATTATATGAACATGGTCAAAAAACCATGGTTCCAATCAAATAGGCGGGGATTTATATGTGAGAGTAAGCGCGTTGGGATGATTTGTCTTACATAGATGAATTAAAGGATGATGTGCATATTTTATAACTCACTGCACTCCATTTTTCTATTGCTATATAATTTTAAAATGTTGTGTCGTCTTTGGTTTGTAAAACGCATACAACCCGTATTTTTAAAATTATATGTAGTAAGTACCATATCTTAATATGATGGTATAACACATACAAGGACTACAATTTTTTACTTGTACTATTTTTTTGAAAACTAGTTTTATTCAAGGCCGACACTAGATAATTTGGAGTCATGGGCGAAATTGTACAATAGGGTCTTTTTTCTTTGTCATTTATAATCTATCTGAACCTTCTACAACTATTAATTTGCTTTTTTGACATAGGGTCCTGGGCGACCGCTCCTCTTGCCCAAACTTAGGACCGACCCTGATTTTATTACTTGATCGATCCCTTTCTATTTTTGTAAAACATAACAAATAGGAGTACTTTAATTAATTTTGTTACTTTATTGTTTGATCTTGTACTCATTATGCCAGATAAATAACTTATTTGTTCGTGCTTAAGTATTTAAGTAATTGATGATTTGGCTTTTTTTAAACTATTGAGGTCATTGAAAAGAAAACATTTCTTGGGAGTAATGTTGTAATTTTCTTATGACTACGAAACAAAAAATATTTATTTTTCACATGTAAAATTTATAATTTATCTATCTAAATTATTTTCTAACATTTGTCTCAGTGGGACATTATATATTAGAATATTTTTCTATCATGATGCTTTTAAATTAAATTAAAGGAAAATATAATGTGATGACTTTGTGTTTTTAGTTTTTCTACAAATGTTTTTTAAAATTCGCGTGGTAATTTTAAATTTCAAACTTTTTAATGTGGTAGACAAAATGTTTTTGGTTAAATTAAATACTCATTTTAATTGGATTTCGAAATATGTGGTCAATTTGAATGATCACGATGTTTTTTTTGTAAAATTGTCATGATGTTGGGTAAAATTAGTGTAAATATAACAAAAAACATTCTTTTTGTCTACCATGTGAAAAAATTATATTAGCGTCAAGGTCATCGCGTTAAACAATATCTATCTACCACATGGAAAAAAGTAATATTTTTTAAAATAAATAGTTACATTACTAGGGGTGTTTATAATAGATCTGACCCGTGCTTATACAACCTTGCTGTAATCGAACTCGACCTTTACTCGACAACAAAATAAATTAATTTTATGTAAAAGCATCATGGACACCACGCTCAATTTTGATCCATCTAACACTCCATAAACCGATGACCCGTAAATAGCCCTGTATATTACTAACACTCCATTTTGACAATTCTCTACTAATTATCGTGGAAATAACCCGGGCAGATCTAAAATTTTAGAAATAGGGTTGCAATATAATTTCAAATTTAATTTTAAAGCACAATTAACAAAAAATTAATTATTACATTTTATATAAAGCATAAGGTAGAAGTATAGAATGATGCATTTAAAACATAAAAAATAAAGTAAAACTCCATTAACAAGTTAGATATTACACAATCTGAAAATAAAGAAAGTATCTTTAGTTTAACAAAAATTGTGTACTTGATTGTGTTATCAACTGGCTCACAAAAGCTCAATCTTCATGTTTTCATATGAAAAAAGATCGGATAACTTAAAATCATTATCATTAAGTATTAAAGAATCAATCAACAAATAAATATGCATACATATGCGCTAAAAATAAATTTGGAGTCATACTAACCTGATGTTAACCTTTAATAGATATCTTTGCGATGAAGTTTCGTAGCTTGGAATTGTCTTGCAATATCATTACCATATACATTTTTGTCGTTGCAGATAGAGGTGTTCAAAACAGACCTGATAGACACCAGATTTTATAACCGAATCCGATTTGGCCCGACTTAAAAATGGATCTACAATTATGTAAAAATCAATGTGAACATAAAACCGATTTTGAACCGATCCGAAACACCTGACCCGAAATCAACCCGATGCTCCGAATGAACACCTCTAATTGCAGAAAATGTTCTTTCAATAGTTGACGTGGCCATCAGGCATCAAAGAGTCATTACTAATTTCAAAAGGAGCACGTACCTTTTCATATAGAACAATGAAATTCCAAAAGCATACTAACAAATAGATATTATTTATATTTGAAGTGGCATTAAATTAAGGACACTTTATAAGTAGTCAATATAAGGATATTACAAGTACGCGTTTAGAACACTTCAAGTAGTCATTAACAATGTCATAAATTAGCATTAAAAACACTTTAAATAGTCATTAAGGATATTTCAATTAGTCAATTAAGTACTTATTGTATGTTTACTATTTAACATTGTTGTGTGCTATATATGTTGTTTACTATTTAATATTATTGTTTGCTATTATATGCTCACAAGAAATGGTGATGATAATACACTACAAATTATCTAGCACATTGAGGTATAATAAAATGTCTTCTCAAGGTATCTTAAACTTCTACTTGAGGTATTTTAAATGCCTACTTAAGGTACACTAGATAGTAGATACCTACTTAACATACTATGAACCCCTATCTAACGTATTTTAATTGCCTACTTTAATTATCCTAAAAGCTATCTAGTAAGTGTGTACGTAGTACTTACTATACATTTTCCATTTTCTTTTAGAAAGTATAATGCGCCGACCCAATTAAAAAGAATCTCTCAATTACCGTCTCTCACTAGAATATGCGATTTTTTAAATTATGTAAATTTCTATGGTCGAATACCTTATAGTTGTTTATTAAGACCGTAATGGGTGTACATCATCTTTAATTGATAGTGACTAAAGTGAATTGTGTTATACAATGTACCCACCAATACGAGTCAATCTTGAGTGTATCAGCAAATTTGTCCTCTTGGTTTGTTCGAATATGCTATTAAGTCCTCCCTCCGTCCCTTTGAGATAGTACTATTTGACCAAAAAATGTGAGCTTTTTGAGTCAAATGATGCTAATTCAGAGGGACAGAGGAAGTATTATGTTGGCGAGATGTACGTCAATAATTTCTATTAGAGTATATAGTATATCATGAAGCACTAACAATAATTTTAAACTTTTAGTTGGAGTAGTTCTTTAATAGTGTATGTAACAATCCTAATTGAAATCAACTTTATTATAGAGCCTTAATACAACTTAAGTTCTAACCTCAGTCCAGAGAACACATGATCTTAAGCCAGCGAAAGACTTTACTAGGGCAGTTTTTGAAAAGAATCCGACGCAAATAAAATCCAACAAAACAATATTAAATAAAATCTTATTACAACCCAAGATTTAGAAACTCTCTCATTTATACAATCCTTAAACTGAAAATAATTATAGAAAAATATAAGTGCTTCAATGTCCTTGCAGCATACTACACTTTAAGAAAACGAGACATGATTCCAAGATGAATTTATCTGTCACCATACCTGTAAACAATCACTGTCACCCACCAAGTGATAGGTCACAGAAATGACAAAACGGTACACACATCAGTAGAAACTGAGTAGACATATCTAAAAGTTAAACATTTTGGTGGATTTTAGGTAAAATCATATCAGAAAAGAAGTAAAACAACTCATTTAGAAAATTTCAATGTAAAAGCTTAAACATAACGTTGTGCCAAACATATTTAGAAACAACATTCAAGTCCAGGGGTTTTCATGTGAACGACTCACATAGAGTGGGGAACTTAGTTCCCAAACCTCTAATACTATTTGGGGATCGTCATCCCTCCAATCAATACACAACTTGAGATTTTACTCTGGTCGACCTGGCTAAGTGCTACAAATTAAACTAAGCTTGCAGTCTTTTTCCAATATAATACAATCTATCGTTCACACCCCAAAACAAAACTTTAAATCTCTTGAATGTTTCTTAACATAACTTCAATTGTCAACAAGGTTTTATACTACTACTCAAACACTTTTGAGTAAAACATTTGTCATAAGATGATTACTTGATACAACATCACATTTCATATATACTTAATCAAATAATTTGGATTCAATTCTTTGACACATGATAATTACTTGAAATAATAAACATTTTAAAATTGGTGTACTTTTAAAGTTATAAAAGAATAAAGCTTTCCATTTGACATTTGACATGACCTGTCCCCCGTTTGTTTTTTGACCCGACTTGCCTCAACCCGCCCTGTTGAACACCTCTAACCGGGGTATGAGAAAATTTTATGCTCCATCTTGCATCCAGACTTCTGCCTGGGAAGAGGAGAATTGGTTGTTTATAACTCTTAATTTTATTATTTTTTAAAATATAAACTTATTTATATTAAAGAAATTAAAAGGGAAAGGCAAGCTCTAAATATATTTACCTAGAGAAATACACCTCTTTCAGCACATTATTATAATGAATCAGTCCTAAAATATGGGTTCTTCAGGTGCCATTGACCAAATGAACGACTCTCAAATTTCCATTTGTTATACAAGTAATTCCTCCTCCGTTTCCTTATACTTGCTACATTTTACTTTTACGCATTCCAATACGTTATTTTGTTTATTTATATGCGATTAGACGATTCTAAATTTCTAATACGCGATTAGACGATTCAAACAAGATCCCACTTGACTATAATTTATCTTACACATTGATCACAATATATAAACTAAACTTGAACGATGAATAGTGCACAAAATCGAATGTAGCGACTATTTCAGAACGGAGGAAATATATATTCTATTCATCGGAAAATAAAATAATATATCAATATTTAGATAATGAATTTTTGGGTCAAGTAATAATTACATAGAGTGATAGAAAGTTGTTCAAAGTTCAAACATACTCATTACTCGGTGTAATGAATTAGTCCTACAAATCGCAATAAGAAGATAAGTATTACCTTCGGAATTCATACATGTGAATACTTTAGAGGATTCATAGGCTTTATTTTTATATTGCAATATATGCTCATGTTATATATGACTAGAAAGGAAATATTATTCTTTATTTGGCATCTTATTAATAAATAGAAGTGCGTGGTTCTCTTTTAAGAGGCACAACACAAGTGTAGGGATCAAAAGTTTAAATTGGTATGCGGGTCCGATATGCCCTTTTTTCTTATCGTTGATAATCACATCCATGTAAATTTTTCATACTTGCCTCATACACACTAATTACCTATCCTGGTTATATATTCACATCCATCACCGTGGTTTATCCCCAGCTAAGTATACCCATCACGATTATGTCTACCTTATAATCGCCTGAAATCTATATCAATTCTGGATTAAAAACTCGTGTAATTTACAAAGTTATTAATATTAAGATATAAAGTTATAATACTTCCTCCGTTCCGAAATACTTGCTACATTTTGTTTTTGGGCACTATTTATCGTTTAAGCTTATTTTATATATTGCGGCTAATATGTAAGTAATAATATAGTCAAGTGGGATCTTGTTTGAATCGTCTAATCGCATACTTTCATAATATAAACTTTTTATAATTTTTATATGCGTATAATTTGACATATAAATGAACAAAATAGTATATTGAATTGCGTAAAAAAGTTAAATGTAGCAAGTATTATGGAACGGAGAAGTAGTTATAAAAAATATTATTGTTTTCAAATTGAAAAATTCATGTTAAAAATATTTTAAATAATATAAATATAATAATAATTATTTTTCTAATATAACTATATTATACTTCCTCCGTTTCCTAATGAAGTTTCCAAAAGAAATGTTCACGGGAATTAAGCAAAATAGAATGTTTTGGATAGTGGGTGTATTATTTAATTGAATAATAAATTTGATTGGAGAAAAGTAGGAAAAAAATATTAAAAGAAAGCTAGTGGAAAAAATATGGAGACCACAACTAATAAAAAATTAGTTTTATAAAGTTAGTGGGAAACATTTAGGGACCATGAGAAATATTAAAATGTTAAATAGAAGTTAGTGGAGGATTAACACAGTTATAAAAATATTAAAGTGGGTATGAATAAGGTTATTTTTGTCCAAAATTTGTGACATAAATGGAAAGATTCTCTATATGAACAACAAATGAAACATCCCAAAATGGTAAATGAGAACTTCTTTAAGAAACGGAGGGAGTACAAATTAGATGATAGACATATTTTTCCTTTCTCTTTAAAGTATACTACCCCTCCCCTTGAATTATTTGCAAAGAGAGATTGAGTATTTAGACTTTTCTGGTAGAAATATAATAATTTATAACATGTAATAGAATAAAATCAATTTTAATCAATTTAGTTTAATAATATAATACTCCATGTGGTAAATATTTGGTTCAATAAATATAACAATTAAACAATTTAATTATTTCATGTGGTAAATATTTATAAGAATGACACATCTTCTCTGGTGATCTGATGCATCTTCGGAGTTACTGGTGGCAGACTGGCAGCCTGGACTTCTTTCCTGTAAATGATTTATATATGTTTGATTAATGAAATTTTTTTTCTTCTTCCAAAAAAAAATATTTTTATCCTTCTAATTAATTGTATGATTGATAATCTAATAACCTTATGTACATTGAGAGAAAACCAAGATTAAAAAAAAAAAACATAACAATAAAGATTAGCGTGTCATGGTCATAATGGTCAGGTCATCAGTGCAACATCCAGTATAAAGATAGGATTTGAGAAAAGAGGTACTAGACAGACCATATTTGTAATTCAGGAGAGAAGGAAAATGAAAAAAATCAAAATAAAACCAAATATGATATGTGAAGTCAATTTGGTTTAAAACTAGTTAAGTTCAAATTATATTTATGTTTAAATAAATCGGGTACAGTAAAAATAACTTTGCTTCAGTTAAATTCAACAAAATTAGACATGATCTTAGTAGCTTAACTAAACAAAAGTTGACGATTTATGTATTCTATTTTATAAATAAGCTACTTATAACAAAATCATTTCATGAAATTGTATTTTTCCACTATAGAAATATATATATATTTGTTCTTGACATTTAAGTCTCATATTATACGTAATTAACACGATTCTAAAATCTTAATAGATCTTATGTAGAAGTATTATTCAAATTTTATACTTCCTCCTATTCACTTTATTACTTGTCACATTTATCTTTTTCACACATGTCGAGGCAACACTTTAATCTTTAATATCTTTAATTGTGCATAATTAAAAATTTAAAAAGTTTGATATTAATAATCTTTGTATTGAGACGAATAAAATAACATTCCACATGACTATATTTCAACTTGTAGATTAAGATCAACAAAATACAAATTAAGAGTGATTAGTGAATAGTAACCAAAAAGTTTATGGGACTAGTATGAAAAATAGGAGGGAGTATATAAAAGCATATTTTGTCATTCTCTATATATGGTATCAGAGCCTACTTGACAAGAAATTACGGATTCAAATATCAATCACCCCTCATTTAAAGTGCAATTTGAATGTCAGATATGAAGAGGTTATATGTTGCATCCACACTTTTAAGCCAAATAGCTCTCATGTGAGGAACATGTTAGAAATATACAACATTTTCTAAGACCCCAACAATTCAAATTTTAGATTGAATTGATTCGTTTATATAGACTATTAGAAAGAAAGAAAAAGAAAAATTGAGTAATTTAAAAATTTATTTAAGAAAAATAATATATTTCGACTAATATAAAATTTAGGTGTTCTCTTGAGAGATTGTCTTTTGTAAAGACGACCTTCAAAAGTCCAGCCCAAATCTATATTTAGAGTTGTAATAATATATATTTAGAATTAGACTGGGCTTTTGAGAGCCGTCTTTACAAAAGACGGACTCAAGTAAGAATTTGTGTATAAAATTTGATTGTCCGTATAATTATATTACAAGTCGAGAGTCGAGACACCATAATAGCTAAATGTAGACCACTACAAAAACAAAACGAATAGGCGACGCAGCTTTTTAGTCGCCTATTGCGTCGCATAAGCCGTTTAGTGACAAAATAGGCGTCAAAAATCTGCGTCGCCTAAATCTTTGTCACCTTTTAATTTCTTTGTCGCCTATTGAGTCGCCTGACACAATGCGACACAATTTATTACGTCGCCAATTGCGTCACATAATTATTACTGACGAATTAAAAAAAAAGAATATATTTTATTATTATTTAATAATAATAGTATTATATTACTATTATTATTAAAATAATAATAAAATATATTCTTTGTTTTTAAATATAATAAATAATAATTAATGTAAACAAAATATATTAATTAAAAAATAAATATACATTAATAAATTTAAAATTTTTACATTAAAATTTATATACAATAAAAAATATTATTTACATCTATACAAAAAAATTAAAATTAAAAAATAATAATTAAATATAAATATTAACTAATGTACAAAAAATAAATATAAAAATACAAAAACTAATAATAACCACCACGACTTGAGCAACTACCACCAGCGCGGCTAGGATACGATCCCCGGGAACCACCCGATCCGCCTGGGCTACTACCCATATCACCACCCTGACTTTGGCGACCACCCACTCCCGAACCACGAAAACTGCTTTCCCCGTGTAATGCGGTATGTAAATACTCGCAAGTTTGTTCGAGAGACTGTAAACGGATATTCATTTCTCTAATTTGATCTTGAGAAGGGGTCCTCTCATCTAATTGAGCTTGCATGAATAGACGAAATTCATTCATGGCTTGTTTCATCGTCTCAAGGTGCGCCGCCATTTCTTCTTGAGTTTGGCGCTGCTCTCGGGGGGTGAATTGGTTCTCAAAAAGGTTAGGGTAGTAGTATTCGTTGGCGGACCCCAAACCATAGTACCCGGGGGGTGAATTCTTTTTTTATTATTTACCTCCATAATCGCCTCAACGTAAATTTGAGAGGCGTCACGTTCTTCACCCTTTCTTATTGCTTCCGCTTCAAGTTTACGATAGTACTTCTGTTACACAAATCAGAAAAATGTTATGTATAATTCAAAAATAAACAATAAACAATTAATTTAAAAGGCAATAATAATGAACTTCTATTTTTTTGTCGTATTCCGTAATGAGGACACGCTGGCCATCCGCATTGCGTACTCCTTTGGTTCGTAACAATAACCTGTAGGGAGTAGGCTCTACGTTGCCAGATTCTTCGGCCTTCGAAAAACAAATACTTGAAGTTACTTAACCAAATATTAATTATTGAAAAGTTAAAGAAATTATTAATGTAAATTAACTTACCACTTTTTCGCGTAAACACGCCGCCGAATACGGGCCACCACGGTAGGTGGGCAAAGGTGGCGCACCGGAATCCCCTTTACGCCTGTTACTCTTCGCGCGAGAGCTTTTGGCCTTAAACTCCGCGGTGTCCGAGTAACTTTTTAAGGCGTTCCAGAAATCCGGTGGGACAGAGTCAGGGCAAGGGGCTTCCTGTTCCTCGATCTCAAAGCCCTGACTTTGCCACTCGGCCCGTTCCCTCTCCCTCTGGGACGCAAGCATTCGCTCTTTCGTTCTAAGTTTGTTCATTCTATCTCGGTAACGCATAGAGCATCGCTTGTACCATGCTTCGTGGACATCTCTATCAATTCGAGGATCCCACTTATAGCATTTCTAATTTTATATGACAATTCACAAAAAGAAAAAAAAAATTAGCAATTTTGAGAATGGAATTTAACTTTGTCTAAATTTAAAGAGGGTCGTTAACGTTATACCTTAAATTCGTCCCAATAAAATTTTTTAACCTCCTCTGGCACCTTTTTCCAAGAAGTACCATGAGGGTCTAAAGACAGTCGAAACGTCTTTCCAATTTTGGAAGAGACGCCCTGTCTTGGATTGCTTTCCGCTGCAGCATCAAATCTAAAGAAAGAACATAAATTAGCAACCTCTACTTTTTAACTAATTCATTTACGTTATTAAAGATAACTTACTGTTTGCTCAGCGGAAGCCAGGGAAGTAACGGCCTACGATCCCCAGGAATGTCCCAAGAAGTCATGTGGGGTTGCGTAGGCCGCGTTTGGCGAACGTGTTCACCTTGGGAGGGCTCTTCTTCTTCTTCAGGGTCTGCCGCAACAGCATCCTCATCAACCTCCTCAACAAAAAAATGAGGATGTTGCGAGGCAGCACCCACATCCACAGGGTGTCGTGGTAGTGGACGCGTTGGGTGTTGGTTGGGAAGAGAGGTAGAGGCCGCAAAAGGGGAAGATGACCCAGGATAGCCCATTTGGGAGGGGGCAAGTGGTTGATAATTAGAAAAGACCCCCTTGGGTATTTGGATTGTTGGAGGAAAGGGGTTGTTGGTTGAGCAGGCTTTGGAAGGATTGGAAAGGGGGTTGGTTGGTGAAGGGTTGAGAAAAGGGCTGTTGAAAAAGGTAAGGGCTAGGTTGTTGATAGGCAGGTTGAAAAGGTTGGTGCAAGGAAGGGTTGGTGGGTGTGCTATAGTAACTAGGCTGTTGGAAAACATAGTCAATAGGTGAAATATTGTTCAAGTCGAAACTCAAAAAATCAAAGAATTCATTGTTAGGGTTGTTTTGGTTGTTTGGGTTGTTTAGGTTATTGTTTGGGTTATCAGCCATATTCGCTATGTCAAATAAAACTACACAAAGCCAAAAAAATTCAAGTAACAAAAATCAGAAACTATACTAACATTCATACATGAAGAATACACAAAAAAAAGTACAAGTAACAAATATTAAATATCATACTTGAATAATAACAAAGCTCACTTAACAAAACATATCTAAGTAATAATAACAAAGTTCACTTAATAAAATATTTTCTGAATAACTCAACAAATTCCAAAACAATCAGTCCAAGCCAGTCCAAATTAAAATTCAAACATGCATGATTAAACCCTAAAAAAACCCTAAAATGTCGAAAAAAAAAACTCGAAAAACTATGTACAATTATTAAAATTTTCAGATTTTCGAAAATCAGTAAAAAAACAACACTTTTTTTACATTTTCGAAAATCAGAAAAAAATACTAAATAACATTTATGATTTACTAACATGCATAAATCAGTAACTATTTTTTTCATTTTTTTCATTTTTGATATACTAACATGCATAAAACCCTAAATCAGTAACATGCATAAATCATTTTTGATATACTAACATGCATAAAACAACATGCATTAAACACTTAAAAAAAACAAGAAAGTCGAAACCCAAATAAATCAGTCGAAATCATGCATTAAACATGCGTTTTTAAAACAAAAAAAATGAAGAACATTCATACCTTCTGAGCAAGCATCCCCAAAAATGTCGAAGTCATCCAAAAAACAGCACAATGCACATTTGTTTAAAAAAAAAAACAAAGTTAGATAAATCTGGAAACAAAAACTTATCAAGAAATTAACAAAAAAAAGTTCTAAATAAAGATTAAACAACAACATTACCTTAAAAACAAAAAGATCAGTTGGCTCCAAATAAATCCACCGGAAAGTAAGCCGGAAAACACTAAAAAAACCCGGCCAAAACAAGATTTAAGTGCAAAATTAGAGTTTAAATGTAAAGAGTTTGAATCTTAGGGAGGGAAAATTAGGGTTAAATTTCAAAAATGGCGTGTGGAAAATGAGGGAAAAGAGTAAAGAAGATTAGGGTTAGGAAGAGAAAAGAGAGTGAAAAGGATGTGGAAAATGACGTGTGGGATGCCTCTATTTATAGGCAAAGTTATGCGACCCATTTGGCGACGCAAATTTGGGTCGCCTAACAATTCAAACGTTCAAAAATTAAATGCAAATGTGTCAGGCGACCCAATAGGCAACGCAATTTGAGTCGCCTAGCATTGAATACGACTGTTCGCTTTTCATTGTCTGGTCTTTTCAGTTCAGTACTTTAGTGTACTTGTGCAGTTATGCGACCCATTAGGCGACGCATTTTTGAGTCGCATAAGCTCGATTTCAGTCGCCTATTGCGTCGCCTAATTAAATGGCTACATGTGTTGACCCCATCCTAGTATTTTTGAAAACGTGTTTTTAATTAATTAATATAATTATTATTATAATTACACGTTATTATTATTATTATTATTATTATTCGTTATTATAATTATTATTATTATTTATTATATATATTATTAATATTGTTGTTATTATTATGTTTATTATTAATTTCTATTATTATTATTATTATTATTATTATTATTATTAATACTGTTATTATTATTATGTTTATTATTAATTTCTATTACTATTATTATTATTATTATTCTTATTATTATTAATGCTATGATTATTATTAAGTTAAATATATGTAAAAGAAATAAATTATTATTTGAGAGTAATGTAGAAATTTTAATATTAATGACTAGGATTAGAAACAAACAACAAAAATAATAAGAGTAACATACAATAAAAAGATACAGTATATTGGACAATACTAGTAATATTAATGACTAGTAATAGTTTACATCCAAGTCACCCTTATCGCTAAAATACTCAGCCTCATCATCGTTTTGCTCATCACCGGACAATATTAAATCATCATCAGCATCTTCTTCGAGATTTGGTGTCGGCGATTCCGGTTCATCATCGCACTCAATGAATTGTCCGGAAGGATTGCGAAGCGATGTGTCAACATTTTGTTCATACGAGACCTGAAAGTGTAAACGTTGTTCCTCTTGGAATGCACTGTCATCTACCTCATTGGTTGTAACAACACTAACTTGGTATTTCTTGGGCTTGACTTTGCACACAGCTCACCAATCTCGTAAATCTCGTCTTAAACTTGGATACGCCATGTAGTAGACTTGGGTCGCTTGACTAGCTAGGACAAATGGGTCATACTTTCCGTACGACCGATTGATATTGATGTGGATGTTTACTATCTGGTAGCGTTCGTGAACACGTGTGCCGCATCCACGTCCATGACGATTCGGGTCATACCAGTGACATTTGAATAGAGTCACTCTCTTAATTGGCATTGCTGGATATTCAAGCTCTATAATGTCTTCAAGCCGACCATAGAAGTCGTCTCCGTCTTCACTGTCATTGTAACGGTCCGGTTCGCGTGAGCCGGATAATCACATGAAAATATGAATCCGGTTCACAACTGGACTCTTAGAGGGATAATTCCCATCCAAGATCGTTAACGTCCCAACGATAAGGGAATATAACAAAGCATAAAATAAAACATATAGTAGTGACAGGTTTATAAAGTTCACGATACAACTTGAGAACCCAACGGCCTCCACTAACGAAACGTCAAAACGAACTAATCTTAAATCCATTACACAAAAATAAATTATTTCTACTATGTTTATTATTACATATAACGCGGTCTTGGGTGACGTGATCCTAACTTCAACCTCACTCCAATTCCCACCTGCAATCAACCTGCTAGTCGTCGATTGACAACGGAAGCAAGTTCAAAGAACAATCCAATACACGTCAGAGACAACATACAAAATATCAACAAGTGGAAAACAAACAACGTGTTCATCCTAACATGCAAAGGCTCTAAAATTTATTTATTCCAAAACCCAACTTGAAACGTTGCCCGTCCTTTTCGGGTCGTCCAAGTAATAATCCAAATCATTTGGAGGAATACACTTGGGAGAGCTAATCCCAAGGCAACCACCGACCTAAGACGTTGCCCGTCCTGTTCGGGTCGTCAAAGGTTAAAGTATGCATACCCCCATGGTGACCGTAATGATCCAAAACTGCCATGGGAACAAAATTTATATAATTCATTTCAAAACTTAACCCCTTTGGGCTACCCAACACATCCATCCTCAATTTCCAAATTAACTTCTTTCAAATTATTTGGAGTGTCTAATCCTTATGTGAGTCACAATGCAATAACCAAGAATGAAACAACATTACTTGAGCATCCACAGATAAAGTATGGTCTAAGCGTGTACCTTTTAAGCAACAGCAAATATCGATAATTCAAACGTTACAGGAATTTCACCCTCTTATGAATCGAGGTCCTAAACAAACAAACACACCAAACGAGCACGTATTAGAACGTGTTTTCACCTCTAACTCATTCCATACCACTAATATATCAATAAAATTTAATAATTTTAATTGATTTCATCAAATTACAAATAATCCAAAAATTCCATTTTAACCAGAAACTTAAACTGTCAATTCGGACAGTTTAGAAAATCCAAATGAAAAATCCGACTTCACCACTGCGTCCGGAACGCATCAATTACCTTGGACACGAAATTTTAGAATTTCTAAAATTCGTTTGCTATTTTTAATTATTTTAAGCGTTTAAACAACTTTTTAATATACCGATTCATCAAAATAACACGAAAAACATGTCCTACTTATAGGGATGTGAGGCGTCACTTCCGGGACAGCTATGGCTGTCCGGAAACTCGTGCCATGTAACAACATCGAATTTCGATTAATAATTTCATAACTAAGAAAATACCGAAAACCGAATCGTAAAACAACATAAATTCAATTTCTTAATACACAATCTCTTAACAATACCAACCATCACAAATAATACTATTTCCCACGTAACTCATCCATCACCAAACATGAACCATTCAAACTCAAATAATAAATTTAAATAATAATAGAATTTAATATTTAATCGTTGTACAAATCGATTTATCATAAACTTTGATAGAAATCATAAGCCAAACCATATGATTCCAATCTCTTATATAAATAAATCCAATCCCTTAAACAAATCAAATTTTGTCAAGGAATTTATTCACAAAATTATAAAACATGAATGTTTATTACTTTTAATTCACATAACTAAACACCTCCTAACAAATTGAAATTTTGCTAGGGATGTCAAGCCCATAAAATAAATTTAGATATTAAAAAGGTTCTATTCTCATAACAAAATTTGAATTTGTTAAAGAATATGAATCAAATGAAAAACTTAACACAATTTGTATTAACCCTTTTAACAAATTAATTTTGTTAAAGAATTATATACTTAAAAATAACACAAAATACTCAATCCTCCTAAAAAGTCATAGGATTTCATCTTATTTTAAAGAAAGAAAGGAAAAAAAAAATATAATTTTCTTTAAAAGAGAAAATATAATTTTAACAATTGAACTATACTTACCCTTGAATAATAGATTGAATGATCACAAAGTTTTTTTTTTTTTTTTTTTTTTTTATAGTAACCGAAATCTAGAAGAAAAAGGGAGAAGTTTTCTTTTGTTTGATTTGTGAGCAAATGCAAATGAAAGAACAAGTTAAGGTATGAAGATTTACACTCCAATCTAGCAACTTAAGAGCAAAAGGCAACCTTCTATCTTCCTTAACCCCCTCCTTAATACACATTAACACCCCAATTAAGTGAGGAGTTACAAAACCCCTCCAATTTCCCCCCCATGGCCGGCCATAATTAACACATTTATTTATTTAAATTTTTTTTTTTTTTATTAACTAATTAAGTACTCTAAATAGAATTTAATTGTCTAAATTTGAATTTTAATACTCATAGAAATATTAAATCAGATAAATAACGATAACTTGTTATGCGACAAATGTCGAAACCGTTTGTCGCATATTGACTCACTCAAATTCTTATACTGGATTAATATTATTTTATTTTGATTTCGAATATTAATTTAATTAAAAATTCACGGGGTGTTACAGTCATCGGCTGCTTTAACGCACACGCCGCTATTGTCTGCGACTTTTCTCGTAGCGTGTTTGTTAGTGTGGAACTTATAACCATTGACGTAACAGATGTTATTCGTTTTTGCATACTTCAAAGGTCCATGTGCCATGTCTTTCAGTATTTGGCCGTTCGGAGCACAATCGAGATGACCGGCAAAAGCCTGTAAATACCAAACATAGAGTTAGACTATATGAACAGTAATATCATACCTGCAGACAACAGACACTTACGTAATGTTTGAAGAATATTGGAAATTGCTCTTCGAGTAAAGCATCGAACTAGTCCCGCGGCATGGAAGGAGGCACAGCAGAACGTAGCTGACTTATGAACCTGCTAAGATTCGGTTCAACCTCTAGACAGTTCATCAGAACATACCGGTGTGAAATTTTTAGATCTTCGTCGTCTAGCAATTTTGTTTTAGCCCTCCCATGGAATCTGACTGGGTAAGTGAAAATCGGAATGACACCTGATCTATCATTGTTCTCACCGCCGTCGTCGTGCATAGGAAGGTCTCTATATCTACATCTTACCTCTGGCTCAAAGTAATGAGATACAAAAGGAGAAGCCTCTTCAGTAAGATATTGATTGCACATTGATGCTTCAACATGGGCTTTTTTTCCAACATTCAGTTTCAGATGACGTAAGTACCTAATTGTAAATAAATATATTAATTTGACAAGAAATAACAAAACAATAAAAAAATCATAAATATTAATTGGATGAAGTGCACATACCGTTCGAAAGGATACATTCACCTATATTGAACGGGTCCAACTATACTCGCCTCGTATGGTAAATGGACGGGTAAATGCTCCATGCAGTCAAAGAACGAGGGGGAGAAAATCTTCTCTAATTTGCACAGTATAACTGGTATTTCCGACTCTAATTTCATCATTTCAGACGTTTTCAGTTTTGGAGAAGTTATTGTCTTGAAAAACAAGCTTAACTCAGTTAGAGCCTCCCAAACAGGTACAGGGAGAAGCTCACGAAAGGCAATCAGAATTAAGCGTTGCATGAAAACGTGACAATCGTGGCTTTTCATTTCGAATATGGAATGCTTGTTCATGTCAATGTTCCTAGCCAAGTCGGACACATAACCATCTGGAAACCTTAACGTCTTCAGCCAGTCAAGCAGAGCATAAATCCCTCTATCATCTAGAGTGTAAGATGCCATTGGGATTTCGTTCCCCACCAGATGCAATGCACTTCTGATGCCGAGCTCCTGCATGTCTCTACGTGCACCAATATGATCCTTTGTTCCCTTTTCGACACGCATCACTGTGTTAAATATGTTATCGAAAAAGTTCTTTTCAATGTGCATCACATCAAGACAGTGTCTGATCATATTAGTTTTCCAGTACGGTAAGTCCCAAATTACACTTCTTTTTTTCCACCCCCCAGTGTACGATCCATACGTGTCGTTATATTCGCGAACACCATCCTCGTACACTCTCTTCATCCCGTACATGTCAAGCTCCGCAAGTAACTCAACACCGGTGTGAATAGGTAGGGCATGACCTTCCTCTTGAACCCTTGCCATGAAGTTAACCCGGTCCCATCTGAACGAATGACGCTCAGGCAAAAACATACGATGGCAGTCAAACCAACACATCTTCCTGCTGTGTCTCAAATAAAAGGCCTTTGAATCGGACATGCAATAACGACATGCATTTTTATCGTGAGTACTCCAACCCGATAACATCGAATATGCCGGAAAGTCACTTATTGTCCACATCAATGCCACTCTAAGACAAAAGTTCTCCCCCGTGTGCACATCATAGGTCAAGATGTCGTCTCTCCACAACATCTTAAGCTCCTTTATCAAAGGCTGCAGGTAAATATCGATGTTCTGTTTGGGATTATCAGGCCCTGGCGCAATGACCGTCAAGAACATGTATGGTGTCTTCATGCACATCCACGGAGGGAGATTGTACGGTGTCAGGATCACTGGCCACGACGAATACTGTCTTCCTGAGCAACCAAACGGATTGAATCCGTCTGTACACAAACCAAGCCTCACATTTCTAATATCGGCAGCAAAATCTGGATGTGTTGCGTTGAAATGTTTCCAGGCCTCAGAGTCTGACGGGTGACACATTTCCCCCTCTTCGCTGTGGTGGTCAGCGTGCCATCTCATCTCACAGGCCGTCACTCGAGACGCATACAACCTTTGTAAGCGCGGGCCAATCGGAAGATATATAAATTATTTCCTTGGAATTCGTCTATTTCCCACGTCGTCTCTGACCCACCTTGTTGTCGAACACGTACGACAACGCTTGGCGTTAGCAGTACGACCCCAATAGATCATACACCCATTAATGCAACAATCAATCCTCTCTGACGGCAAGCCAAGCCCCGCTATTTGCCTCTTTGTGTCGTAAAAATTGGATGTCATCGAGTTCGGTTGCGGTAAAGCCTCCCGCATCAAAGTGCACATATCATCATACAACCTCTCAGAGCAATTATGTTCTGTCTTTAGATTGGTCATCCTACCTATAATCGACAACTGAGAGTAATCTTCGCAACCTTCATATAGTGGAGTGTTTGCGGCACTACACATTTGAAAAAACTTTAAAGCCTCCGGATTTGGCTCTTCGGAAATTGCGTATGCAGGCGACTGTGCCTCCACGTAACCGTATTCATTTTGGGGAAAAATGTTTTCGTACGCATCCGGAAATCTACTCGCAGCAGCATCATGCACCATACGAGCGTAGTTATTTTCGTCCGCTATCGGCTCTTGGGGTAAAACATCTTCAGGCAACTGTTGCCTAGCAAACACGTTATTGTCGCTGCTACCTTCACTGGCGGCAATATCGTAATGATACCTCCAATCGTAATAATCTTCCTGAAAACCTCTCCTTAGCAAATGCTCCCTCACATCATCTGGATTTTTAAACACAACATTTTTGCATCTCGCACAAGGACATCTAATTTTTGATGAATGACTCTTCGACAATGCAAATTTTATAAATACTTCTAATCCCTTAATGAACTCTATATTAAAGGACCCGTCATCAAATTCTCTTTCGTACATCCCGTTTCTACTGTACAAATAATAGCTACCGTCATCCGTCATCGTGTACACCTATATTAAATTTTAAAACACACTTAAGCTTATAAGTATAAAAAAACTAAATTTTATGATAAACAAAAATAACATATGAACAAACCATAATGATACATAAAATAATGCTACGGAAATAAACAAAATAATAAATTAATCTAATACTATTTCATTTAATCATTATACGAATATAAAAACATATTTCAAAAAATTAAGAGTAATTTTACACAAATAAAACAAATAAAAAACATACAAAAATCAAATATCAAACATGTATAAATTAAATAAAATAAATTATCAACAACCACAAATGATTTATTTTCATGCATAATTACATATAATAATAATAATAATAATAATAATAATATATGTACAATTTAAAAAAATATTTACAATGTTAGAAATATACCTTCCCACAAAATCGAGTTTCTTTTCCGTTCCTTCAAAATCAGATACTACGAAATGTGTTTGATATTTTGCGTTTGGCGTATCAAACACTAACATTTACCTGGTTATATAGGCAAAACACAAAACTTATGCGACTATTTATGCGACTACTATCTAAATTTGAAAATAAAAATGTGTATTTTTTCCCGCTAAAGTGTTAGGCGACGCAATAGGCGACAAACATTATTCAGGCGACAAAACAGGCGACATAAGTTGTTGGTCGCCAGTTTAAAAAAGGGATTATAGTCGCCTATTGCGTCGCCTACTCTCTCCTGTCAGATTTTGCGTGCGTCCCCTAACGCTTTTGTTTTTGTAGTGGACGAATTAAGACTTTTGATACAACAACCCTCCATTAGTCTAGGTCATATAGAAGTTAGAACCTAATATTTTAGATTACTTATTGAGTGATTAATATCAATAAATTTTCCGTTTTGGTGAACTACTTTATGATCAAAATGATACACATTTGTATTTTCAGAGATTTGGTACATACCATCCTTTTATTACCAATTTTTTAAAATCTATATTTATTTTATTAAAAAAATACAAGTGTATATATTGAAATCAGATACTCTCTTGAGAGACCGTCTATAGTATAGACGTCTTTTAAGAGTTCAACTCATATCTCCCTTTTAACTTACAAAACCATGCACTAATTAGTTTTTTTCTAATTTATAAATTGGGTCAGCCTCAAAACTTGAGTCGTCTATTATATAGACGGTTAAGAATTTGTGTATTGAAATACCTTTTAGGACTTGGGATAATTCTATAAAAAGGCTTTTTTATGGTTTTCAACTGTTTGACTTTTTTAAGCTTATATTGTGTAAGAAAAAGTCTGTTGACTTTTTTTGGTAAAGGTATTTGCTAGTAATTTTTTTAAAGTGGGGAAAAAGGAAGATTTATAAATGGGTTCCTTGGTTTTAATATTGAAAATTATAGAAATCAAGTAAAGTTTTTAGTTTAAAAAATTCTCAACAACTTCTTTGTTTGACTCTTAAGATGAATGGTAGTGCTAACTTGTAGATAGTTCTCATTTACAATACAAAACGCTCATTTATAATGTCATTTTAAACGTCATTAAATTACTAATAACTATTTAAATTATTACGCTAAACACATTAATTAATTGTTACATTGATAAGTATTGCAGTCAACTTATAGGTTTTCGGAGTTGTTATCTGAAATAAAAAATAAACAGACATATAAATGATTAAAATTTTCTAATTAACACACAAATTTACCCAGAGGATGTTGGTAAAAGAGTTGGTTGGAGAATTTTTAACTGGTCGGTGAATACAAACTTATCGACCTTTATATATAATTGGGAAATTCTACATGGTAAACACCAGGTTTAGGGAAATGTCTGTGTTAACTACTTTTATTTTCTATTCTACAAAATAGCACTTAACTTTTCCAAAACCATCCACTTAACGTTTTTTGGCCCTTATTAGTAATATGGTAATTAAACATTTTTTTTTTCAAATGTTGTAATTTGGACTAAAAAGCATTCAAATTATAATTATGACACATTAACTTTCTAATAAGATTACTACACAAAAAGTAAATCCATGGGTGCTGTAATTTGAATGTATGATCACATTGGTAAACATAATTTTTAAAGAGATGAAGAAGCTTACTATATCTTGCGTGAAATATGGGCCGGAATGATCAAATTGCTAAATAAACAAATTCTTAAGAATTCGTATTTCATTTTCAGTTTCATTTCCTTGAGCAGAACAACAAATTAAAATATTTAATTATTTTCATTCACACAGAAAATATATAAAAATAAAAGATATCAATAATGATGAGAATTTTGAAAAATAAAAAAAAAAGGGTTTTGAAGATTTTGTGTAAGATTATGTAGACGAACAACGGACCAGGAATTCTTTGCTGCAGTTTAAGAATGGATTAATATCACACGTTGGCATCTGTTGAACATATATGCATGTATTTGATCATCATACATTCATACATTGTTAAGAATATATATATATATATATATATATATATATATATATATATATATATATATATATATATATATATATATATATATATATATATATATATATATATATATATATATATATCTTTTATAAATACAATGTATTATAATGTTATACGACTTGGTCACCCTAAAATTGCTGGGTCGTTCCTGACCATTGGTAAAATAGGCATTTGCCTAGGGTCCTGAGTTAGAAAGGGCTCTAAATTAGAAAATGCTAGTTAATGAAGTGGATACTTAAAATTTGCAATATATGAGTAGTTTTTTTATCATTAAAAAATTATATGACACGTCTACATTTTTAATGCTAAATATATAGGGTCCATCTTTGTAATTTTTCCAAACACTCGTTTTAGTTTAGAATCAACCGTACGTATTGAGGGGTCATTTCTTTCTTTGTCTAGGGCCCATACAAAGCCAAAAACGGCATTGATTGCTAGTAATAGTTATATATTCCTTAATCCTTATAATATGTCACTGTAACAATTATTTGATTAAAGAGCGGATGCACGTAGGGAGGAAATATAATCTTACATGTTTTCTCACGTAAAAGCACTTTAAACTAAATGTGTAGATTTAACACAGACTCTTATCATAAAAGTGTAAATATAATATTTTCTGAGACTTTAGCTTATAATTATTAAATTAAATTTTAAATGGAGTTGATTTTTTTGATATATAATAAGTTTTTTATTAAATAAATAAGATAAACAATACAATGTATAAGATCATAGTTAGGCTTGGTTTAGCAGATATCATTAGTTGTTAATAAGTTGATTAATTAGTTTGTTTGGTACGGTTTTGTATAGTTTATACGATTATTATTGTGCTTACCAAATATAAAATCAGGCTTAATTATGAGTTTATGATCACTAGCTCCTTGATTTGCTCCACAGCCCACATGATTATTTTATAGTTTCTTATATTCTAATTAATCTTTTATTTAATTTTTAAAAATAGAGAAACATCAAAATAAAACCACATAAATTAAAAAAGTGATTAAGAAAAATTTGATAATTTAATAGCAATTTTATTTTATTCCGATCAATCAATTATTATAACTTTATAATAAATTAATACTCCCTCCTATTCACTCAAGTTGTCCGATTTAGTTTTTCACACTTGCTGAGACAACATTTTAACCCTTAATATGTCAAATTATTGTTAATCAAAAATTATAAAAAGTTGATATTAATAATCTTTGTATTGAGACGAATCAAACAAGATCCCACATGACTATGTTTTAACTTATAGATTAAGAATATAATACAAATTAAGAGTGATAGATTAAGAATATAATACAAATTAAGAGTGATAAGTGAATAGTGCCCAAAAATAAATGTGACAACTTGAGTGAATAGTACCCCATCCTACTTGTTTCTTTGTCTGCAGGAACTTAGACAGAGAACAGTTTGTGTAGAGCCTCAAACTTGATCTTATACCTTTTCTAGTTTTTAAATTAAAATAAAATAAAATACTTGTTAAGTTTGTTTTTACATATTAGTATATTATGGCTAATATGTATCAAATTTTGTTAAATTAAGCTGGACTTATTGTTAATGTCAACATATTAACGGGGAAACATGGGGGCACACATTTCATAAGCCAAGGAGATAATAGGGGTGTTTAGCAATTGGCTTTTGGCTTAGCTTTTTGGTTGACTTTTGACTTTTGGCTTGTTGGTTGGTCAAACAGCCAAAAAAAGTGTTTGGTAAATGGCTTTTAAAGCAGCTTAAAAGCTGGCTTTTAAGCCAAAATGAAAAGGCTGCTCCACCTAGCTTTTTGGGTTTACTTTTAGCTTGTTAGCCCACTTATTCTCTAATAAACAGTCAACAACCAATATTAAAATTTATCAAACATCTTCACAAACAGCTAGTTTTTAAGCTAGCTTTAAAGCCAACAAAAACAGCCAACATTTCCAACTGGTCAAACAAGCTAACTAAAAAAGCCAATTGCCAAATACCCCCAATCATATACATATTATAATACAGAACAACCTTGTCCACATGTCACTCTATCAAAGAGTATTTTTGGGGCTCAACATCATTTCATGCATACTCTTCAATTACCTAACCTTCAATTGCTTACTCTACCTATCAGTTACAAAATTACAATTTACAAACGTTTGTTTATTAGAAGTAAAAGTAGTAATTAATTTAGCTTTGATATGCATACAGTTGGTGATTGACAGGTGAAATAGCATCAGGAGACAAAGTTGGAAGCTCTCATTAATGCCATTAGGTATTCTTTTAATAAAATAATTAAAATTACATGTTATAGGAGTATTATTTTTGTTGATTTTGTGTGATATTTTGGTATTATTTTAATGTGTAGGTAATTTTTTGTATTTCAAAGATAATAAGAAATGAAATTGGAATGCACTCAAATATTTTCTTGATTTAGGAATTGAAATACATTTAAATACATCTCATACATATTAATTTCGTTAAACTGCATTTTTAACATTAAAATGTTTTTAAGAAATTAAATAAGATAGAACACATTCTTATTCTTTGGATTGATGTGTAGTTGATTGAATCATTTTAATTGATTAAATTTAAATTTGTATTCTAACTTAATTAAATAGTTATATACATATGTTGTTATTGTGATGATTAGCAACATTGGTTAAAAATGTATTATATAAATCAATTATAATAAAAGACTTTAAATATCGTGCATAGCACGGGTAAATACCTAGTATTATCATAAAATAATATGACAATGGGAAGAAACACTCTCATAACTTGTAAAGTGTGCATGTCATTTAGAATTTGTCGATGTAAGATAACCCATCCCAACAAAATTTAGTCTAGCGAAATTTAGTTTGAATTGTCTAATTACATATTTTTATTATATTATATTGATTTTGAATAAATCAATTTATAAATGATTGAAATAACATAATATTTTAGCATGTATATGTCCGAGTAAATTAATATTCATGTTCAAACTAATTTGTTGTTATAAATAAATTAAAGTGTTAAGTTGAATTCTCGATATTTAACCTTTTAATTAAACAATATTAATCGTGTTTATCTTCTACATTCTTTTGTTTTGGACCGGCTGTGTCATTAAGCAGAAGCTAACAACCAAAACAAAATAGAAAAAATAACTTGAACTAAATAAGATATTAATCATAAAATGATGACAATTGATTGATATATCTAGTTTTAAGAATATGTATACAAAATAAATGCATTATTTAATTTAATATGTTATATTGAGATATATTGGTTAATTTAGTGTTTATAAAAACATTATCTTTCACTTTAGGATAAGAGTTAGATTTACACCATATATAAATTAATTTCTCCTCCTCGCTTTCCTTGTAAAATTCAATAAATATAAAAAAATAGTGTATTACATTGAAATTCAGAGCTAAATCTAAATTTAATAATATAGGAGTATTATCTGGAATAACTAAGTTAACTTAAGTAAAACATAATAATTACGAGTAATAACAAGAAAAAAAGAAAAAATACCTAATAAAAGTAATTTTGTTTTACTCTAGTTAAATTTTATGTTTCAATTATTATTATTTATGGTCGCCTATTTTCATCAACTCAGTTGAAAATATAATATCACTTTCTAAAAAGTCATATATTTAACGACTTAATTAGAAATTAGAATTCATTAAATAAAGTCCGACTTTTGGTCAAGGTAATTCCTCAATTTAATTCTACCTAATACCCCATCTTGCCAATATGAGTCCCCTACACTAAATTATTATTAATAATAAAATAAATGATCTTCATGACTATCTTAACTAATTAGTAATTACTACTTTTTTTGGTTTGCTATTATTTTGAACTATAATAGAGTATCAAATTTTAATTACGAATTCTCATCTATCTATATAAAAAAAATATGTATTTAAGATTTTGATAAAATAAATGGAAATAGATGTAATTTATTTAAGATTGTAATTTTTGGTTTCAACAATTAGGAATTTAAGAGATTAAGGACAGATTCCTACTATTTGTCCCATTGGAGATTGAATGTTTGTCATTTTATTAATTCTATCCTTTATATCGGCAAGTTTACACGTGGATAATTAATTTTTAAAAAAAAAGTTAATATTGGTAAATTACGTTGAGACACTAGAACATAAATTACTTTACTGATATATTTAGTGACATTTAATTTAAATGCCACAATTTAAAATTTTTAATGGTATATATATAATAGATTAAGAGACATTTATAAGACCTCTTAACAACATGATAAAAAATCGTAATAAAGTTTTTCGCGATATAGAATTTAGTAATATTTTTCATAGATATCATTATACATACTATACCATAGTAATAATTACATATGTCAATAAATATCAAATAAAGTGTCACTAAAAATTTTTATAGTAAAACTTCAAATAAAAATCAACAATTATTACATTTAAAATATAAATCAGTGATATTTTTTTAATGACACTGAATCATATATGGTGAAAAGTTAATTTTATTGTAGTGAGATGATTTAAATATGTTCTCACTAGACTTTATTTTAACTTTCATACTATTCACAAAAATTCAAACTAAAATTATTTAATAAATAATAATTAGGGTATGTCCTGTTTAGCTTTTCAAGTAGTGTTTAGCGGTTTAGCAACTGTTTATAAAACGTTCATAATTACAGTGTTTGAAGTAGTAGTAGAAAATAAAGTAGTGTTTAAGAAAATTAATATGGAAATTTCAGAAAAAAATAAATTAAAAAAATCTATAATTTTATCAAAACGAACATAATTTTTTTATTTCAATCATCTTCTTGGTTCGTGTGCACATTTTATTTTGACTTGCAATTTATTGTTTCGCTCTTTAATTTAATCGCCTATTTTTATTTTTTTTAATTGGGTATGTCAAAAAGTTTCTCTACATGTTTTTTCATGATCATTTAATATGTTGTTTTGATTTGAAATATCATAATTGTCATTTCTATGTAATGTTTTTGATTGACATTCATTATGTTTTGTCATATTACTATTAAAATTTGAATGATAAATTAGGTCAAATAAATCATTAACTTAGTAAAATAAAATATCCAGTAAAAATTATATAAAATAATAAATCATTTTCGGACAACTACTTTTGGCAAATGATAATACTTTAGGTAGACAATTACTACAACCTATAGCTACTTAAACACCTACCTCACATTTACTTTTACGTTGAACATGCCCTTCACCTGTTTTTATTTGTTGGTTATATTTGACATTTATATGATTTTCAAGTGTAATTTAAGTCCTAATATTTATAAATATATTTTATAAAGAATGAAAAAACATATATTAAAGTTATATACATCAATGCGAACATAATGAGATATAGATGAATATATTATATTTAGTAATTTAAATATATACAAAAAATAATCATATTTAAATTTTCTAAAATATACTATACGAGTCTGTCTAACCATAAACAAAAAATCAAATGAAACTTTATACATAAAACATGCCCTCTATTGAGAGACCGTCTATAGTATAGACGTTTCTTAAGAACCCAGTCTATATATCCCGTTTAACTTACAAAACCACCAATTAGTTTTTTTGTTTAGTTTATCAATTGGACCAGCCCCAAAATTTAAGACGTCTATTGTATAGTTTTCTTTAGTAAGTTGATTCTATGCTTGGCTAACGTGGGTGTAAGTTGCAGGCTATCGGATGGTTGTAGGAACTGCTCTCTTTGAAGACCCTTCAGAGCCGGGGGACTCTCTGACCACACTCTCCTTTATGGGTATGAGTTGTCGTCTATCCTCCCTCCCTAGACCCTGACCATAGTTTATCTATGAGCGGGATACATTGAAAATGATGATGATGATATTGTATAGAAGGTCACAAGTAAGAATGTGTACATAAAATAAGAAGTTTCTAAAGCATTGCGTCCATCCAGTTTCCGAATCGTCGCAATACACGGATTACCATACGTAGCACTTTTGGTTTAGCAAACTTTTAAGGGAAGATTCTCATAATTCTGGATAATTTATCACTTTTGGTTTCACAATATTTTAAAATTTTATTTTGAGTGTTTTAGTTTTTTTTGTTATATTTGAAATTTTTTTAGGTATACTAAGTAATTGGTAACTCTGACTCGGATTTTATTTGAAGATGTTTTTATGAGAGTATTCTAATTGGTTAAGAAAATAAACAAATATTTTCCTTATTTATTGCTTATACCCGAAAGCAAAATAAAAAATTAATAAAGCTCATAAAAAATTTAATTCCAATTTCTAACTTCCCATAATTACTTTTATTAATCATATATCATATCATATTATATCATACATCATATCATATCATATCATATCATCATAGATCATATTATTATTACGTTACTATATAAAAGTTTTGGAAAATTCCAAGTGTCACCATTTAAAGAGACATAACAATATTTATCTAATTTAGAATTTAATAATTTTTTATTTAAGTTTAAAGCTAAATTAGGTAAAATATTTGTATGATATACTATAGTAATTTTATTTAGTTAACTTAGAATTTAATATGTTCAATTGAATGAAAATAAGTTATGCATTAGGTAAAATAATCGTCAGTAATTATATTTGATTTAAAAAATCATAAATTTGGTAAATTTAATAATGATAGTATACAATATTTACATTATCTATTGTAACTAACATCGTGAAACAGAGAGTAGTATATACACTATATATTCATTAGTCAAATTTGATACTATGAACCCATTATATCTTATAATATAGAAATTTCTCAATAACATTCATCAACTTAATTATCCGCGTAGCCAAGTTAGTTTTAAAAAATTATTCACACTATCTATTTATTTGGTCTTACTAGTAAAAGTATTTCTATAATACTAGTTGTTCCCCCAAATAGAAGTGGAAAATTCAATAAACTGAAATGGATTTGGTCAGCAGAATATTTTTCGCCTTTTTTTCTTTGAGTGGAAGTCTGATACTTCTATTTGCTTGTGCACTAATTATAAAGTATAACCCTACCCCACAAAAAAATAAAAAAATAAAAATGAATTTATAATTAATAAGAACAACTTCTTATATATGAGGTAATTTGGATATGTAATTTTCAGTCTTTCACACATATGAGAAGATTTTATTTTACGGAAAATATATTGATTTGATGGTGTTATATTGTGTATTCAATTAATATTGTGTGTATATATACGTATAGTTACTTAATTATCGTATACGTGTTGTATTTGTTTTCTTTTACTCGGATATTTGACCATACATTTCTCATGTAAATAAAACTATCGTAGTATAGTATTTTTATTTTAACACAAATTCTTACTTAAGACCGTCTATACAATAGACGTCTTATGTTTGGGCTGACCCAATTTATAGATTAAAAAAAAAACTGATTTAGTTATTTTGTAAGTTAAAAGGAAGATATAGGTTGGGCTCTTGAGAGACGTCTATACTATAGACGATCTCTCAAGAGAGGACCTGTTATTTTAAATAACAAACAAAAAACTACATTTAATAATTTTTTAAACCTCTGACCAACATTATTAAGGTTACGCTTGAGTGATAATTATAAGAAGTTTGTTAATATATATAATTTTTTTGGAGTCCTAAATGATCGGACACTTTTAGAAGCGAATCCAAAATAAAATCAAATGATTTCGATCTATCAAGTATTGTTTTTAAAATATGTTGATAATGAGGCTTGAACCTGGGACAATCCTGTCACACACTAATATTTTATTTTAGGAAAAATCACCTAGAATAATCTAATATTTTCATGATTTTCCTGAACGAATCCCTCTTATTGATTAAAACATGAATAATCCCAACTTTAGGAGATATTTGCCTAAAGTAAACTCGGATAACCGGATGACCTGCTATAGTAAGTAATTTACAAAAAATTAAAGTGTAAATTAATTTAGAATTAGAGAAAATTTTTGAAAATTTACATTAAAATATTCTAAATAATAATAATCATCATCATCATCATACCCAGTGTATTCCGCTCAAAGAAAACTATGATCAGGGTCTGGGGAGGGAGGAATGATGGCATGCTCATACCCATAAGGAGAGTGCGATCAAAGAGTCCCCCGGCTCGAGAACGGTCTTCTAGCAAGAGGAACCTACAGTTGGCAAATAGAATAGAAGCACACACACAAAAACAAAGATAAGATCAAAGAAACAGGTAAAAAGCGACAAAAAGGCAAAGGATAAAAACGAACGAGGGGGTAAAGGGACAGGTTTACTAATTTAGGACTTGGATAAGCCCTAATCGCCCTATCCCCGTCGTCCTTGGAGAGGTGAAGTTCATGCATATCACTTTTGATTTGTTCCTCCCACGCTCTCTTAGGTCGCCCTCGCTCTCTTACCCTCCACTATGATGCATTCGATCCTTCTTACGAGCGCATGTGTCTTTCTCTCGCATAGCCCAAACCATCTCAACCTATTCTCCCGATCTTTGGAGATAGGTGCAACCCTTAACGCCTCCCTCGAACTCCGGTTTCTTATCCTATCCAACATAGTCTTACCACACATCCACCTCAACATACGCATCTCCAGCATTCCATCCTCTCGTCGAAAACCTTCTTTACGCCAATATTCTCCCCATATAACATCGCGCCTAATCGCAACGCTGTAAAATTTACCTTTTAATCGCCAAAACTTTTATCACAAAGCACCTGCTTTGCCGCCGCCACTTAAGCCACCACTTGTATACGATTAGTAACGCTCCATCAATCTCCCGACGCCTCAATCACGTAACCCAAATATTTGAACTTGGACGCATACACAACAACTTCACCTCCTATGGTTACCTCCGCTCCCTAGCGATTCTATCCCACGAAATTGCATCGCTGTATTCTGCTCTTTGTACGGCTTATCGCTGACCCTTTCCCTCCAAGGCTTCTCTCCACTCTCCCAATTTACTATTAGCTGCCTTCTTGGTTTCGTGGCAAGACTATATCATCGCAAAAGCATGCACCATGGTACGGCTCCCGGATGGATTTAGAGAGCTCTTCCATAATGACCGTAAAATGAAAGGACTTAATCCGATCCTCATGTAGTCCCACATTAATTGGAAAGACTCAGCCATACCTCGTGTATGTATGTTAGTCACCACTCCATACATGTCCTCAGATACCTCGATGTATCTTCGTGAAATACCTCTATTCTGAGGCTATCCCAAACCAAAGCCGTGGTATGCCGTGACGCTTTCTCGATCAATGAATACCGATGCAAATCCTTCTTTCGCTCCCTATACTTTTCCATCAATCTCCCTGAAAATATGGATTGCCTGTGGTTGATCTTCCGCTAATTCTTTTATCGATCACTCTTTCCCATAGTTTCATAGTGTGGCTTAGAAGTTTGATCCCTCTATAGTTCTCGCAACCTTGTGCGTCACCCTTGTTTTTAAATATTGGGATAAGAGTGTTGATTCTCCATGCTTCGGGCATCTTCCTGGTCCTCAGGATGACATTAAAGAAGTTAGTAAACTACTGAATGCCCTTCTCTTCTAAACTGACTCATTGGTGGTGTTTTAATTTCCTCCTCTTGACCCCTAGTCTCATTGAGTAGTTGGGAGAAATATTGATGCCATCTCAGCTTGATGTCCTCTTGTCTAAGTAGTACTCGTCCACCTTCATCTTTAATGACCTTCACTATCCCCAGGTCCTTCTTTTCCCTAGATCTTGCTTTTGCCAACTTATAAATATACTTCTCCCCCTCTTTGGTCTCAAGCTTTTGATACAAGGCTTCAAACGCTTGATCTTTTGCCTCGCACGCTTCTTAGCCGCCCGTTTTGCTTCTTTATACCTCTCCTTCTTATGTGTCCTATTCTCCTCCTCCGTGCAAGCCATGAGCTCCTTGAAACTCTTGTTTTTCTCTTTTATTTTCTTGTGCACTTCTTTGTTCCACCACCACGACTCTTTGTACACCTTTGGTTTCCCCGTCGACACCCCTAATGTCTCTGTTGCCACCTTTCGAATGGTTTCCGCCATGGTCTCCTACATTCGGCTTGCATCGTCTGATAAACTAGGGTAGCCCACCGTTTTGATCTTATTTGACACGGTAGCGACCATATCCCCCTTAAGCCGTCCCCACATGATCGTTTGCCTAACCTTTTTCTTCTTCTCGACAATCTTTCTCCTCATACGAAACACTAGCACTAATAACCTATGTTGAGTGGGCATCTCTGTACCTAGCACAACCTTACAATCCAAACACGAGCTCCGATCGACCTTTCGTACCAAACAGTAGTCAATTTGGGTGGCATGCCCACCACTCTTATACGTAATCAAGTGTTCATCCTTCTTTCTAAAGATCGAGTTTGCTATGACCAACTCCTTTGCTAACGCAAACTCAAGCAAGATCTCTCCACTCTCGTTCCTTACACCATAACCAAACCCGCCATGAACTGAGTTATAGTTAGCTGCCTCTTTAACTATGTGTCCATTGAAGTCGCCACCTATAAAAACTTTTTCCTCGACAGGGATGGTATCTATAAGGTCCCCCAGGTTATTTCAAAACTCACGTTTGACTTCCCCGTCTAGCCCAACTTGCGGTCCATACGCACTAATGATCGAAATGATCTCTTCTCCCACCACGATTCGAACTAGCATAATTCTATCATTGCACCTCCTAACTTCTACGATTTGCTTTAGAAGATCATTAGCTACAAGAATACCGACTCCACTACGCTTTCCATCCAAACCTGCATACCATAGCTTATAATCCTTTAAAACGCTTATTTTTTGCCCCTTTCACCTAGTTTACTGAACGCAAGCCACTTGAATCCTGTACTTTGAAAGTTCATTCGCCAACTCCAACGACTTGGCTTGTAGCGTGCCTATGTTCCATGTCCCCACTCTTAGCTCAACACCCTACTTACGTTGCCCCCTTTGCCCCCCCCCCTCGTTGGACCTGACCTTAGGTTACCATTATTCTGCCTAAACTCTATACTTGACTATTTGTGGACCAAACCAAAAAATAAAAGACGGTGACGCTGTAGACTCAAACCCAAACAAATCAAAACCCCACAGAGGTTAAACCAGAGAACACACTAAAACGATAACTAACAGCAAAAGGTACTTAATTGGGACTAATAAAACAAAAGACACACTCGCACAATAAAACAATAAAAAGGATACTAAAAAGCAAAGAACAAAGGATATCAAAGCTAAAACAACAAGACGAAAACAAATAAAGGAAAAAACGAAAACGAAAACACAAAAATCTTCAACTAAAACGAAAATAAATGAAAAACGCAAAAGAAACCTAGAAAACTTCAATTCAAAAAAAAATAAAAAAATTAAAAAATTAAAAAAAATTAAAAATTAAAAACAGATCTTCAATGACCACGAAAATAATTCAATAAAGGAAATGAAAATAGAGAAATAGCTGAAAAACAAAAAAGAAACCCAGAAATCTTGAACGAAAACGAAAAAATTGAAAAACAAAAACGCACAGCCAAAGATCTTCAACCAATACGAAAAAAGAATGAAAAACAAAAATGAAAACCCAGAAGAATTGTTCAACGAAAACGAAAAAAAGTTGAAAAACGAGAAATGGAAATAGAGAAATAATTGGATAACGAAAAAGAAAACCCAGACACTCTAAATAATAAAAAAAATGTTAACATTTTATTTTAAATTATATTTTTTTTAAAAAAAACTTGTTATAGCAAGTCATCCGAAATCTGGGTTTATTCTAGGCAAATATATCCTAAAGTATGGATTGTTTATGGTTAATTAATAGGTGGAAACAATTGTAAGAAGATTATAAAACGATTGCGTTATTCTAGGTAATTCTTCCTTTATTTTGCACTACAAGCAACCTTTGTATTTTATGGGCCAGCTCAATTAGAGCTCAATATCTACTTTTACTCTAAATTTTCCTTTATGGGCCAACTCAATTAGAGATGATCTCTCATAAAGACCGTCTCTCACAAGAATTTGTGAATTTATAAAAGCATATTTTTGTAAATAGTTAATAAGGGTGTTTGTCAAATAGCTGATAGCTGATTATAGTGGCTGATTTTGAACCCGCTGCTATAAGCAGCTTGTTCAAAAACAGTTTATTCGTCTCAATAAGTTGTTTCAACAAGCTAATTCACCAAACACTATCTTTAGCTGGTTTGACCACTCAACCCTCTATTTATATCCAAATAAGCTAAAATTGGTCAATAAGCTAATTTTCTAAAGACCCCCAATTACCCTTCCAAGTAAACATGCTAAACCTCACTTAATCATAATTAAATCACAATTAGACATTAGACCAAGTATAATTAAGTAATTTCTTAGCTACTTCTAATTAGGAACACATTTGTCTTAGCCAGCTTGATTCAAAAGAAATTTATAAAAGTATGTACTAGTATGAGGGGAAATTATAGATAAAGTCAAACTAATAGACGGCAGCAACACATTGTTTTCCTTTTCAAATTACAACTAGTCTATAAATATTAGTTCGAGTTGGTGCCTTCTCAACAACCACACTCCATAACAACTCCAAAAATATTTCCTCAATCTCATTTCTCCTTTCATATTTTTCTCAATAAATTAAATTTATCATTTTTACATTTAATTTTCATTATTTTCATTCGAACGTACAAATTTTAAAAAATGTGGAAAAATATTTTACCAAGTTGTTTTAATGTGAAGCGATCTAAACCTAAATCCAGACCCAAAAACGAACACATAAGGGTTGTACCAACGTCTCCTCAAAGGCTATCGATATCCGATATTAGTAACCCGAAATCGGAGTTTTCGTTTAATGATCTATCCAATTCTATAATCGGGTCGAATCTTCAAGTGTTTAGTTTGGATGAACTTAGGATTATTTCGAATAATTTCTCTTATACAAGTAATTTTATTGGTGAAGGCGGGTTTGGGGCGGTTTATAAAGGGTTTATTGATGATAAGCTTCGACCGGGTGTGTTAAAGGCTCAAGCTGTGGCTATTAAGGTCTTGGATTTGGAAGGTTCACAAGGACATAAAGAGTGGCTGGTAAATTATTATCATTATCATTACTCATCTTTTACAAATATTTTTTTTCCTTTTGGCTTATTGATATTAGTGTAACAATAAAAAGTGTCGTATTAAGACGTGAATCATTAGTTTAAATCTTTGGTTAAGTTTGTTTCATAACATGGTATCAGAGCCCAAAAGGCTGATGTTGCATCCACACTTCTAGTCTAAAAGACTCTCATATCAGGAGACGTATTAGAGACGTATTAGAGTATATAATATATATTAGGACTTCAACCACTAAGGAATCAACTTAACCAAAAATACATTCGTATTTAATTTTGATCAACTTTTTCTATAATAAACAGTCAATATGTCAGAATGGTGAATTGTGAAACATATCTTATGAAAAAATAGTTACAATGTCACATTATATATATATAAGTTTTGGCTAATAATTAATGTCTTAATATTTTTCAGGCTGAAGTAATATTTCTTGGTCAGTTGAGGCACCCTCATCTAGTGAAGTTGATTGGATATTGTTGTGAGAATGAACAAAGAGTTCTTGTTTATGAATATATGAGTAGAGGCAATTTGGATAATCAATTATTCAGAAGTAAGTTTTTTTTTTATTTTTTTTATTTTTAGTATTTGAGATGTAAATTCATGCACTTTATATTCAGAAAATTGACATGAATTTAATAAATGCAGGATGCTCCGTGGCCTTACCATGGTTGACAAGAATGAAA
The DNA here is from genome assembly GCA_019425755.1 of Amaranthus cruentus. Taxonomy (NCBI): domain Eukaryota; kingdom Viridiplantae; phylum Streptophyta; class Magnoliopsida; order Caryophyllales; family Amaranthaceae; genus Amaranthus; species Amaranthus cruentus. The sequence continues at coordinate 13,601,482 of CM033458.1, read as the reverse complement.
ATTGCTCTTGGTGCTGCTAAAGGCCTTCAATTTCTTCATGAATCTAATAAACCTGTGATCTTAAGAGATTTTAAGGCAGCCAATATACTCTTAGATTCTGTAAGCTCTCAATTTCATACTCTATTATTCGAACTATCAGTTTAAACTTTTGGTTAAGTTTTTTTTTTTACACGGGAGCAAAAGCCTTTATCATAGGATCAGTTGGGTGAGACGCTGTGACTAGAGGTGTTCAACGGGCTAGAGGCCCATTTTAAGCACTAATCCAATTTATTAAGCACTAATCCGATTTATTTTTAGAAGGGTTTAGTAAGATTTGGGCTGAAAAAGTCTTTTAGATATTATGATAAGATTTAATGAGTTATTCTTCTGAGAGAACGTCTCTTGATAAGATGTTCTCAAAATAAGAAATTCATATGCTAACAATTTAAATTACTGACCTTTTCAACCCCTACATTATCCAATGGGTCAAGTTTATTTATGATTTTTGCTTAATTTGGAGTGCAGAATTTTAAAGCAAAGCTGTCAGATTTTGGGTATGCAAGAGATGGACCAGAAGGAGATAAAAGTCATGTAACTACAGAACACATTCTAGGCACCAAAGGATATGTTGCTCCTGAGTATGTAATGACAGGTAATTAATTAATTAATTAATTAATTAATTACTTTTAATTGAATTGAATTAGTAATATAAAATCTAAGATTAAAAGAAGCATGATAATTTATACATAATAAAGTTGACCATGAGTACAAATAATAAGTCAAAATTATAAAGACAATATTTTATTATATAATTTACAAGAAAAAGGCTTCCAAGTTCTAACTAAAATGTTTGAAAAATGTCAAAATGTCTAACAAGTTGGATATTAAACAAATTGCAGGACATTTGACAACCATGAGTGACGTGTACAGCTTTGGAGTAGTTCTTCTAGAACTATTGACAGGAAAAAGATGTATGGACAAAACTCGTCCTAGAAGAGAACATTGTCTGGTTGAATGGGCTCGACCTTTTTTAAAGGACCCACGTAAACTTAATTTGATCATGGACATTAGGCTCGAGGGTCAGTTTTCGGTTCAAGGTGCAAAGATAGCCACCGCGTTAGCCTATCAATGCCTTAGCCACAACCCCAAGTCGCGCCCTACAATGAGCGCGGTGGTTAAAGCCTTAGAGCCTTTGATGCAAATGAACGACATTCCGGGACATTTTGTTTATGTTGTACCAAAAGAGGAAGATAAAAAAGAGTGTTTGAACCAAGAAAAAAATAAGAAAAAGAATGAGAATAGAGTTAGACATAATGCTTTGCATAGGAGGATTGGTAATGGTATAGAGGATGGTAGATAAAAAGTAAAATTATTTACTTCTTTTTGAGCAAGGAATGTGTATATTATAATTAAAGGGTTTTATTTTTGTTTTTATTTGGTTGATTTATTGACTAGATTTTTTAAAAATAGTCTCTTGATAATTATGAAATGTAATATTGTAATTGTTACTATAAGAGTCAAAGATACATGTAATATGATGTATAAAATTGGATTAAGAAATTTATATGATCCCATAGATCAAGCATTATACTTTGGTGGGAATGTTTGTGTTACTACTAATAATACAAGAAGATCTTGTTTTTGTAAGTTTTATTTTATATACTTCCTTAGTTCCAATATAGTCGCAACATACGAAAAATAAGCACTATTTACTTATCTCCCTTAATTTGTGATTAATAAGTAATCTAAATATAGTCATTCGTCTCGACGTAAAGATTATTAATATCAAATTTTTATAATTTTATACTATACATAATTATAGATATTAAAGATTGAATTAGTGCATTGGACTGCGTGAAAAAGACAAATGTTGCAAATATTTTGAAATGGGGGTTGTATGTAATAACAAAGCGACTAATTTTGTTGTTATGCAACCTTCTTACTTAAGTAAACAATTGTAAATTTCTCTAATTCAACTTCATGAAACTTATGAAAGACATGTCAACTTTGCTCCTCCATCATCATCATCACCATCATCATTACATCTATATTATTTAGTTTTGTTGAATTCATGCATGAATGGCATGTTGCTAAGCACCATCACTAGTTATAGTGGTGCAAGTGTAAATTATTACTATTTCTTTTGTCAATTATTTAGATGAATCTAAGTAGGATTAAGAGTGAGATAAGAAACAAAATTTTGAAGTTAGGTTATTTGGATGGAATGTTGGAAGCTTTTTGATGATTTAAGGTAAAGGATGATAGAGGAACGGATGTGGATGATGATGTTAGGCAAAAAAAAATATAGAAAGGAAGGGTTTTAGATTTATTTTTTTTGGAACGGTTGTTTAAGGTTAGGATGTTAATTTTGCTATATTCAGCGTGGGAGAAGGGTTTAAATGTGAGTTTTTTATAGGGTTTTTGATTTGTGAGAAGTGGGTGATCAGATTCATCAAGAACGAGTCAATATAGGGTTAGGGTTTAGGTGTTTGAGATGGCGGATGCGATAATGATATAATATGATGAATATGGCGGCGTGTGAACGAAGGACGTTTGAAGGATGCTATCTTTTCGAGTTGTGATAGAACAACAAACTAATTCTGATTAATAATCTCCCAAAAATCAACTTAAGGCTTCAAGAATGCAACTAGACTTGATGCTTAGGATTAGAAAAGCGAGAACGTGAAAAGAGTTAGAATCGAACAAGAACAAAAAGCCCTCAATGATTTTGCATAATAAATTTCATTAACTTATTCATTATTCAGGTAACAAAATTGCGATCCCCAAATTAAGCATCATTTACAGATGTTTGTGCGTGCCTATTCACACATTAACATGTGAGCTTAGACTATCTTCATAGTTGATCTTGGATTCAAACATATATTAGGCTTAAAAGATCATGAATAATGGACAAAACTTATTGGCATAAAATATAAAGTTGGACAAATTTCCTAACCATTATCCTCCCTGCTCCGAGCTCTAGACGTAATCTCAAATGTGAGCTTATATCTTTCTACGTTAATTGATGTTGTTCGTCTTTTTAAACATATTTCTTCGCACTTTATCTACTTTAATTGTCAATGCGTGACCCTTTCCCTATATAGAAAGTATACTACTTCTATATCTAAACAGACTTATCCTAAATAGCCAGGGTGGCTTTGAAACAAGAAACTTTAAAAATTATACGCACTCTCATTAAAATTACATATACTCCCTCCGTCCCTATGAGATAGTAGCAAAAAGAAAAATGGTGAGAATTAAGAAAGTGGTAATAAATGAAGAGAGATAATGAATTATGTGGATGAAATTAAAAGAGAGTTAAAATGTATGGATGAGATCAAAAGAAAGTGGTGGATCACAGTCCAAAAATAAAAATGCTGCAATTTAAATGGGACGGACGAAAATAGAAAATGCTGCAAATTCATAGGGATACAGGGAGTAAAAATTAATAAACATCAAGAATGATTTTGATCTTTACTAATCCAATGAATATAGTCAAATGGTATTCGAATTAGGTGTACTAATCCACTGAATTTTGAGTAATCCTTGTCAAAATTCATAACCTACACATATAATCCTAATTTATATCTTAATTCAAACCTAATAATTTCATTCAATCAAAACCAACCTATTGGCTATAACCACTAGTCAAACAAAATTCAGATGCATATAATTAGCTAATAGCCGTCCATATTCAGATTAGTTGAATCATTTAATTTCATTTAATTAAGTTAATTAAGTTAATTGTGTACTAAAATGAATTATTATTGAGCTAACTACTTTGGGAGAAGGAATTGATATACCAACTAACATATCCCTTAATTTTCTGACTTTTTGCCTTCTAAATTAGTTATTCAAATGTGTGTATGCCTAATTCTTAGACAAAACTAAACACTTATGATCATATATTCTAGAACAATTTGCGTCATCATGTTTGCCCATCAAGAAACCTCTCTATAATATATAATATTACTATTATATTGTTCATTGTACTTTGTAATTAATTAGATGGATAATTAAATAGTTTTATGTTGATATGTGCAATTATTTGCATTTATTCTTTTGATTTATAATTTTTTTTGTTGGTTGTTGTTTGTTGTTTTGCGTTTAAGTTGGAAAATTTATGTGTTTCATTCATTTTGATTATTTATGTTGTTTTTAATTGATTTTGATTTTCGCTAGCATTAATCTTATAGTTTTGAGGATGATGGCTTTTAGTAGAGTGATTTCTGCTTAGTTGAAGAAATTTTATTAAGAGCGAAGCAAAAAAAGCTAAAGGGTGTACTGTTCAAAATATAATAGTTTTAAGATGAAATTCAACACACGTTTTTTTATCATAACTTTTAATAGATAATTAAAATTAATGCAAGACCAATTGGGTTTGAAACAAATAAATTGCTTTCTTTATTGTTTTTATATTCGAGTAAGTTATCATTTATTATTTTTCTGTATTGTTTTTTTATTGTTTCTTGATTATAAACTTTTCAAATTTATATTCTTTAGTTTCTTATGTCTAGTATGATCATATTTTAACCAATCTTTCATCTCTATTGTTTATTACCATGTTTAGTGAGAATTTTTTTTTCTAGAATATAGAGATTCAACCCATTTAATTATGGATTGATAATTACGTGTTGTTGTTGATTCAATTTTGGGTCTTGAATTAAAGTTGCGCTCAATTAATCTTAGGTTAAAAAAACTATTTCAATATGCAAATATATCTAATTTGGAAAAACACTTATTATACTCATTTAAAATGTCTACTTCAACTATTTAAAATGTCTACTTTCATTTGAAAAAACGCCTATTTCAGTATGCAAATAGTATGCGAAAACACTAACTTTGATATACAAAAACACCTATTATAAAAATCAACAATATCTACTTCAACCATTTAAAAATACTTACTATAACTAGTTTACAACGTCTATCTCAACTATTCAAAATGCCTACTTCACTAAGATAACACCTGTTTTATTATGCAAAAACACTTACTATCTATAACTATCTCAAATGGTCACAATAATTTGTTCAAATGTCTACTATTGTATGTAAAATTACCTACTAAAACTAGTTCAAATGCCTACTATAAGGTAGTTGCCTCTTTCAAATGCATACTATAGCTAGATAAAAAAACCTACTTAAACTATTTAAAATGCCTACTTTAGTATGTAAGAACACCTACTTTTGTATGCAAAAACATCAATTTCTATATGGCAAAACACCTTCCATAACCAATTTAAATGCCTACTTTACTATTTAAAATGCCTACTCTCATGTGAAAATACACAATTATTTTAGTATGCAAAAAGATCTACTCTGGTATGTAGAGACACCTATTTTGATATACAAAAAATTTGTACCCTACGAATAGCGGGAAGTTGAAATGTATCAAAACTTGAGGTGAATATAGACACTATTCATACTCACTTGTTTATTTTACCATCTCCGATCACAATTAAAGCATTTTGTGTAATGGCTTTTCTTGTAAGAGAGCATCCTTACTAAGACGACTTTAAAATAAATTCATATTCTTATAATTTCTATTAATTAGACTATTTAACATCTATATAAAACGCTTCTCACAACAAACCGCATCATACACTAATTTGTGTTTATTTGATCTTTTCTCCAACAAAAAATGCATTTGGTATTTCGACACAAATAGCTTATTAGCAAGTCTCCAGAGAGACCGTCTTTTTGAGAGACGCTTTTCAGGCCCAGTCCATTAGTGTTTAATTCTTACTCTTATTCTATATTTTTCTTTATGAGTCGACCCAATTAAAGTTGGTCTCTCAAAGAGACCGTCTCTCACAAGAATTTGTGGTAACTTATTTGTTATAGGATTCGTATCTTACATAATAAAAGAAAAAAATAAAACCATTAAAAACAGGTATTCTAAGGAAATGAGGCCCAATCGATGAACCCAACACCCACATACGTGAATATTTAGTAGAGATTCTGACTTACATTTACTGTGTTAGAAAAAGCCCAACTTCTTAATACCCAATATCTGATTTTATTAGGCTATCACGAATTCTTATTTGAGACCGTCTTTTGTAAAGATGGTTTTCAAAAGCCTAGTCCCATTCTCAATATATATTGTTACAACTCTAAATATAGATTTGGGCTGGGCTTTTAAGAGTCGTCTTTACAAAAGACGGTCTCTCAAGAGAGCACCTGTTAGGCTATATGGATTACACAAATTCTTTATTTAGACCGTCTCAAGACGACTTAATATGGACTAGCCCAATTTAAAATTTTCTGAAATTTAATTAAAAAACTATTTTTATCTAGTTAACTTCTATGTAAAATTAACTTTAAACTGCTTGTATGGAGCCATCTCACGGTGAGACGGTCTCATACAACACTTCTTGGATGGATTATGGATACTATAAAATCTTGGTTGGGACAATCTAATTATTAATTTTTTAATGCTAATTTTAAAATTTTAAAGGTCAATTTCAAAACTTAAATAGCCAATTTCTAACTTAAAAAATCAATTTTGAAGTTTTAAAATTCGTTTTTTAAGTCAAGAAATTCACTTAAAAATCAATTCTAAAACTTAAAAAGACAAATTGGAAAAGCTTAAAGACTTACTTGAAATGAGACAAGAAATCTCTAGGTGGAGTGTTAGTTGTTGAGAATTTTAGTATGGTTTAAACACCTTTACTATGGTTGAAGACTCTTAGTATGCTTTTATTAATTAAGCACATGCATTAGTCTAGATTCATAAAAGAACATGAAAAATTAGATTTATAATGTGTATAAGCATGTGGCTCTTTAAAGGTCACCATTAGGCATGTGCAACGGGGCTGAATAAGAACCCGATGGGGTTCTTAATTAAACGGACTGAATTGGGCCGGGCCTTATAAAATAGGAAACGAGCTTTAGACAGGCTAGGCCCATCAAGCCCAATCTAGCTCGACCCTTTAATCTGCGGGCGTCCTTTTTCTTGGCTTCAATTACATGACGTAAACTTATTTTTGTCTTCAATTACATGGGTCAAGTTGGAGCACAGTATTAAAAACTTAAAACCAATTGTTGTCAATTAATCAAAATGCAAATGTATAATGTTTTTGTATACAATTTATCTTCAAATTCACCGCCTACATGAGTCTTGAGCATTTTGTTGTACTATTACAAAATGCAAATGTATAATGTTTTTGTATACAATTTATCTTCAAATTCACCGCCTACATGAGTCTTGAGCATTTTGTTGTACTATTAGCAAGAGTTTATGAAGCTCTACGAAAGAACATCTGCTCATTATACGTATGTAACTATTTTTTGTAGAGCCCAATTTAAATTTAATTACAAAGGCCCGTTATAGCCCTTTGAAGCCTTCTTATGATCCGCTTCATTTTAATAGTAATAGAGCCCGTTTTCAGTTCGGCCGGCACATTACCCTTCTAAAAACGGGTCAGATAAGGGCCGAAAATAAGGGCCCAGCCCGCTGAACACCCCTACTCACCGTTATTAGTAAGCCATCTTTACTCCTCGTTTCTATAACAACAAACACAAGCTCTTCTATTACTTTAATCTTCTCACAAAGTCGCTCTAACCTCTACTTAACACCCACACTACTCATATAATCGAATTCATCAAGAATGCCCTACCATTGATCTTGTTCTATATATCGATTTCATAACGAACAACAGCTTTCAAAGATGTTTTTAAAATAAATTATTTTAGATTGACGCGTCTTAATAAACCAAAATATATATAATCCATCAAAAATAATGTTTAAATTTTTCTTGCAATATAGAGGAAACCACATTTAATAATTATAACTTGTATTGATTATCATATAGCTAAAATATTATAGAGGAGTAGCTTACAATAACATACCCAAAATTAAACACACATATAAAACAAAGACAAAAAATACATCTTAGTTAATTGCCCTAAAACCCAACTTAGGAGATGAAGTTTAGATCTTTAACTCATAGAAATCCATAAGAAATGATCAAATATGATATAAATGATGAGGAAGACGAGGTTGGGCACAAGCAATGAGAGGATTCTTCTTAGGATTTGAGAGACCAAAAATCTCTTCCATATCCAAATCTTCTACCTTCATATTATCAGGCAATTTCCAAGTAAATCCATGAAGAAGATTAGCCAAACTCGATTCAATAACTTTTAGTCCAAGACTATAGCCCGGACACATCCTTCTTCCTGATCCAAAAGGCAATAACTCGAAACTTTGACCTTTAACATCGATATCTTTACCAATAAATCTTTCAGGCCAAAACTCCTCGGGATTTTCATAGACATTAGGGTCTCTTTGTATAGTGAAAGTATTCACTAGGACAAGTGAACCTTTAGGAACATCGTAGCCTTCGATTTTCACAGGCTCTCTAGTCATTCTAGGCACGAGCATTGGTGCAACTGGGTGCAATCTCATTGTTTCCTTTGCAATTGCACGAATGTATGGTAGGTTTTGCATATCTTTCTCTTCAATCCATCGATTTTTCCCTATTACACTATCAAGCTCGTCTATGGCCTTGCCTATTATGTGTGGTTTCTTCAAAAGTTCGGCCATTGCCCATTCTACTGTTACAGCTGAACTTTCTGTGCCTCCAGCAATCAAATCCTAAAATTCATTAAAACATGTAAGCTACAACTTTAATAATAAAATTAAACAAACAAGACTCTGAAGAGTGAAGAATTGATGTTGTGTGACAGATTTTAAAATTTCAGGTGCTCTCTTGAAAGACCGTCTTTTGTAAAGACGACTCTTAAAAGTCCAGCCCAAATCTATATTTAGAGTTGTAACAATATATATGTAGAATTTGACTCGGCTTTTGAGTGCCATCTTTACAAAAGATGGTCTCAAGTAAGAATTTGTGTTAAAATTTTGCATTCAAAAAGTTATTGGGTCACTTTCAGGCTGACCCTATGAGATGGAAGGTGGGCCTGCACACCGGACTCATCCCAATAAAGTAGAACAAGCGAAACCCAAATTCATATTTGTCTAATCTTGATGATTTCCTACTCTTTCACTTCTATATAATAATTAGACGTCCATAATTGTTATCTGTCCTATATCTTTGAAAACTCATGGCCGACCCTAGTCACTTCGCATCTTTAATTAGCAAAATTTAATATGTATCAAATTTAATAAAAATTATTTTAAATTTAAATGACTAAACCTCATTGTTCAATATGTGACTAGATTTAATTGTGTGGCGTAATTAATTTGTAAAATCATGTAGTTGTGGTATCAAATATAGTAGTAGTCTCCATCACTACTTTTTACGCATAAAAGAAAATATGTTCCTTCCCGGCAAGATTATTGTATTTATATTAGAAAGTCTAAAGTTTGTGGTTTATTCAACTTGTCACTATCCTAAAATATATTCCTAGAAAAGCATGATTATGCCTTAGTCTTTCAATTTAAAACATACATTAACATGCGTATTTAGAGAAATATATCAATCCAATAACCTAGGTCGTAAGGATCGCAATTTTATCTATGATCGTTGATAGAGTAGGATTGAAATCAGTAGAAACGGATCGCAGGATCGTGTGATCCTACTAATATGCATAATATAATTGATTATCAATTATATTTGATTTTTAAAATTTAAAGGTGTAAATAAAACTTATTTGGCTTCATCGATTAATTAGTTTGAAAAAAATACTTTTGATAATCATTTTTAAACTATAAATCGAGAAAAACTTGAATTTAATAGTCATATTAATATAATTATTATAGATATATATATTTCTACGTAAGTGAAATATAGATTATATAAAAAATATTTAAGATTGAAACTACTCTTGTAAGATCAAATCGTAGGATCGTAAGATCATAGACTTGTGTTATGATCCTACCACATAGATTCGTGAGCTAAGTACGATAGTACGATTCTACCAACATTAAGATTCTTCCTACGATCAAAATTGCTCTCTTATCTTCGTATTGTAGGATCGTAAATTCGAGATTCTAATAACCATGCCAATAACAAAGATAGAAAATCAAATATACACTACTTATTCATGAAAACTAATAGATAATTTTTATATGGTTTTTTAATCACAAAGATTATAGGTAAAAAAAATAGAATGAAATTAATGCATCAAGTCAAAGAAAAACATATATTATAGGTTTAAAGAAGAGTAAACCTGGCTAAAGCCCTTGATTCTAATTCTCTCAAACTTAACTTCAAGAGTAGGATCACTAGAAAATTGTAACAAAACATCCACCATATCCTTAGGCACCCAATTTTCCTTCTCTTTTTCCCTTCTAACATTATGTTCATCCAACACATGCTCCATAAACCCATCAAATTTCTTAGCCAAAACCTTCATCCTCTTTACATAACCTTGAACATCAATATACTTAAGACAAGTGATCCAATCCCCAAGATTAAACACCCCATTTAATAAGAACAATTCATCAATCATTTTTTTAAATTCGTCCGGTGTAACAATTGAATTTGCTTCATTTTTATCCAAGTAACTTTTCCCTAAGACCATCCTACTAATTACATTTAAGCTCAAAGTTGATAGGTGATCTTTTAGCATGGTGGGTTCACCATTAGTCTTAAATATGTCTCCTAATATTGTATTAAGCTCTTCTACACGTATGTACTCATATGATTCGAGTCTCTTAGCGCTAAAGAGCTCCATTAGACACATTTTTCTAGCTTGACGCCAATAAGGACCATATTGACACCATGTTATATCAGAATAATTATAGGTTGTGTACTTACCCGCGGAGGTTTTAGGCCTCCCAGAAAATATAACATCATGGGTTTTAAGGCAAAGTTTTGCCATTTCCACCGATGAGCCTACTAAAACCGGAAATGACCCAAATCGAAGCATCATTACATGCCCATATTTCTTAGAAAGCTCATGAATGGAACGATGTGGAAGGGGTCCAATAAGGTTGAAGTTTCCGATGATCGGCCATGGTTTTGGCCCCGGTGGTAGGTTTAGTTTACGACGACGAAGGTGGTTCGAAAGGAGGACAAGGGCTAAAGCTCCTAGCCATGCAAATGCATAGGCGGACCAAGTTGGTACATCCATCTAGATGATATAAGAAGTTCTATTTTTTTTGTGGTTTTAGCTAGTTGAGAGTGGCTTGTTGTAAGTGTATATTTCAGAATTTAGATGGGTATTTATAACATATAAGATCAAGCATATAAAAAAAAGTAAAATAATGCAAATAGTATTTAAGTTGAGGTTGGTATACTTGACTACTTTTCATTGTTTTTTCACTTCACATTACCTTGTAATTGCTACACAATTTTGTTATATAAATCAATTTGGAATCAATGGAAGTCTTCACTTTTTTTTCTTGTAGTATAAATCAATTTGGAATCAATATACAACTCATTTGCAGTATTTAAATATATTATTTGATTTTATGTTGTATTTAAGTCATGTCAACTGACCTTAAACTACACACTAGATCCATTCATGATAAAAAAGAGTGTACCCAAAATTTCAGTTTTTTCCTAATAGAGTACTAATAACTAATAAGGTGCTGGTCCCATCTTGTCTTTCACTTTAAACTTAGGTAGGTGAAAAAAGAACCTCCACATTAGGAAAGGTGGAAATGAGTGTTCTACACTAATTGGTGGCCATAGTGTATGAAAAGGCGTATAACAGATCAAGTCGGGTTGGGTTTGAATTCAAATTATATATAAATGTGTCAGAAACTCCTTAATTCAAATCTAATTTATTTTGTTAATTGGATCGAAAATAATAATTTTGCCTTGTGTTTTTCAATTGAGTCTTCTCCTTCAAGTTCTTTTTAATATTAATATATGGACTCTTCTAATTAGGGGGTGTTTGGTAGATGGGAATGGAAATTGTGAGACTTGAAGTTGAGACTTAGAATGAGATTTTATGTGAGACTTTAAGAAAAAATGTCTCATGTCTTTGTTTGGTAAGTAATGAGAATAAATTGAAAAGTAGTTTATAAATACAATAAAAATACGAATTTACCCTTACTTATTAATCTAGGTATTTGATTTCATTAATGGCAAATTGGTCATTTTGAGCAAATTTCAAATCTCAACCCAATGTCCTTCTCTCCCCTAGGACATGGAAAGGTGGGACTTGGAGGGGATGAGACTTAAAGTCTCATGTCCCTTACCCACAACCAAACAAGGGAAATTATAGTCTCACAAAAAAAATCTCATTCCCACCTTCAATTCCCACCAAACAAACACCCACTTATTGTCATTGTTTATCATTAATTAACATTTGTTACTTGTTAATTAGTGCTTTTTCTTCCGGCAAATACATATTTGACTTTTTACACTATTCACAAGTGTTGCTTTTATAATTATTATTGAAATATCTTTTAGAATATAGATTTGTAATATATTGCTAGATTCATTTCAATATACAATTCCACATGTTATAATTATTACTTATCTATAATTAGAGATATTAAAAGTTAAATAATATGTTAACATGCGTATTTTGGAAATCAAATGATCTTCAGCGAGACGTCGCTCCGGCCCAGCCTATTAAAGCTTAATGCTTACTTACTGTATTCTTTATAACGACTTACATCATCCTTAATGTCTACTTATTATATCCTTAACGTCTACCGAGTAACTTCCTCTAAATTGTCCTTTATGGGTCAACCCAATTAAAGATTATTTCTTGAAGAAAATGCCTCTCACAAGAATTTGTGTTTGATAAATATGTCAATCCAAAAAACATTAGAAAATGAAATATACACTACCTTATTCATGAAAACAAATAGAATATATATATATAGAGAGAGAGAGGTTAAAAGAAGAGCAAACCTGGCTAAAGGCCTTGATTCCAATTCTCTCAAGCTTAACTTCAAGAGTAGGATCACTAGCTAATTGTAACAAAACATCCACCATATCCTTAGGCACCCAATTTTCCTTCTCTTTTTCCCTTCTAACATTATGTTCATCCAACACATGCTCCATAAACCCATCAAATTTCTTAGCCAAAACCTTCATCCTCTTCACATAACCTTGAACATCAATATACTTAAGACAAGTGATCCAATCCCCAAGATTAAACACCCCATTTAGTAAGAACAATTCATCAAGCATCTTCTTAAATTCATCCGGTGTAACAATTGAATTTCCTTCATTTTCATCTAAGTACCTCTTCCCTAAAACCATCCTACTAATAACATTTAAGCTCAATGTTGAGAGGTGATCTTTTAGCATGGTGGGTTCACCATTAGTCTTAAATATGTCTCCTAATATTGTATTAAGCTCTTCTACACGTATGTACTCGTACGATTCGAGTCTCTTCACACTAAAGAGCTCCATTAGACACATTTTTCTGGCTTGACGCCAATAAGGACCATATTGAGACCATGTTATATCAGAGTAATTATAGGTTGTGTACTTACCAGCAGAGGTTTTAGGCCTCCCAGCAAATATAACATCATAGGTTTTAAGGAAAAGTTTTGCCATTTCCACGGATGAACCTACTAAGACCGGAACTGCTCCGAATCGAAGCATCATTACATGCCCATATTTCTTAGAAAGCTCATGGATGGAACGATGTGGAAGGGATCCAATAAGGTTGAAGTTTCCGATGATCGGCCATGGTTTTGGGCCAGGTGGTAGGTTTAGTTTACGACGACGAAGGTGGCTTGAAAGGAGCACAAGGGCTAAAGCTCCTAGCCAAAATGCATAGGCGGACCAAGTTGGTGCATCCATAGATGTTATAAGACGTGCTAGTTTTTGTGGTTTTAGTTTAGAGTGGCTTGTTGTAAGTGTATGATTGAGAATTTAGATGCGTATTTATAAAATATAAGGTCAAGCATTATAAAGTAAAATAATGTAAAAAGAAATTAAGTTGAGGTTGGTATACTTGACTACTTTTCATTGTTTTTTCCCTTCACATTGCCTTGTAATTGCTACACAATTTCGTTCTATAAATCAATTTGGAATCAACATGGAAGTCTTCACTTGTTACGTTGATTTAGATATTATTCAATTACTTGTCTTTGCAACTATGAAAAGTAATATGTGTACCAGAAATTTCAGTGTTTTTCCTGTTAAAGTACTATAAGGTCTTAGTCCCATCTAGTCTTCCATTTGAAAAGTAGGTAGATGGAGAAAGAACACCTCCGTATCAGTAAGCAACTAGAGGTGTTTAAAATAGACTTGATGACTCGATATTCACTCAATTTTGTCATCGAACCCGACTTGACCCGATTGATTTTAAAATAAATTTAGAATTATATAAAAATCAATATGGATATTAGATCTAATTTTAAACCGAACCGAAACAGTTGACTCATCAAAATCAACCCAATGACTTGAAGAGAAACCATTATCGGAGGGTAGAAATGCATGTTCGCCATTGAAATTGGTTGCTATAGTGTATGAAAAGGCATAAAACAGATCAAGTCGAGTTGGATTCGACTTTAGGTCAAACATAAACCAGTCAAAAATCTCTTGACCCAAACCTAATCGATTTAGTTAACTTAAGTGGGTCGAAAATCATAACTCTATCTTGATCTGCTACAGATCAAGTTGATTTGGTTTCAATCCAGGTAAGTCATTTAGGAGTTTTTGTTTTCATTTTATGATTTTTAAAATTGACTTTAAGGAACTGGGTTCATGATTTTAGGGTCTGAGTCTAAGTCTACACTTTTGAGATTCAAATCCGACCAATAAACCCCTTAACATTTATTATTAAAATAGTATATAAAAAATACCATATGTATTTGTTTTTTGATTTGAATCTATGTCGGTTTATATGATTTGAATGTGTATTTTGTATTTGTAATTTGAAAAAGAGAAGAGTTCGTGAATATCTCGTTTTAAGAATTTGAATGTTGAAAAGTTTACATATTTGATCTCTCAATCATTATAAGGTATCACAAAATCCTTGTTGATTGAAAATGCTTAAATAATTTTATATGAATGGACGAATATTGGATAAAATTTTTTTTTTATTATTTTTAGAAAAAATAGTTAAAAACCCAGATCCAGAGCCTAAACCCATTAGACCCTATGGATCTAGGTCTAAGTCTAGATCCAAATTTTCCACATCATATTGATATGCATTCGAATTTGGGTCCAACAAAAAATATAGTTTGAATAGGGTCTCCATTACTTTTAATTTGGAAAGATTTATCATTTTAATTGTGGAAAACACAACATAAATAACAGTTTCCGAGAGAAAATAGGAAATTTGGCTTAAAAATCGGAAAATTTAATTTTTAAATCCTACATTTTACTTGTTCTCTTTTAAAAATCTCACATTTCGATTAATTTTTAAAAATCCAACCTTTACACTGCGTTTTCTTTTAAAAATTGGAAAACGCAGTATAAAGATCAGATTTTTAAAAAAATAATCAAAAGGTAGAATTTTTAAAAGACAATAAGTAAAAGGTGGAAATTTTAAAATTAAATTAGTTTGCCTAGTTGGGAAATTATCATTGAGATTTCCACAAAATTTCCACAAAGTTATATAATGTATAAATGACATGAGTCCCAAGTAGAGGTGTTCAACGGGGCGGGGCGGGGCGGGTCGGGTCAAAATTTAAATGGGGCCGGGGCGGGGCGGGTCATGTCAAATGATAAACGGGCCGGGGCGGGTCAAGCCCATTTAAATTTGACCCTCTTTGACCCTTTTTAAAAAAGTTCATAGAATAGCTTTTTTTTATTATACTATATGGCCCATTGGGTCAACTTACTTATGTATATAATAATAATATTTAAAAAAATAAAAAAAAGTGGTTAATTTTTTTTCCGCAATTAATATTTATAATTATCCGGCCCGACCCTTTACACCAAGGCCCGTTAATGACCCGCCCCATTATTGACCCGACCCGCTAATGACCCGTCAAAATGTGACCCGACCCTTGACCCGTTGGATCGACCCGCCCCATTGAACACCTCTAGTCCCAAGTCCACAGTCCACAGTCCACAGTCCACATCCACAATCCACAGCCACATCCACAATCCACAGTCCACAGTCCACAGTCCACACTAGCTCTATTGGCCCATCATTTCTGAAGATTCCATGTGATTTCATTGTATAGAATGTCTAGAACAAACAAATTACAACTAGTCTCTTGAGAGACCGTCTTTCTAAAACACGTCTTTCAGGCCCAGCCCATTAAAACTTAATATCCATTTTTACTCTATTTTCCTTTATGAGTCAGTTCAATTAGAAATGGTCTCTCATAAAGCCGTCTCTCACAAGAATTTGTGAACAAATTAATCCTAAGACAAAGATAGCAGTTAAGTTTTATATTATTGATAATGATAATTCTATT
The DNA here is from genome assembly GCA_019425755.1 of Amaranthus cruentus. Taxonomy (NCBI): domain Eukaryota; kingdom Viridiplantae; phylum Streptophyta; class Magnoliopsida; order Caryophyllales; family Amaranthaceae; genus Amaranthus; species Amaranthus cruentus. The sequence continues at coordinate 13,585,245 of CM033458.1, read as the reverse complement.
ATTATAGAATTATTATCAATAATAAAACTTAACTGATGGCTTTGTACAATCAATGAAAATTATATTTTCACTTTCCATATAATAAGCCAATTCACATAGGCCATGGTGAATTGGAAGAAAATAAGCTAATTTAGGGAAAAAATCGCAAATAAAATAAAGCTTGGAAAAACTATTTTTCAAAATAAGCATCTCCTAATCCAATGCTAAGATTTGGTTGTGTTCGTTGTTACTAATAGCAGATCATTACTTAAGCTGAAAAATCGGTCGTTGTTACTAACAACAAACAATCGTCCATTGTTACTAACACCGGGCCAAAGTCAACACAATTGCCCCCTGTTAGTAAGGGCCGGCGATTACTTGGCTGACTTTTTTTATGCAATTTAAGTATTGTCGTGCTGTTAGCAACAACGAAAACAACCAAACCTTAGCATCGGACTAGTAGACGCTTATTTTGGAAAATAAGTTTTCCCAAACCTTATTTTGGAATTTTTTTAGAAAAAAAGAGCTTATTTTGATTAAATTTTCAACTATACTACAATCAAGTTTGATCACGTAAATTTTAAAATATACTCTTTTGTCTCTTTAAATTTACAACAAGTATTTAAATTAATATATAATTGTACAAAAATGTAAAACAAAAATAATGATATTTGTCACGGATATGTTGCAACTATTTTCGAACGGGTTCGAACTCCTAAAACTTTGCTCTGTCTCTTTTTATTCACAGATTGAAAGATGGAAAATATTGGGTGAGTTCATAAATTCTCAAAAATGAAAAAAGATAGTACACAGTATACTACTCCACCACATTTTGAAAAGATATATATAAGGATGAAGAAAAATAGATTTCACACACAAGTAAAAAAAAAAATCTCTAAAAAAAGAAAAAAATAAATAAAATCAAAAGTTTGAATGAACACAACAATATAAATGATATTTTAGACACATACTCCCTCCGAACCAATTTAGTTATCTCATTTGTTTTTTCACACTATTCATCAATCCCGTTTAATTTGTATTTTATTTTTAATCCATAAGTTAAAACATAGTCATGTGAGATCTTGTTTGATTCGCCTCAATGCAAGGATTATTCTTATCAACTTTTCATAATTTTTATTTAAGCATAGTTAGAGATATTAAGAGTCAAAATGTTACCTCGATAAGTATGCCCAAGTAAACAGGACGACTAAATTGATTCAGAGGGAGTATTTCATAACAAACCTCACCTAAATACTACCTTCAACATCAAAGATTTGAGCAAACTTAATTTCTTTCTTGGCATTGAAGTTGGCCATCAGCCCAATGGAATAACTTCAACACAAAGAAAATTTGCTCAACAACTTCTATAAGATTCCGGTATTCAAGCTTTCAAACTATGTTACATCCTTACCCTTAAACACAAATCTTTACAAAGATCTTTCTACTCTCGTTTCAGATCCAACTCCCTACAGAAGCCTTGTTGGAAAACTCGAATTTCTAACTCATACTCGTCTTGATTTATCTTATTATGTACAAACCTTAAGTCAATTCATGCAAACTCCTTCTCAACTTAATAACCAAGCTTTACTCCACACACTAAATTATGTTTACTCAACTATTGTCAGGGAATCCTTCTCAAAGCGACTCATTCTATTACTCTCCGAGCCTTCTCTATTCAAATTGGGCAGCCTACTTTGACACCAAAAGGTCTGTCACTGGGTATCTCCTTCTTGATAATTCTCCTGCAAGTTGGAAGTCTAAAAATCAAAAAATTGTTTCAAAATTTTCCTCAGAAGTAAAATATCGTGCCAAGTCTGCTGCAACTTTCGAGATGTTGGGATAATGGTGACTCAAACACCATTGAAGGAGATGAATCAAGAAGATGGGTCAAAAAGAATGATGCGCAGGGTGCGGAGATGGTTGTGGGGCGCAGATCGTGTACTGTGTTGATGCGCAGGTCGCGGAGTAGCCCGCGGGGCGCGGAGCCTAGTCTGCCCAGGTGCGCGGGGCGCGGGAACGAGCGCAGGGCCCGGGTTTGCGGTTTCTCTTTGCGGGAAGCACTCTTCTACACTCTTTGGCCGATTATTTTTGTAAATACTTTTTACCCAAGTATCTTATAATTAAGCTTAATTATAAATACTCCTCTTATGAGTGTTAGGGTTAAAAGAGAATTCACAAAATTTAGAGAGATCACAAGAGAGTCATTTTTCTTTGTGATTGAGAGGTTGATTCATCTTGTAAATATTTGCAGTTCATAGTGAAATTGATTAATCTCGGTGCCGGTGGACGTTGCTATTACATTGATAGTGAACCACGTTAAATTTTTTGTGTCTTTTCTTATTGTTTTGTTTGAATCTTTATTGTTTCATTATTGTTTTTCGATCTTGCCTTCCGCTGTCGCACAACAGTTGGCATCAAGAGCTCAAGTTTAGTCCCTGGAAGAGTCTTTTGAGTGAAACAATGGTGGGAGATTTAACAATTAGAATTGAGAAGTTTAACGGGAAAAACAATTTCTGGCTATGGCAAATTAAGATGAAGGCTTTGTTGAAACAACAACAGATCTGGCGTCCGTTGGCTCCAAAGAGTACTACTGCGGGGTCGGAAGACGGACTAACTGACGGGCAATTAGCAGTAATGGAGGAAAAGGCTCATTCTACCGTTTTGCTGAGTTTGGATGATCATATCATCATGGAGGTTGCTGATCAGGGGACGGTAGCAGAATTATGGCTGAAATTGGAATCATTGTATATGACAAAGTCACTGACCAACAAGCTGCTACTGAAACAACGGTTATTCGGCCTTCGTATGCAGTCAGGTACTCCCTAACGGGATCATCTAGAAAATCTTAATTCTATTTTATTGGATTTGCGTAATTTAGATGTTAAGATAGATGATGAGGATGCTGCGTTAATTTTACTTGTGTCTCTGCCATCTAGTTTTGAGAATTTTGTTGAGTCGTTTGTGGTAGGCAAAGACTCATTGACCCTAGAAGAAGTGAAGGCAGCACTTCACTCTAGGGAGTTGCGTCAAAAGGCGACTGGTGATAACGATGGTAGTGGTAGTGGGTTATTTGTTGAATCCGGGAAAAATTCTAGGAAGAAAAAGGGGTTTAACTGTGATAACGATGCTGAGACGGGTACTGGTGATAGTATGGATGGGTCTAGCAACACTAGGAGAATTACATGTTATTACTGTAAAGAACCAGGACATTTTAAGTCTAAGTGTCCTAAATTAAAGAATAAATCTCAAGCTGCTGTAGTTCAAAGTAAACAGAATAAGAACTATGATTCTGAGGAAGACTTAGCATTGGTCGGTTGTGTAGAGTCTAGGAAATCGTGTGATTTTTGGGTTCTTGATTCAGGTTGTTCGTTCCATATGAATCCTCGTCAAGATTGGTTTGATACTTATGAGTCCTGTTTTGGAGAGCCAGTTACGGTTGGTAATGGTGCTTTATGTGAGGTAGTAGGTATCAGTTCTATGAGACTACAGAATGTTGATGGGAGAAGGTTGACTTTGACCAGAGTGAGGCATGTTCCTGCATTGGGGAAGAATTTGATTTCACTTGGGACCTTAGATGATTTGGGGTTTAGTGGAAAATTCTGTAATGGGGAATTGAGTGTCTTTAAGGGTTTGAAATTGATCCTTAGGGGTATTAAGGAGAGATCCTTGTACGTCTTTCAAGGTGTTACGCTGCTTAGTTCTGCTGTTAGTGCTTCTACTTGTCACCGGGAGATGATTGGTCAGGGTAGACAGAGTCATATGGGCGAGAGTAGAGAGTTGATTATGTCCTCTAGGAATCTTCATACATGTGTCAAGGAAACTTATCTTGAGGTTGACAAGCATCAGGTATTTGAAGTTAAACACGGGTTGAAGCTTGGAATTGAAGCTCAGATTGGTGATGACAGGTTGTATAGTAAGAAGATTGGTTGGCTACAATGGGACTATTGTTTTTATGAATTTACTATGTTCTGTGTTTTAGGTATTTTGAGGCATCATACCTATGGCATAATACCACTGCAGAACGGTGTTACAGAACTAGTAAATTGGGTCTTGGCTAGTAGAGTTTGGTGCATGCTCTCTGGTGCTTGGTTTAGGAGGAGGTATAAGGTTTGTTTGTTCATTCGGGGTCTACACACAGGAATCGACTTGAACAGTTTGTGTGTGATATGGTGTTGTTGGGTATTGAATTATCTCATGTTGGAAGTCTTATTTTGGTTCAAATGTGCTATTGGGTATTTTGAAGCTTCGGTTGATGGTGATAGTGGTACTGAGTTCGAGGTGGAGTATGAGGTTGATTTCTCAACCATATCTGTTCAACCTCGGATTGGTTTTGTTGATGTTGTTCTAGGTATCTCGCGATCTGTGATTTCTTTAACTGTCTTTAACTCTGTGGATAGTGTAAAGGAATCGTTACAGGAAACATCCCATCAGCTTAAAAGTTTTCATATGAAGCCTATATGTGTTATTACGGAATCTGATAGGTTGATTTTAGGGATTGTTGTTTTGATTGCTATAAGTGTGGTAGGTCATGCATCGAATCTTGTGGGTATAACAAGGTTGGTAGCCGCTTTTGTGGAGTGCATTGTTTAGAGTATAGTGAGCTGGCACAATGGCTTGCTATGACTGTATGTGTGAATAGAGTCTGGGAACTATTTTGGGTACTGATTGGGAGGAAGATTCTAGAGTCTTCGTGTTATAGGTACTATAGGTTTGTCATGGAGCTGCATAATTATCCATCTGTTGTGGTTATGTTTGTTCTCATGAAGTTTGTGACCCATGTTGATAGACTGGTAGTGTTGCTCATCTCATTTATGTCACCTCAATTTGAGGTTGAGCGTATCCACATGTCTGGAATTCCGGTTTGGTGTTTGAAGTATGCTATGATGTGTATTTGTTTTGTGTATGCCATTAGTGTCATTTGCAGGTTTGTGACTCAACCTGGGTGGGACACTGGCAGGTAGGGAGTTGCTCTCTCTATGGGTTATATGAGTCAGCTGTTGTAGTTCTTGTGTACTGGCATGATGTTGAGTGCTTTGCGTTTGTTGGTTAATAGTTGGATTGGTATCACTAGACTTGGTTTTGATTTTGCTTTGGGCGGTTTCGTGATAAGTTGAGAGTCGTATTTAGGGTCTTCGATAAATGTGAAGATTAAATACATGACTTTAACTTCTACTGCAAAGGGATCTTTTTGTTGTCTGGTCTTAGTGATGATTCTTTGTGATCAACCTGTTTTCGACTTCGGTGTACGTTGATTTTGTGGCATTTGATCATGTATTTGATGTTGGTGAGAAGCACAGTGTGGTCAGGTTTCATTCAGGGGGTACATATAAGAAGGTGGAGGTGAAGAAGGTAGGATATCCTGACAATCCTACGGGGTTCTTTGCTATGCTGGCTTGTATGGTTTAGGCCCTTAGGGGCGGTGATGAGAAGCTGCAGGAGGAGGTGTGTTAGTCTCTAGGTGGAGCTTGCTCATGGACTTGTGATGCAGGTGGAGCATTATGAGTGGTTATACTTGAAAACGAGTATGTTGATAGGTCTTGGTTGCAGACTTATCGTGATGGGTCTTGGTTGAAGACTTATCGGGATGTTTGGCTTTAGCACAAGTTTTGCATCGGGTTTTTTCGCTTGAGATATGTTCTCTATGTGTTGATGAGGTAGTTGTTGACTATGGGTTCTCGTCAAGGTGGAGATTGTTGGGATAATGGTGACTCAAACACCATTGAAGCAGATGAATCAAGAAGATGGGTCAAAAAGAATGATGCGCGGGGTGCTGAGATGGTTGCGGGGCGCGGATCGTGTATTGTGTTGATGCGCGGGTCGCGGAGTAGCCCGCGGGGTGCGGAGCCTGGTCTGCCCAGGTGCACGGGGCGCGGGTTTGCGGTTTCTCTTTGCGGGAAGCAGTCTTCTACACTCTTTGGCCGGTTATTTTTGTAAATACTTGTTACCCAAGTATCTTATAATTAGGCTTAATTATAAATACTCCTCTTATGAGTGCTAGGGTTAAAAGAGAATTCACAAAATTTACAGAGATCACAAGAGAGCCATTTTTCTTTGTGATTGAGAGGTTGATTCATCTTGTAAATATTTGCAGTTCATAGTGAAATTGATTGATCTCGGTGCCGGTGGACGTAGCTATCACATTGATAGTGAACCACGTTAAATTTCTTGTGTCTTTTCTTATTGTTTTGTTTGAATCTTTATTGTATCATTATTGTTTTTCGATCTTGGCTTCCGCTGCCACACAACACGAGATAACATGGATAGTCAAGCTTCTTGAATATCTTGGCATACAAAACCTTAGACCTGTCACCTTACACTGCCACAACCAATGAACTCTACATATAGCTCCCGTCTTCTATGATAGAGCAAAACATAATTCATTCTTACTACTAAGGAAATTGTTCCCATATTCTACAAATACGTTGGTTCTATTCGCCTACAACACTCTCAAAACTATTAAACAGTATAGTTTACTTGCTAATACTCCTTAATTCTAATACAACGCATATAATCACAAATATTGATAATACTTTTCAACAAATGCACAGAATAATTAAGTACTACGTTTACAACACGACAAAATGTCACAATAATCACCCAACTAAAGTTCTACCTTCCTTTTATGAATAGGGCACCTAACAAATTTGAAGTAGAGCTTATAAGCTTATTTTTCTCCATTTAAAAGCAATTGAATGCTAAAATAAGTTATCATTCACTCATTCAAAGCAATGATTATACTAACATGCACTTAACCAATTCAACATTACTCAATTCAACATTACTCAATTCATACTTGCTCCTGAGTTATTATGACATTACTCAACAATCAAATACTCTTTCACATTCACTAAATAACAAAGTGTACTCCATGATCATTTCTTTAAACAAACAAGATTCGAGTTATGCACATCATCTTATAATGCCATGAACTAATGACGTTCAAATTACAATGTAAAACATTACGCTAATAATGATAATATACTTGTAACGATGAGTCGTAAATAATTTACTACATTATTCGAGTTACTCACAATGACAAAAAGATTATAAATACAATTAACACTCTAACCAATAACTTACTACGATGATAAATATAATAGCCCCTTTTTGTACTTCAACAATAACAACTTCTGTAACACCTCAACAATTAGCAACCAATTTACAAGAACTAACAATGACTAACCATATTAACAATTAACAAGTTTAACAACCCAACAAGGATAAGTAACAATTTACTACTACCAATCAACCACCATAACCTCCACAATGCTTTAACTACAACCATAACCACTACTAATCACCATTACTACCACAATATTCGACCCAAAAAATAAGCTATTAAAAAGCTTACACAAAGTTTTCCAATATTTAACATAATACCATCAAAACATCCCAATTTAACATCCTAAAACCACCATTTTTCTCTCAATCAAACCCTAGACCTAAAATATGCTTAAGCAACAATCTTAATTCCTACCTAAAACAAATCAATGTATCTTACTCAATTTTCAACCAAAAAATTCTTAAATCAACAATATAATTCAAAGGAACCAATAAACAAGAAATTAAAGTAAGAGACATTACTCACAATGGGTAATAAGAGGGAGGAAATAAGTTGAAAAGGCTGACGGCTGTGCATGACGAAGGGGAGCTGTTGCCCGACTTTGTGTGCGGCTGAAGTGGTGGTGGATGTAGCGGCCGTAGCTATTGTGTGGCATGAGGGAGATGGGAATGCAGTGAGAGGGAGGGGGAATGTCAATATGTCATGAGTTGAGATGGAAAGGAAGAGGGAAGAGGGAACATGGAAAAGAATGAGAGGGAAGGTAATAAATGCTGGTTTTTAATTGGATTTAATGGCAAGATAACGGTAAAAAATCACAAAGGGATAGAATTTAGAAAATGAGTCTGACAACTCAAATAAGAAAGAGAAAAAGTAGTCCACTCATAAATCCAAAGAAGGTTCACTACTAAAACCAATTGGTAATAGTAAGAGTTACTCCTTGAGTATATACAGTGATGCATACTCATCTCTTTTTTCGATGTGAGACAACTCACATGTGGGTAACACATGAGCACTTCAACACTCCCCTCACATGTGAGTGTCCTTAGAATTTTAACCCACCAGAAGGGTTACAAACCTATTGGGAATGAACATCCAATTAAAGGCCTCTTAACTAGTGGTAAGATTAAATGTCCAGTATAAAGGCCCAACAACAAACCGGGCTCTAATACCATGATAAAATTTAGAAAATAGGCCTAGGTAACCCAAACAAAGAGGAGAAGAAGTAGTCCACTCATAAACCCAAAGAAGGTTCACTACTAAAACCAATTGTTATAGTAGGAGTTACTCCTTGAGTATATAAAGTGATGCATACTCTTCTCTTTCTCCGATGTGGAACAACTCACATGTGGGTAACACATGGGCACTTCAACAAAGTACCAAAGTTAAACAAAAAAAAACACATGAATACTATTGATAATTTTTCTATTTTTTACTTATTTCTATTTAAACCGTAACAAATAAAATTTGTATACAACAACTACATGGGTGCAAGTGCAACCATCCATATATATATGGGCTACATAGTCCGCGTCTCAATTTTTTTCAATTTTTAACACTTTTATATTTATTTAACTTTAGGACTTAAAATATCAAATTTAAACTTAAATGGTCAAATTTACCAATTTTAAGACCTAAATAGATTTGGTTTTAATTTTTAAATTTGGTATTATAATTTTTTAAATAAATTTTCAATTTCAAGACTTAAAAGACCAAATCAAAAATTTTAAAGACTAATTTCTATACTATTTTGGATTTGGATTTGGCTTTTTAAGTCTTTTAAATGTTGATTAAAAATAAAAAAATTATATGTAAAAAATAAAAAAATTATAAATTACTCGTTGGACCTTTATTAAGGTTAATCCTTAAAATTGGCAATTTAAGTACTGAAATTGAAATTTTAAATTTTAAAATTGGCGTTTTAAGGTTTGGCTTGGCAATTATTTGGGTTTTTAAATGTGAAGAAGTGGGTTGGGTTTTTCTTTTTTATCGCATAGAAATGGTTGTCTTACAAGAGATTTGCCAAAAACATAAACCCTATCTAACCAATCATGTAGTTACTTACAAGCCCAACAAAAAATAGCCCAACTAAGTCAAACAACCTTCGTTATGCTCACATTTTTGATATAACAAGAACCAATTAATCTAAACTTCTCTATTTTAGTCATTTTAAATTTTGCACTTAATATATATACGTAAGGATTTATATACGTATATATAAATAATCAATTTAAATTAATTAGAAATAATTTATTAAAATCATAAAATCTCCTAATAAATCTTTAATATAAATTAATAGTAACATCATATTATGACATAGTATTACAGAGTACCAGTAGAAGATTAACCCCAAGATTTTGTAAGGATGAAGTGCAATCAACTCAAATTAAATTATCTTCTATAGGTTCGCTAATACCCCATCTTTGCACATGCCCAAACTATTTTAATCGATTCTTACCATCTTTTCCTCAATATACTCTTAAACCATTTCTTTAACTATGATCAAAAGTCAATGTGACAAGAGGTCACGGGTTCGAATCTCAATTACCCCTCATTTAAAATAGAATATTTAGCGCCATTGGCGGATTTAGGTGCCCACATATGCCCTCACGTGAGGACACTACATTTTAGATTTTTTTTTTTTTTACTTAATTGGCTAAAATAGAATTTGAACCAACAACCTGTGGGTTGTGACTTATGAGGTAAGGCCTAAACAAGCAGTGCTATTCAGTTTACTTTCCTAATAAAGAATTTTAATTGCACTTAATATGTGTTCAACTATACAACAAAGGTCAATCAAATGCAGTTACTATTTCCAATACATATTTAAAACATAATTAATTTGTCTTAACTATCCTTTTATACGGTTTAACAAAACTTTCAATAATTGAAAACATTATATATATATATATATATATATATATATATATATATATATATATATATATATATATATATATATATATATATATATATATATATATATATATATATATATATATATATATATATATATATATATATATATATATATATATATATATTCATGATGTTTTGAATTTTTTATCAATTGTGCTATGATTAAGTTTCAACTCTAAAATCGTTATTGTTTTTGATATCATATCAAAAAAATTATCTCAATTAAATGTTTAAGCTGATGATTGAGGCCTCGAAGATATGTTATATCCTCTTACATTAATTATAGTCTGGTTTATGGACCGAGGTCCGAGAATAATGTATAGCAAACAATGAAAAGTAAGTCACGTTTGCCAACCACAACTTAAAAAAAAAAAAAAAAAAAAACTGTATGATTTAACAATTATATGCTTGACTTTATAATTTATAAATACACTTCTCAATCAAACTATACACTTTTATAAATACACTTCTCCATCAAACTATACACTTGCAACAAGCCACTCTCAACTAACAATACAAAACACTTCTTTAGTCATAACTAGAGGTGTTCAACCGGCCGGTCCGGGACGGGACGGGGCGGGTCATGTCAAATGTTAAACGGGCCGGGGCGGGCCAATTCCATTTACATCCGACCCAATTTGACCCTTTTTTGAAAAGTTCATAAAATAATTTTTTTATTATACTTTATGGCCCGATGGATCGACCCACTTATGTATATAATAATATCATTTAAAAATATAAAAAAAAAGTGGTAATTTTTTTTCCGCAATTAATACTTATAATTATCCGACCCTGCCCGACCTGACCCTTTACACCAAGGTCCGTTAATGACCCGCCCCATTTTTAACCCGACCCGCTAATAACCCGTTAAAATATGACCCGACCCGCCCCATTAAATACCTCTAGTCATAACCACAAAAACCAATATATCATCTATGGAGGCACCAACTTGGTCCGCCTATGCATTTGCATGGCTAGGAGTAGCTTTAGTCCTTGTACTCCTTTCAAGCCACCTTCGTCGTCGTAAACTAAACCTACCACCTGGCCCGAAACCATGGTCGATCATCAGAAACTTCAACCGTATTGGATCCCTTCCGCATTGTTCCATCCATGAACTTTTTATGAAATATGGGCATGTAATGATGCTTCGATTCGGGTCAGTTCCTGTCTTAGTAGGTTCATCGATGGAAATTGCAAAACTTTTCCTTAAAACCCATGATGTTATCTTTGCTGGGAGGCTTAAAACCTCTGCAGGAAAGTACACAACCTATAACTACTCTAATATAACATGGTCTCAATATGGTCCGTATCTTCGTCAAGCTAGAAGAATATGCCTAATGGAGCTCTTTAGCGTAAAAAGACTCGAATCATACGAATAAATACGTGTAGAAGAGCTTAATAAAATATTAGGTGACATTTTTAAGACTAATGGTGAACCCACCATGCTAAAAGATCACCTATCAACTTTGAGCTTAAATGTAATTAGTAGGATGGTCTTAGGAAAAAGTTACTTGGATAAAAATGAAGCAAATTCAATTGTTACACCGGACGAATTTAAAAAAATGATTGGTGAATTGTTCTTATTAAATGGGGTGTTTAATCTTGGGGATTGGATCACTTGTCTTAGCTCAATGGTTGGACTAATACATATATAGTCTAAGGTTAAGGAATCAAACTCTAACTTAAACTATTATTTTTATAGACTAATAAAATTATATTATAATGTCATTATTATCTATCTTTCATAATTTCACATTCATTCTTTCTTTTAGTGTGTACTTATATTTTTGCAATCTTAATTTAAATTTTTTTTAGACTAACTTGACAAATCTATAGAGTCAAAAACACTTAATTGTTTCAAAAATAATAATTATAGGGAACTTCCAACTCCATTTGTTAAATATAACTTTTTCAATGATTGAAGATGATTTCAACTTATATGATTTTAATATTTTTATTGCTTAACTAATGTTTAATGGTTTGTGCGGGTCATTGTTAATTTCGGGTTAGGTGTTTTGGGTGGGTTTAAAATCGAATTTTGTGTCCATATTGTTTTTACATGACTTAATTATTTTTAAATTCGAGTCAAATCGGATTCGGCTACAATGTCATGTAAATTTTGGGTCTTCATGTCAATTTTAAACACCTTATATAATTTGCCCCACTAATTTAAATCCCGGCTGCGGCCCTAACGAGAGTGATGTGATTATCATAGCATCTAAAGGTAGAAACATTTACAACGCAGACAATAATACAATGCAATGTTACATTATGTTATGTAAGCTAACTCAGGTTTTAAGATTTTAAAAGGCTAACAAGTGCCCATTGAATACGTTAACGTACATAGCAATAATCCAATAGGAGATCACGAGTTAATATCAATATCAATTCAATATACTGAAAAACGAAGCTCAAGGAGAAGACTTAAATTAAAAGAAGAGGCACAAACAGACTTTTCTAGTCATTATAAAATATGGGATAGTTACAAGTCGAACTAACCACAAATTTTAGACTTTCTCATATAGTCTTGTAGACGATTTTTTTTTTTTTGGTAAGATGATAGAAATTTTTAAAAACTTACGGTATTAAATATTTTATCACAAATTTTTGTGAGAGACGGTATAGAGAAGCACTAGATAAAGGTACAGGACCTTTTCGGTATATCGCTCAATGCATGGTCCGAGTGGGGTGTTTTTTTTTTCTTGAAAGATGCAAACAAATCATACCCGTACCCCTAATTAATACAAATTAAAGACAAAATAAGAATGAGGATTTCTTGTTTTGAGGTCTTCTCTTTAAGAGACGGTCTCTCACAAGAATAGTTGTTTATTTTATTGTTGGTTTTTAATAAATTTTAATCTATTCATTAAATTGATTTTTGACATAGTTATAGACTCACTTCATATATCAAGTGATGTAAGTCACATTTTTTTAATATCACCCACCCCTTTCAAATGTAAATCATTGGTGCTAGTATAAAGTAAAATACAAATTATCATTTAAATTTTTTGTCAATTGTATTTTGTCATTGTCATTTTGTCATAATTAATATTATTTATTTAAATTTTATATAATAATTTTTTTACAATTTATCCGTGCTTGGCACGGGTTTCAAAGTTATTCAAATATTTTCGAATTTGTTAAATAAGTTCAAATCTCGGAAAGAGAATAAATAACAAATTTATAGATAAGTATATCTTTTAAGGACGTTCAAGTTGTATAAATTAATTACAAAAAATTGCACCCAATTTTGTATTATTATTGTTCACGTGCTTTCATATTCTAGCGTAGTTAAATTTATTTTTAGTCAACTTCATATCTAACTTGACAAGTATATACATGATTTTGATAATATTATATTAATTATTATACACTCACGGCTCGTTTGGTAGTGATATAAATCGCGAGAATAGCAATGTAAAGTTAGTGTAATTTATTCTAGTTCTCCTGTAATTAGTTATTTTTCACCAAATTTATTTCAATACAATACCATTTAGAAATGTGATATTAAGTGGTAATGAAAAGATGTGAACAAAAGTATTATTTATAATCTATGTTTCACTACATGGGAATTACATGATGCATTTTAAGAATCATATATTATACTAATAAGAAATGTTTGAAAATGACAAATGTCATTAATTCTTAGAGAGCATTCACTAATTATACTAATAAATTATTATACTAATAAAAATATTGAAAATGACAAATGTCATCCTTATAGAGTATTGACAAATTATACTAATAAAATTAGTATACTAATAATAATGTTGAAAACGACAAATGTCATCCTTAAAGAGCATTACAAATTAAACTAATAATAATGTTGGAAATGAGAAAATGTCATTCTTAGAGACCATTGGCAAATGAAATTCTTTTAATGGATATTAGTTGATTACATCATAATATTTACCTAATTTAGAATTAGATTCTTTTTAATCGCGGCTAAAATAGATAAATCATCATATCATATCATATCATATCATTATACATACTAATAAAAATGTTGAAAATGACAAATGTCATCCTTAGAAAGCATTGACATATAGACTTATTTTAGTGGATGATAGATGATTACATGACAATATTTACTTAATTTAGAATCTAATTTTTTATTGCAGCTAAATTAGTTAAAATATTTATATAATTTATGATAGAAACTTTATATACTAACATAGAATTTGATATGTTTAATTAATTGAATAAAAAAGTGAGGTATTCAATAAAAAGTTTTTTTAAAAAAATCAGTATTTAATTTTTCTTTTAAAAAATCATATATCCAATAAATTTAGTCACAATAATATATACTTGCAGTATTAAATTCGTACATTGCATGGAATCCTACACTAGTTTACACTATAAATCATTCTCATAATTATCATTCATTACCAACAACCAAACTCAGCTCCCAATATATACTATGTTTGAACTTTGAATTATTGCTACATATAATTTTTTCAAAGAAGTATTGCTATTTAGTAATGGCTGTCTAACTAGAGAATATATACCTCAAAATGCAATTAGAGCATAGTGGTCAATTATCTCCATTATTTGGATTGAGTAAAATGTTTATTTTTTGTTTTCTAATATAATGAATTATAATAAATTCATTTATGTGAAGTTGCACATAACGTTTGCTACCAAACATCAATCGTGCACAAATAGATGTCATTCCCATGTGAGAAGAGGTGTTATTTGTGCAACTTCATGTGTAACAGGGAAAGTTCATGATAAAATAAGAAGACTTATTGGTACAACGTTTTGGTTTTGAATTATAATGGATTATAGTCAAACACTTTAGAATTTGATTGCTAGAGGCACGGAAAGTTCAACGATTATAGTAGAATGGGCAATGGCTGTTAGGCCGTGACAATTCGTCACATAATCTCACAGTGACCCACTCATGTGGACACGGGAAACCCGTGAGCTCGGACCCACAAACCCACGGGTTAAGAGCGTTGACTTGCACATACACTCGGTGAGGTTTATTGTTTCCGAAAACCATATGGCAGTAGGAAGAGTAGCTCACCAATTATATATGCAAGTCAACTACCCACTATTTTATCGATGTGGGATCTTGCCTCACATGTGAAGTATTTCCAACAATGGCCGAACTTTTGAAGAAACCACACATAATAGCCAAGGCAACGAAAGAGCTTGATAGTGTAATAGGGAATAAACGTTGGGTTGAGGAGAAAGATATGCAAAACCTACCTTACATTTGTGCAATTGCAAAAGAAACAATGAGACTGCACCCCGTTGCATCACTTCTTGCACCTAGAATGACAAGAGAGTCTGTGAAAATCAAAGGTTACGATGTTCTAAAAGGCTCAGTTGTCCTTGTGAATACTTTCACCATACAAAGAGACCCTAACGTATATGAAAATCCTGAGAGATTTATCGGAAAAAATATCGATGTTAAAGGTCAAAGTTTCGAGTTTTTGCCTTTCGGATCAGGAAGAAGGATGTGTCCTGGATATAGTCTTGGTCTTCAAATTATTGAATCAAGTTTGGGTAATGTTCTTCATGGATTCACTTGGAAATTGCCTGATGATATGAAGGTTGAAGATTTGGATATGGAAGAGATTTTTGGTCTCTCAACTCCTAAGAAGAATCCTCTCATTGTTTGTGCTCAGCCTCGTTTGCCTCAACATATGTACCATATTTGATCATCATTTATGGTTTTCTATGACCTAAAGATCTAAACCTCATAGGGCTCATCCGTGCTGATGTCGATCGAGGGTACAACTTAAAAAAAAATAAAAAAAATCTGAACCTCATCTTTCAAGTTGGGTTTTTGAATAATAAATTGGGTTTTACATGAACTCCTCATCATACTCAGTGTTCTCGCTTATAAAATACTATAATTTTATTTGTGTATATAATTTGTGTTTGTTTTTATAACCTACTCCTTTATAATATGTAATGGTAATGGGCTATACGTGTCCAATTTATGCATGGGCTTTTTAGGCCTTTTTACTTTTTTGTTGATGAATCTTGTTGCTCTTATGACAGCTGTATAGTTGTGTTACTCCATGTATATATATGCCCTTGAGGCCTCATGAAATGGCAAGAAAAACAAAAAAGCTTTCCACCTCATTTTCTCTAATTTGGGATCAGTACATTTGACAGAAATTATTCTGTCTACATGGTATTAGAGCAGGCGAGAGACCTGTACAAGCCTCGTTGGTGAAAAACGAGCTGATTCCAGTACCTGTAATTTCTCTACAATTAACAACAAACATTCCTTTCTTCCTTTCTACCCTAAGTAAATTTCTTGTTTTTCCTACCCTATTCTTTCTGTACAAAAATGGCAGAAAGTGAAAATCAGAACCAAAACAAAAAGAATCCCAACCAATACAGTCCCTTGTATTTACACCCATCAGATGGATCCACAACTGTGAGTGTAGACAAATTGCAAGGAGTGTCTGATTATAGAGCTTGGCGGAGGTCAATGGAGATAGCTCTCTCTGCAAAAAGAAAGCTGGGATTCGTTACTGGTGCTGTGAAGAAGGAGGAGAATGATGAAGCTAGGGCTGAGATGTGGAACACCTGCAATGACATGGTGATAGCATGGATACTTGGCTCAGTAAGTGAAGGCATTAAGAAATCAGTTATGTATTTTACCTCTGCTTGTGAAATCTGGAAACATCTTGAAAAACGTTATTTAATAACAAATGGTGCACGAAAATTTCAATTGAACAAAAATGTGTATGATGCTAAACAAAACAACATGAGTGTAAATGAATATTACACTTATATGCAAGGAATGTGGGAAGAATTAGATGCATTGAATGTATGGCCGGTTTTGTCTGTTGTATCTGAGGAAATGCAAAATTTCCTAGATGTGTTAAACAAGCAGAGGGATGAACAAAAATTATTCCAATTCCTCACAGGGATGAATGAAACCTATAATCCTCAAAGGAGTCATATATTAATGATGACTCCCCTTCCAAATGTGGAAGCTGTGTGCTCCATGATACAGCAGGAAGAAAGTCAAAGAGAGGTGACCTTAAATGAGAAAAATGATGCTGAGATTTCAACAATGTATAGTAGAGGAGTTGAGGTATGTAAAGCATGTGGAATGAAGGGACATGCTGATGACAAGTGTTGGACAGTTGTGGGATACCCTAAGTGGCATCCTAAACATAAACACAATGGAGGAAATATGCCTGAGCTTAGAGGAAGAGATGGAGGAAATAGATATAATAGCAGATACCCTAAGGGTAATTATAACAGAAATGGGAGAATTTCTCAATATGGGTCAGGAGGTAGAGTGGCAGCAAATGCTCAAGGGGAGTTTGATGCACATTCATTGAGTAGCACTGGTACGAGTATAAGTGCACAACAATTGGAGCAATTGTTGAAACTTTTGCCTGGAGGAAGCAAGCAAGTAGGAGTATCCTCTGAGTTGGATGATGAGTTTGAAAGTGGATTTGCAAATATGGTAACATGTTGCAATGCCACAAGTGTTAAGCATGAGTGGATCATAGACTCAGGTGCCTCTGATCACATGACAGGGGACCTGAGCTTGCTGGAGAATCCTAAGAGGATGGAAGGATGGATTGACATCTGAAATATCACATTGTGGTGATGTAGCATTGAACAACAATCTGAGATTGAGAAATGTGCTACATGTAGGAGATTTCAGACATAATCTTCTATCAGTGACTAAGTTGGTAGAACATAATCACTGCAAAGTCAACTTCATTAATGGATTTTGCATAATTATGAGTGCTTTGAATGATGAGGTGAAAGGAATTGGGAAGAGCAGGAACGGATTGTATTACTTGAAAAATGAAGTATTGGCAGCAACCTTGAATGAACTAAGAAGGGAGCTAAGAAACGTTCAGAATGTGCAACAGCAAAAATTGGTGATGAATGCAACTGTTAATCCATGTAGCATCACTAACACATTCCAACTTGGAAAAGCAGAACTGTGGCACTACAGGATGGGACATGCTCCTATGCACACACTAATCAATAGTGGATGCATCTCTAAGCATGACACAAGAGAAAACAGACTTTGTGTAGTGTGTCCAATGGCAAAGTTCACAAAGCTTCCTTACCAGTTGAGCACATCTCATGCTGCTGATATCTTTCACTTGGTTCACATGGACATCTGGGGTCCATACAAAGTAGAAACAAGGGGCAAACACAGGTACTTTCTCACTATTGTAGATGATTGCTCTCGAAATACTTGGGTGCACCTGTTGAAAGCAAAATCAGATGCATTCAAGGCTATTGAGGAATTTGTTTTGATGGTTAAAAATCAGTTTGATAAAAGAGTTAAAATTCTCAGGTCAGACAATGGCATGGAATTTGAAGATAGGAAATGTAAAGTATTGTTTGAGAGACTTGGTATCATACACCAAACTAGCTGTGTCAATAGACCACAGCAGAATGGCAGGGTGGAAAGAAAACACAGAAACATATTGGAGATGGGTAGAGCCCTACGCTTTCAAGCTGGTCTTCCCTTGAATTTTTGGGGAGATTGTGTCCTTACGGCTGCTTTCATCACAAACAGGCTGCCCACTCCCATACTTCAAAACAAAACACCATATGAAGTCCTTCACAAAACTAAACCAGACCTCTCTCAACTAAGGGCTTTTGGGTGTCTCACTTTTGCCTACAATCCTTCTATCACCAAAGACAAATTTCAAGCTAGGGGGGTTCCATGTATTATGCTTGGCTATGCAGCTCATAAAAAGGGGTATAGATTGCTGAACCTTGTTACTAAGACCATGTTTGTTTCAAGGGATGTGAAA
The DNA here is from genome assembly GCA_019425755.1 of Amaranthus cruentus. NCBI lineage: Eukaryota > Viridiplantae > Streptophyta > Magnoliopsida > Caryophyllales > Amaranthaceae > Amaranthus > Amaranthus cruentus. The sequence continues at coordinate 13,566,519 of CM033458.1, read as the reverse complement.
TTTCATGAGTCCATATTTCCTTACCATTTAAAGTCTTCTTCCATTCCTAGTACCTTTCCTACTGTCTCACAAAATATCTCACCCTCTCTTATTCAAACTCACCATAGTGATGATATAGAACCTCCTGAACCACCTACTGCTGAGAACATTCCTCTTTCAACTGAGCCTGCCCCAATACAACCTTCCCCACCTCCTCCTCCTCCACCACCTAGAAGATCAGCTAGAACACACCACCCTCCTGCTTGGTTGAGTGACTATCACACCCTTACTCACCATGCAGCAAATGTCACCCATACATCCATTACCAATCAACATCAGTGTTTTCTTACTCAATTAGTCAATCACCAAGAACCTTCATATTTTAAACAAGCCATCTGTGACCCATCATGGGTTCAAGCCATGAATGATGAATTAGCAGCTTTGGAACTCAACAAAACATGGGACTTGTCTGTTCTTCCTAAAGGGAAACATGCCATAGCTTGTAAATGGGTCTACAAGACCAAATATAGAGCTGATGGGAGTAAAGAGAGAGATAAAGCCAGGCTGGTTATCATGGGCAACACGCAATAATTTGGCATTGATTATGCCAAAACCTTTGCTCCTGTGGCTAAGTTAACTACAGTACGCTCCCTCCTTGCTGTGGTGGCACTTGAGGGTTGGCATGCTCACCAGATGGATGTCAAAAACGCTTTCCTCCATGGTGAGCTTAATGAAACAGTGTACATGAAGCCACCTCCTGGCTACCTTGGTCCCTCTACACCCTTGACTGTCAACCAGGGGGAGTTTACTTCTTTGCTTCATACCTCTCCACAGTTAGTGTGCAAACTCAACAAAGCTCTCTATGGGCTTAAACAAGCCTTTCGCCAGTGGTTCACCAAACTGAGCACCTCACTGAAATCTCATGGCTTTGTTCAATCCAAGGTGGATTATTCTCTGTTCACTAAACTTGATGGCCATGATTTTATTGCTATATTGGTCTATGTGGATGATTTGATACTGGCTGGTAACAATATCACACTCATTCAGCACACAAAAGCATGGCTCTCAAGTCTTTTCCATATGAAAGACCTAGGGCCACTGTCATATTTTTTAGGGATTGAAGTCCAACGTTCCTCAGAGGGGTTGTTTCTCTCTCAGAAAAAATATGTAACTGACATACTCAAAGAATTCCACATGACCAAATGCAAACCTTTACATCTTCCTATGTCCTCTCACGTGAAACTCACTGCTACTTGTGGTGATCCCTTACCTAAACCTGATATTTACCAAAGACTCATTAGAAAACTCATTTATCTCACAATCACCAGGCCTGACATTTCTTACCCCATTCATATTCTTAGCCAATTTGTGAATCAACCTACCACCTCTCATCTTCAAGCTGCTTATCGTGTGCTCAGATACCTCTCTAAATCACCTGGCCAAGGAATTCTTCTTGCTTCCAACACTACTGCTCGTCTTACTGCATACTGTGATAGCGATTGGGCTGGCTGTCCCACTACTCGGAGATCAACAAGTGGTTTTTGTATTTTACTTGGTGGTTCTCCAATCTCATGGAAGTCTAAAAAACAAGTTGTAGTTGCTCGTTCCACAGCTGAAGCCGAATATAGAGCCATGGCTCTTGCTACATGTGAAGTTGTTTGGGTTACACAACTACTGAAAGAGCTGGGTTTAAAGAACTTACCTTCCACTGTCCTGAAGTGTGATAACAATGCTGCTCTCTCAATTGCTGCAAATCCAGTTCTTCACGAAAGAACCAAACACATCGAAGTTGATTGTCACTTCATTAGGGAGAAAATTGCTTCTGGTGTCATTTCTACCTCTCATGTATCCTCCAGTGATCAGCTCGTAGATATTTTCACCAAGGTTCTACCTGTTCATCAGAACAATGTTCTCTTGTCCAAGATGGGAGTTCGCTCAAATGCTCCACTCTCATCTTGAGGGGGAGTAATGGTAATGGGCTATACGTGTCCAATTTATGCATGGGCTTTTTAGGCCTTTTTACTTTTTTGTTGATGAATCTTGTTGCTCTTATGACAGCTGTATAGTTGTGTTACTCCATGTATATATATGCCCTTGAGGCCTCATGAAATGGCAAGAAAAACAAAAAAGCTTTCCACCTCATTTTCTCTAATTTGGGATCAGTACATTTGACAGAAATTATTCTGTCTACAATATGTGAGCTATATGATCAACATAAGCTACAATTAAAAAGAGTGATTTCCCTTTAAAAAAAAAGTGCAATCCTTTTTTTATATTCATATGTTATGTTTATGCACGATTTGGGACATGTCTTTTTGGTAGGTTATTTCGTTGTTTGGTTTTTGACTTTCATCTGACTTTAGTTTTTATGTTTGGTCAATTGGTACAAAAATTATATATAAAATTAAGTCTGTCTAATAAGACGTGTCTCACAAGTGAGACGATCTCACCCAAGTTTTTGTGAAATATTTATAAGAATGAATATGCCCTCCAAATCCAAGGAAAAACAAATAAAGAAAGAAGGTTCAGTTTGCGTGCATTTTGTAGGGCTAATACCAAACTGTGCCAAATCTATTTGGCCCATTTTCAGAACCTACAAAAACAAGAATTTTGTTCTGCGCTGGTCTTGCACCAGACGGTAGAGAGTCCAATCAGTCTAAAAATAGCTTTTTTCAATATGCGCTTAGTATTTGATTCATTTAAGGTGATAATTGATACGTTAAACTTGATTTTTAAATTGATTATTTTAAAGCTTTAATTGATCATTTTTAGATCAAAATTGAAATTTTTTAATAAAATCCATGAATTCTTCATCATTTTCAAAAAACATTCATTTAATAGATAATTTTAAGATCTGAATTGAGCATTTTAAAATCAAATTTGAAATTTTTATAACAAAGCACCCATGAACTCTTGATAATTTCCAAGAGCATTCATTGAATTTGAATTATTTGGCAAAACATAACTCGAGATTGACACTTCATCCACCTTCACATCAAGAATAAACAAACACTAGACCTAAAATTTTATTTCCAAGTCCATTATAAACAAAAACATTGAGGTATGAACAATATCACTATTATTGATCGATAGTTAAAGAGTACAAGTACTCTTGTGTTTCATTAGAACCATCATATTGCATTGAATAAGAGTACTTAAATTGTGCAATGTTTTAACACTATTATTGATATAGTGTTATTGACCATCATTCGTTGTTTCAAATTCTTCCATAACATGATAAAATAATACTATTTTATTAACTCCATTCTGAAATTATGAAAACAGAATCATATCTATGTAGAAATTGATCAGTTTAATGTTAAAATTGATCACTTATAAGTTATAGGTCAAAATTGATATGTTTTATTTTAATTGATCTATTTAAGGTTTATTTTAAGTTGACATTGATACCTTTAAAGTTAAAATTAATAAATGCCCAAAACATTGAAAAAAAAGAGGAAAAACATGTACGCGCGAATTAAGCAGGCCCAAGCTGACGGTCTTGTAACGAGAGACGGTCTCAACCAAGTTTTTGTGATTTGTTGTTGAGCAAGTTTCATACAATAGTACTCTCTATATACATTTTGTAGGGTCAATACATTCAAGTGCTAAAATGCAACCCTTACGATGCCAATATATCATTATATGATGAACGGCACAAATGTTCTTACATAATAAATGGTAAATATTTATATTTGTTGAAGGAATTTTAGAGTTTTTTTTTTAGTGAAGTTGTATTTAAAATACTATTTTGTTTAATTTGTAATATATTGTAGGATTATTTTTCCATTTTAAGTTGAATTTAAATGATATATTTTTTTGTTATGCTATATATAAAAGACTACCCTATTACTTTTTATGCTTTTAAATCATTTGCTAGTATAATATTAATAAGAATAAAGCTTTATAATAATCCGAACTTTCTTGGAGATCTGAGAGTTACTCCGAATCGGAGCCAAATTGGAGTATACATAATTCGACTCTGAGTGGAGATGAATGGAAAATCTCACATTTAAAACTACAAAACAAATTGCAAATTGAATTGTACAAAAAGTATTTTACCATAGATATTTTTTAACTTTTAAAAAAAATCATTTTTTTTATGATATGAGAATATTTTTGAGAGTAATAACACAATTAAAAATAAATAGATTTATGATATCTATGGTCATCTGAAAGGATTAGGAGGTCCCACTCTAAAATTGAATATGAAATCCTAATAAGAATATAACTCTTTTATGCTAGGTTTGAAAATTATAATTTCATTTACAAATACAGATTTAACTCAAATTTAGAATTTGACAGATAACAATTAACAATAATTTAAATTTTAGTTTCAGTCAAATTCACCATTGTTATAAAATTGGTTAAACTAAAAATGACATTTTAAACCTGTCATTCTCAAATTCTTCAGTATAATTTTATAATCGAAATTTGCAATTTGAAATGAAATATTTGTTTGTAAATGCATCATTATCTCATCTTAGTCATTATTTTACCTTTGTTGCAATACATAGATATTTTACTCACTTTCTTTTCTCATTTAGCCTCTATACATGAAAAAAAAAACATGTAGACCTATTTAATTTTTAAGGTCCTTTGTTATACCCCACTCTATACATGATGATAGACGACTTATTGATATTTATCATACATTATACAGATGATGTGGATGTCTAGGCTCAGCACATGCAATGAGAGGACTTTTCTTAGGAATTGAAATACCAAATTTTTCTTCCATATCCAAATCCTCAGGTTTCATATCCTTTGGTAATTTCCATGTATACCCTTGGAGAAGATTAGCCAAACTAGAACATATGACTTTGATGCCTAAATTGTACCCTGGACACATCCTTCTTCCTGATCCGAAAGGTAACAACTCAAAATGTGAACCTTTAATATCTATATTCTTACCAATAAACCTATCGGGTTGAAATTCCTCAGGCCTATCATACACTTTAGCATCTCTTTGGATTGTATAAGTGTTGACAAATATTAGTGTGTCTTTGGGAATATCGTAGCCATTGATATTTACATGTTCTCTAGACATGTGAGGTACGAGAAAAGGCCCCGGAGGATGTAATCTAAGTGTTTCTTTTATTATTGCACAAATGTAAGGTAAGTTTTTTAAGTCCTTCTCTTGAACCCATTTCTCTTTTTCGATCACACGATCAAGTTCTTCAACTGCCTTATCCATGATGTCTGGATTTCTAAGGAGTTCGGTCATTGCCCATTCAACGGTAATTGCCGAACTTTCCGTCCCTCCGGTAATCAAGTCCTACAATTTTTTATCATAAAGACGAAGTCTATTTAGCAAATTGAACCAACAGAATGATAAATCAAATACTACAAGGTAGTGAATGGCAACGTGAAATTCATTTAATAATGAATAATTCAATTATGGTATTCAAATCATAGATTTGAAAATAACACCTATCTATATAGAATTTTTAATTTTTGATATTTTTCCTCTCTTACATTGCATTAGATCCTATAAAATCCACCTAATTCTATATTTTTCCAATTTTTGACTACCAAACATATATGTCAGCATTTGACATAAATTTTAAGTCATCAAACATACCATAAACTTCCTCGAGTATATGTAGTTCAAAAAAATTTAATTTACAAACAAGCATATACACTCAAACTACCCCATATAGAGTTGATTAATAGTCTGATTTAAGTTCATTAATACCAAACTTTCCTATTAACAATCGATTACGATATGTATTGTACTAAAGGCTGCAACCAATAAATAAGGAAACTAAAAACACAAATTCCTAAATAAAAATGGTCTCACGGTGAGACACCCTTAAACTTGAAATACAGAGCCAACAAATAAAAACATTTAGCGTAATAGATTTTTTATAGGAACTCATCTCACAGTAAAACAATTTCATACAAAACGTACTGAACTAAAAAAACTAACAACCAACAAATTAAAAAAAAAGAAAAAACCCAATTTACCAAACATCCAATAAAAAACCCATACCTGAATGAATCCTTTAATCCTTTTCCTATTAAGCTCGATTTGAATGGTAGGATGACCACAAAGTTGTAACAACAAATCCACCATATCCTTAGCCACCCAATTTCCCTTCTCTTTATTCTTCCTATCATTATGTTCATCCAACACATGCTCCATAAACCCATCAAGTTTCCTTCCCAAAATCTTCATCCTCTTCACATACCCTTGCACATCCACATACTTAAGAAAAGGGATCCAATCCCCAAGATTAAACACCCCATTTAATAAAAACAATTCATCAATCATCCCCTTAAACTCTTTTGACTTAATTAAAGAATTTTCTTCCTTATCATCCACATATTTATTCCCTAAAACCATCCTACTAATCACATTTAAACTATAATTAGAAAGATAATCTTTCACTAATATAGATTTCCCTTTAACTTCATATATACCCTTTAACATTAAATTAAGTTCTTCTATACGTATATACTCAAATGAATCAAGCCTTTTAGTATTAAAAAGTTCCGTCATGCACAATTTTCGCGCTTGACGCAAATACGGACCGTATTGAGACCATGTTATATTCGAATAATCATGTGTTGTGTATTTTCCTGCTGCATTTTTAGGCCTCCCTGCAAAGGCTAAATCATGGGTTTTAAGGAATAGTTCCGCCATTTCAACGGAGGACCCGATTAAAACGGGTACGGATCCTAAATGGATCATCATCAATGGCCCATATTTTTTTGAGAGGTTGTGGATGGATAGATGAGGAAGTGGGCCAATAAGATTGAAGTTTCCTATGATGGGCCATGGTTTTGGGCCGGGTGGGAGGTTTAGCTTACGGTTGTATAAGATGTGGTAAGTGAGGAAAAGTATGGCGGCTAAGATTACTAGCCATGAAATAGCCTCCATTGGTGTTGAATAGTTATATTGGGAATTGAATGTGTGGTTTATGTTGGTTAGTTTTTTTGTTTCTTGATGAAGTGATGATAATAACTACAAACGAAATTCTATTTAAAGACAACATATTGTACTCCTATTCATCCCTATCAATATTCGCCAATTGTTGTATAATATGATTTCACCGATAAGAATATTTTTTATGGTCGAAAAATACATAACTTGTAGTTAGTAATTTAACAGTTTTAAGTTTGTAGCCAACTGTTTAATTACTAGATTTATGAAATTTAGAGATTGCACACTCAAAAATTAAGTTAAAAAGCATTAAAAATTTTAAATGATGGGTGAAATATATAATACATATATATACATACATAATGTTTGTACATAAAATAGGACTCATATTTTATATATTTTATTATTAAGGTCCAAGCCCAAACATAATAGCCCATTAGGGTTAGGAGATGTCTCCCTTATACACTCTATATATATACTCTCCTGGGATTATTTTAAGGCAAGTGATTTTTGACCATATTGGTCAAAATCAAAGAGACATCTTTTCACCCTAAACCTAACAGATTTATTCTATACATTTATACTGACTTTGACATTGGAGGTACCCCCTCGGGACCACCTCTGGGTGACGGTGTTCCTTGTACGATCTTGAAGACCACCAGTCTACCACCACGGATGGGCCCAACAGAGACCCTCCTCCGACCGATTTTGGAGAGCTTTTATGGGAACTTTAAAGGTATGGACTAGATAGCAATTTCAAGCCCCACCAGCATTCCTACTACACATAGTACCTTCTACCTAGGTGCCCCTTATCATACTATTTCATTGATGGTGTTCGGTTAAAAATTAGGACCCTTGATTTGTTACAGAAACACACACACATATATATATATTAGATGGATTATAGTCACAATTGAGCCAAAAACACATAATTTTAAAAGTAACTATGATATAAGAAAAAGTACCTATGACATAAATTTTTAGTTAGTTCTTACTTTATCAAATAGTATTCTTTTTTGTATATATAGTAACAAAACAAAATCAATTAAAATGATGTACATCTTATTAATTCTTAGTCCCTCCTTTTTAAATTTTTTTTAAAATTAAAGGGAGTATTGTGTCACACTGTCACACTTATTTTGCATCGATTGTCGTTTTAATCTGTCTTACTCAATTTACATCATTTTTATATTTGTGCAATGGTACACTATTTTATTTAACTAAATATCAATCCAATGAAAAATTCCCCATGAATTACTTGTGTAAATAAAACAACTAACTCCTTGCGGTAACATTTATCTCAAAATTTATTCCATTGACAGCTTGATACCGCTATTGTAGGGATAAGTCTCACTGATGTAGACACGGAAACGAAATTGACACTGACCATAACCTCACAAGTTACAACAAATAGTAATTACTCTGTCCGTCTCTAATGAAATGTTCACAGAAATTAAGAAAAATATAATATTTTAAATTAGGGATATAATAAGTATTATAAAAATATTACAGTAAGTATGAATAAGATTATTTTTGTCCAAAATTTATGACTTAAATGGAAAGATTATCTATGGAACAACAAATAAAACATCTAAGAATGGCAAATGGGAACTTCTTCAAGAAACGAAGAGAGTAATTTTTATAAATTATTTTATAATTTTAACACAAATTCATAAAAACTTTAAATAAAAATTTAATTTTTTCATAGGTCAATGAGAAAATCGTAGTCAAAGTTTGAATATCAAAATTCCTAAATTTGTTTGAGAACAAAATAGAAAATATTTTCTAAAAGTACCTCATAATTTTTTTTTCCAAAAGGTATCTAGTAAAAAAAAATTATATCAAAAAATACCTAATAAAATTTTTTCTTTTTCAAAGAATACCAATTAACGTTTTCTTCAGTTCACCGTTAAATCTAATGGTGGACTGGTCTAAATTGTAAATTTTTCTTTCTCATCTTCAATTTCTTTTGCAATTTAACTTTGATTTTGAGTAAAAAGCAAAGGAAGAAGACACTGAAAAAATTCATTGATAAAACATAAGATGCGAGGGCACCATTTGACAGAAAACGATACACCAGAATGTGGATTGAGCTAGTAACTAAAAAATGAAAATTTGAATTAGATAAGATTCTTAATAAAAAAAACATGCAATAAGATCTAAATCAAACTTATTCCAAATATAAGCGCCTGATACCCCAAAGCACAGGTTCGGGTCTATTCGCATTTAGTAAGTGCAAAGAGTAATAAACTGGTCAAAAAATCAAGTGTGTGTTCGCACTTAGTAACTGCGAATAGGTCAAACAGGGTCAACATGTTGATTTTAACACAAGAGTTGTTCACACTTAATAAGTGCGAACAGACTGAAAACCTAAAACAGCGAACAACCTGTTAGTAACAACGAACAACCTGCTTCAGTTTTTCAGTCTGTTCGCACTTACTAAGTGCGAACAGCCCGAACCTAAGTTTTGCGGATTACACGGTTACTTTTGGAATAAGTTTTTTTTTGAATAATACCTGATTCATTAATAAAGAGTCATACGACATCTACATCAGAGATAAAAATTAGCAAGTACATAACTAAAACCAAATATAATTCAAAAATAACAAAACTACGATCGTTGTGTATGAGATCTGACAATTCTAAATATCCTCTTCCACATCGCTGTTTGATACAGCCTTCTACGAGGAGGTCTTTCGATCTGTTGTAGTCTTGAGATATAATTGAATTTGATGTAGTTGGTGATAATTGCAATTTTGATGTCTGCTGCATGATCGCATTAATCTCTACTAGAGGTGTTCAACGGGCCGGGTCGGGGCGGGGCGGGTCAAAATTTAAATGGGTCGGGCCGGGGCGGGTCATGTCAAATGTTAAACGGGCCGGGGCGGGTCAAACCCATTTAAATCCGAACCAATTAGACCCTTTTTTGAAAAGTTCATAAAATAATTTTTTTTATTATACTTTATGGCCCGATGGATCGACCCACTTACCTATATAATAATATCATTTAAAAATATAAAAAAAAAAGTGGTAATTTTTTTTCCGCAATTAATAATTATAATTATCCGACCTGGCCCGGCCCGACCCTTTACACCAAGGCCCGTTAACGACCCGCCCCATTATTGACCCGACCCGCTAATGACCCGTTAAAATATGACCCGACCCTTGACCCGTTGGGTCAACCCGCCCCATTGAACACCTCTAATCTCTACCAACAAATCAACTAAAGAACAAAATTCATAACTCCAAACTCTCACAAGGAGTGACTTCAAAACCCAATATATGGGTAGAATCAACCCAATGAATGGGTAGAACAACTCTCTTACAGAGGGAGGACAAATTTATTCTAATCATATTAAAAAAAAACTTAAAAGGGAGAAATTAGGGGCTTACCATCAATCTTTAAATATTGATGATAACCCCAAATTAACTATAGGTATTAGGGTTTTTTTTAGAGAGAGAAGAGAGAAAAAGAATTGGGGCGGCTAGGGGCTTATACTTTTGGAATAAGTTTGATTTGAATCTTATTACATGCTTTTTTTATTAAGAATCTTTATTTATTTCAAATTTTCTAACTAAATAGACACCACAATAAACAGGTCAGGCCTAAACCAAGACCATTTGACCTAATAAAGGTCTTACAATCACAGACTAGCCCACCAACAACTTGAACACTTAGGCCCAAGACTAACAATACCTAGAGGGCCATCAAACATGAAAATTTGAAATAGATAATATTCTTAATAAAAAAAAGCATGTAATAAGATCCAAATCAAACTTATTCCAAATATAAGCGCCTGATACCCTAAAGCACAAGTTCGGGTCTGTTCGCACTTAAGTGCGAACAGTGATAAACTGGTCAAAAAAAATCAATCAAGTGTTTGTTCGCACTTAGTAACTGCGAACAGGTCAAACAGGGTCAACATGTTGATTTTAAGACAAGAGTTGTTCGCACTTACTAAGTGCGAACAGACTGAAAACCTAAAACAAGTTGTTCGCTGTTACTAACAGCGAACAACCTGTTTCAGTTTTTCAGTCTGTTCGCACTTACTAAGTGCGAACTTCACGAACCTAAAGTTTGCGGATCACACGCTTACTTTTGAAATAAGTTTGATTTGAATCTTATTGAATGCTTTTTATTAAGACTTTTATTTATCACAAAAACTTGCGTAAGACCGTCTTAGAATAAGACGCGGCCCAATATGGAGTCCATTAGCTTTTTTTCCTTAATCTGTGCATTCAATTTTGCTCTTAGAGGTATCAATTTTTACCTTAAATATATCAATTTTGAAAAATTGATATATTTAAGGTAAAAATTGATACCTCTAAGAGCAAAATTGAAAAATGCACAGATTAAGGAAAAAAAGCTAATGGACTCCAAATTGGGCCGCGTCTTATTCTAAGACGGTCTTACCCAAGATCTGCTGTTTATTTATTTCAAATTTTCCATCAAACATAAGGTATTCTCGATGGGCCGCCACACTAACACCTCCAAATGCCACCAATCATCAACCTTATGCTGCCCAAAAACACTATAAACAAGCACAAACTGAACCACTCTAAACCTACATCCCACCGATCCACACCCAACCCGTAGGAACGGCTAACACCATCAGATCCCCATACCAAAGGTGGTGGCCAACACCACCAGGACCTCACAAGAGGTGACATGCATCACTATCATGACCTCAAAAGTAGTAATGGAAAACGTCGTGGAGGGACATCAGTGAAAAAGGTGATAAGGTTGGGCCAACACGACACCATCGCTTCAACCTTTCTCAAGCTTGAGAGTTGAGAGCAAAAAGAGCCACCAAACTCGAGCAGAACCCAGAAAATCACCCATCTCATAAGGAAAACTCCAACACCAAAAGACGCCGAACCAAACCCAAGTATAAACTCCAACACCACCACATTGGGAAAACATTCAACCAAAAAACGAGCTTCTATCTCTTCGGCACTAATAAAAACTCGAGAAACACCATATTACATATACAATAGATAGAGATAAAGTTTTGGTGGACTCAGTTTATACAAATCATACAAATCTATAACCTTCTCTAGGTCCATTAACATATTACATCATTGACTTACTTAGTTACACTTAGAACTACTACATTACAAGATCCAACCACTTAATTTGGGCTGAAATCTGAATAGTTAATCTAGTAAGAAAATCCCAATTCAAGTTTAGTCTTTAAATAGTTATGCTATTAGGCACACCTCTACAAGTAACACCAGGCTCAGAACTAGGAGCCATAAGTTCATATGGAATTATACCAGCACCGCACCTATTCCTTAGGCGAGGATCAGCGTTCCTCCTGTCAATCTCTTTCTCAATCCTTCGTATCTCCGATGAGAACTCGAAGAATTTCTCGACAATCTCAGGGTCTCCAGTCCATGTTGAGGGCTGGACACGTTCCCCCAGGTACTCCTCATCTGGGGAGTGCGTGGAGAGGGTATCAATCACCGCGATAAACTTGCTAGTTTGCAAGACACTTGGAAGGGCAGAGAAGTAGAATTTCTGAGGGTCCGACAAGAAACTGGTATGCTCAGGATCATTCTCGTCTGGGATCAAACGACGCATCAAAACTGGGCGGTTTGGCATGTACCCACCATACGAGTATTGTCCAAAGTTAAGGGCAGCATGTTGGGCTGAGCCCAACCATACTAGTGTAGTGATGATTTTTACAAGGTCATCTGGTGTGTTCAGTTTAGGCCACCAGCTTGCATTACGTACATCAGCGTGACCTACATTTACAGCCTCGTAGTACCAAGCTTGAAGCTCCCGATCCTCAGCCACTAGATTTGCGTCTTCGTAGTAATGACCCACATAACCTCGAACCCAATTTTCAATGGCCCCCCAAATTAGTAACCCATCCGCAGCATATGGATAGTCCTCTAGCAACAGCCTTATTCCATGTGGTTGTGTACTGTCTGGTACTGCTATTCCCCTGAAAAGTTTTCATTACAAAATTATTGCTATTCCCCTGAAAAGCAAAAAAATTATCTTAATCTGATAATATTAGAGTAGTATTTTTTCATACCTTCTGATAAGATCAGAAGGTAGGCCTTCCAAATCAAAACGCCAATTCTTGTATGCAGCCGCACTTATTTCCATGCTATAACGCCCAGGAGTGAAACAATCCTCAATAACACCATCTCCATTAATCAAGCTTTGACGAGCTAAAGCATTAATATGCAATGTGTATCTCATATGAGGCTCCATGAGTTTGTAAATCGGATGCATAGAACTTAACTGTCTGTGTGCGGCTATTATGAATGGCTCCAATGCTGCATGTGTCCTCAACCTAAACATTCTTATCAAGTCAACATCATCATCGTCATACCCAGCATATCTCACTCACATAGACTGTGAGCAGGGTCTGGGGAAGGAAAGAAAGATGGCAACCCATACCCATAAAGGAGGATGCGGCCAAAGAGTCCCCCGACTCAAATTTGATTACGAATATAATAAGATATATTTGGATCAGAGTGTTGAATTATAACGATTTTCTTACCAGTGATGAATCAGTTGGTGCGCCCCTGCATCATTAGCGCAGACATGAGCCTTGGCTAGTTGCCAAATCCAATTACTGGTGGAATCCACAGGAGGATTGACGACCCTTTTGGACTTCCGATTGGGTCCCGATGGAGGCAGACTTAGCTCAATAGCGATTGGCTTAAGCGTGTCAAGTGAGGTCAAGAAGAATACAGTTCGAGTTGCATATGCTTTACGACCATCCATAGCGTTCAAACGCTCCAAGAATGGGAGGTAGATGTCATGGTAATCTACAATGTATAGTCTGTTTGCATCCAAAGCCTGAAAAAACATGATCAAGAGTTAAAACTTGTTTACAACTATCCCTTACTACTTAATTTGGAGTACCAGCTTTCTTACCTCTTGCACCGACATTCCTTCTAGGTACCCAATAATGTGCTCTTCTTTAAGAGCAGATTCAACCGTACCATGAGCGTCTGGTTCGAGCTTGCTTACTGGTGGAAAGGATCGCATTCTCTCGATGCTAACAGGGTTCACACCCGCTAGAAATTGCCTCGCAAATTCATCATCTCGCATCCAGGCCATCTTATCCTCTGAACACCAAACAACTTATAGTGTTAGAATATATATTCTAACTAGTGTTTAAAGATCAACTCAATCATAAACTTAAACTGCTAATTGAAGTTCCAAAATATGTTATATACTCTATCATGTTCCACCCATACAGATGCAAAACATGTCCTCCTTATAGATCTAAATATCGTGAGCCTTTTACATTTCGGCTTCTGATAAACCAACTCAACCAAAAGCTTAAGCTGATGGTCAAACTTCAGTAAGTTGGCTTTATTGAGACAATTTATCCCACATCGTTGACTTTAAAGAAGTGTGCACACTTTATAAGTCATGGAGCCCTTCTTCCCGCAGTCATATGGTAAATGGTTTTAGGACGCTATCTCCTACACTAATGAAGTGTGTGCACCCGTATTTCTCCGATTATTTACCTACACTCACAATAAGTCCAACCTAATTTAAGAGGCTTATGTTGATGGTTGTACCAAAAAACGTTATATACTCTATCAAATACCAAATATAGCAAGAAATCATTAGGAATAAACGTACTAGATATAATGAGAGGAGTATCAAACTTGAGCAAACCCGGACTATTAGCCTGAATTTTTTGTACAACTTCTGGAAGCTTCTTAAGAAGTTTATGATGTAATCCAAGATTAAGCAACAATCCTTCAGTGAATAAAGTGTCAATGTGCTTAAACCCAGTGAAATCATAGTTAGAGGAGATTTTAGTTGTGAAGGATGGTAACAAATTATGAAGTACTGCTCTTAGTCTGCAGAATGAAAATGTTCCTGCCTTTGACTCCTCGAACTGTTCGTCCCTTGGAATGTATATTGGCAATGGCTTCTCTACTCGGCTTTCATACTTGCTATCTATGTAACATTGCACAAAAAACATTAATTTATTCAAATTTTACATATTGAATACAACATTGTTTCAACTTTATTGTTTTTTTAAAGCTAATTGCTATAATCATTCAGGCCCTCTCTTGAGAGACCGTCTATAGTATAGACGTCTCTCAAGAGCCCAGCCCATATCTCCCTTTTAACTTACAAAATCAGCAATCAGTTTTTTTTTTAATTTATAAATTGAGTCAACTCCAAAACTTGAGACGTCTATTGTATAGACAGTCTCAAGTAAGAATTTGTGATAATCATTAGAACGAAATTTAAGCTCGAGTCTAAGCTATGGCCCAAGTAATTTGACTAAAAATAATATTTGGATTGAATTTTGTGATGTAGAACGTACAAGAATGATAGTCAAATCTGTTTAGCATACATCAAAAATGAATGTTCGATCCATCTTTATACTAGCCTCTTGAATTTGATTATCTAATTATCGCGATCAAATGTTAGTATTTTATTTGCGTTAATGGTTAGTAAATAAAATATAATTACAATGTAGAAGTAAAATAACAAAAAACTTCTAAAACGACTATTTTTGACTCAATTAATATCATTTTTAGATAAATACTAATGATTTTAAACTTGATATTAAAATTTGATAAATTTATGTTTAAGTAATTACAATGGCTATCTTTAATGCATAATTCTTCAACTCGGAATTTAATTTAATGTCATGTTTGGAAATGATAATTTCATTTGAAAATTTGGAATTGACTTAAATTTATTGTTTTGTAAATCAAAATTTTTCAAATTTGGATTTATCTCAAATTTTACCATTGTTTTTAAAGTAGTTTAAGTTGAGAATTTGAAAATGACTACCTAAACCTTATCATTCTCAAATCTTTCATTTAGGATTTTATAATTGAAATTCATAATTTAAAATAAAATATTTATTTCCAAACATTACACTAAATCTTTTTTCGCTCTTTATATGAAAATTCAAATCTAATCACAATAAGGGTAAAAAAAGATACTATAATCACTAAACTAAATCATAATTCTCCGAGTAAGACTTTCTAAGAATGCTTAA
The DNA here is from genome assembly GCA_019425755.1 of Amaranthus cruentus. Classification (NCBI taxonomy): domain Eukaryota; kingdom Viridiplantae; phylum Streptophyta; class Magnoliopsida; order Caryophyllales; family Amaranthaceae; genus Amaranthus; species Amaranthus cruentus. The sequence goes on along the minus strand of CM033458.1, from coordinate 13,550,646 downwards.
CAAGAGTACATAGAAAGTATAATGCAGCATACCAGTTTCCATAGGAGGTCTGCCAGTACGACAGCGTCTAGGATATGGGATGTCTTGACCGCCAAGAATAGGGCGGGCAAATTGGGCTCCTTTATCTGGATTGCCCAAATCATTGTAAATATCATAATCATAAATCCTGTCTGACAATTTTCTTTCTCCTTTACCATTGCCTCTTAATTCTTTTAGCTCCTTCTCCCTTAATGCTCTCAGCCCTGCTGGTGTCTCATGTGGCAGATAAGGCTGCACTCATCCAATTAATCAAAATTAATATTATATATATTTTTTTATTATTTTATTCGCTTTTAAACTAGTTGAAAAGGCTAAGCCGGTTGCTTAATATTCCACTTTAAATGAGAGGGTGGTTGAGATTAGAACTCGTGACCTCTTGTCACATTAGCTTTTAATACCATGTCAAGGAATCAGCTCAACTAAAAGCTTAAGTTAATAGTTGAGGTCTCAGTATACGTTATAGCTGACTTAAAAGTCATTTCCCAAAGACTATTTTTGACAATTTGACCGAGCAACAAACCAAAAGCCAAAAGTGCTCAAACGAACGGATAGCTGCTTGAACGAGCATTTAGCGACAGAAGGAACTAGCCGACTAGAAATGACCTGCTCGGTTCGAGCAATTGAGGTTCGTGTTTGAGCAGACAACACTAATAGGCCTTTTGATGTGTTTACAATGCATTTTGCGAGTTGTCCTTAGGGAGATTTCTACTCCGTTTGCACATTATAAAGGATCATTAAATCATACTCGGGTTAATTTTTTGGGTGAAAATACACACAAGTGTGAAAGAGTCCTTGAACTCTAAGTTATGTTTGTTTATGTATTCATGAAAGACTCCATTGTCAGAGATAGTATGCTCTAGATGTTTGTTTTAATTAATCTCGTAAACTTTTGATTTTTTTGTGCTTGCTTGTGTTTGTTTACCCTCTTTACAAAATTTTTCTACATCTTTTCTTTTCATTGTTAGGTTCAAATTATTTTCCTTTCAACTACACAATCAAATATTAATAAATTTCATGATCAAATAATCTGAATCATAACCTAGGCAGACTCAGACCTAGACTCTCCCTTATTTAATTAAATGCTAAATCAAAGAATATTGTTACTTATAATATGTATGGACTACAACACAAATATAAACTAAACTAGAACATTCTAATGAACCTAATTGATCAAACATTTGAAGTTTTGAAAACCACAAAAAGAATCAACAAAATAAAATTTAATCTTATTGGTTCATTTACTTCATTGTGTGGCATAGATAAAGTAAAAGGTGGGCCATGGGATTTGTATTCTCCCACTATAGTGCATATATTATCTTTTATTATATGATGAAGCTTGACATGAAGAAGAAGTGGGGGTCTATAAAACACATTTGCAAATAGGTGGGCTTACGATGGGTACCAATATAACATGCTTTGTGAAGGAGATTCTTTAACAAAAAGTAGATGGAAATTCATAAAAGAAAAACTTAGTGGTTAAATCATTTCTTGGTGCCCACAAATGCACATGAATTAACAAGGATATTTCTTATTTTGAACCAAGAACAAAAACGTGCCCAAATTGATGCACTACACTATTGCTATCAAACGTTCCATAAAAAGATATCATGTCATTAAAGTGAATATTTAAAGCATTTCTAGCTTTTTAACACTTAATTTATTGAATATTTTAAATTTAATGTCACATTAAAATACGTATAATATAAGCACGCAATATGATTGAATTAATCTAAACTTTTCGAACTTCTTTGTACCGTTTTTCGACTTTTTATATATAATTATAACAGACACAACATCAGATTTTAGATTATTTTAGTAGGAACAGGACAATCAACGATCGCTTAAAGGGCCTGAGCTCCTTTTGGGAACCCCTACCAACATAAAACAATGTTTATCAAAGAAATTGTTTATGCTTAACTTTATCATCCTAAACTCCTAAATAAAAATGTCGAACTATTATGGCTCGCTAGCTAATTTATTCACAACTCTAATGTTTAATTCAACTTTTATGATCATATGACTCTTATTAATCTAGTTATGTTACTTAGACTTCTTTCATTTTCGTTATATTATTAAAAGATGCATCATGCATGTTTTTAATAATTTAATAATGAAATATATATTCGTTGTACATCATAAAACATTTCTAATATTTTGTTCCAGACTTCGCAAATATTCAAGAGGATTCTAAAAAAATGAAAGTAATCAAGTTCAAAATTAAAATAAAATCAACTTAATTTGCAAGTAGCAGAAAATATTGACCTACTAAATGTTGCTTCACCTAACTTGATTACCATTGGACAAAAAATTATACGTCAACTACATGTACTTCCTACGAATTTAGTGGACTCATAAAAGCTCAAATATTGGAAATTTAAAATTATATTAATTATTAAGTGATAGTCCCTTCGTCCTATTGAGAATGCATTTAAATTATTTTGGGTGAAATTAAGTTGAAAAATAAGACAAAATTAAAGTGAATGACAGCAATATATAATTAAGATGAATAGAGATAATAAGTTTATGGATGAGATTTCGAGAAAAAAATAAACCTATTGTCAAAAAGGAAAAGGGCACAAAATGGATGGAACAAAATAAAATAAAAAGAGGTGCAAATTGAGAAGCAAGGAGTAGAATATTAACATATTCAAGTTTTTTAACTATCCATTTAATTTTGATATCAGAGTTTATAACACTATAAGGGACTAACTTAATTAAAATTTAAATTGATGGTTGAGATTCGAGTATATATTATACTTCATGTACACATACTCTAAATTCCTCTCTTTGAAGACCCTTTATGAGCCGATAGACTCTTTGACCGCACTCTTCTAATGGGTATGAAATGTTGTCTATCTTCCCTCCCCAGAACCTGACCATAGATTGTCTATAAGCGGAATTCACCGTGTATGATGATGATGTACACATACTCTATGTTGACATTTCAAAAGTAAACAAAATTCTTAAGCTTGAAAGTAGAGAGGAAAATAGAGAGGAAATTGAAGGAATAATTATCAACGCAAGACTAGCTCTTTTATGCTGTTTAAATGTATGTTTTAAAAGAGGCATATATTTGGTTAATAAAGTTAAAGTGATTGTGTGTTGTATTGGTTTGGTCGTAATCCGTTGAGACACATAAAGCTCTTGTGAAACAACCTTATGTTCGTAACTATATTTACTTTTTTAGCTTTCTTTCTTATTACAACTATGTTTATAAGAGACTTTTATTACAAATTGCTAATTTATATTTGAAGCTATTTTATAATAAGACCGTCTTATACAATAATTAGTGTTCTTGTAGATTTTTCACAATATACCATCACATCGGTTAAATTATGTCAATTAATTTTACTATGACATTATTATTATTATTATTATTATTATTATTATTATTATTATTATTATTATTATTTTTGTTATTGTTGTTGTTATTGTTGTTGTTTTTTCCTTTACGTATATAAATAGTGCAAGTTAATATGGTCTATGCGCGCATTTTTTAGTTCATATTCATAAACAGTTAAAAGCATTATAGTCCCATTCTCCTCCTATCTCTGAGTTTTCTACTAAAAGAAGACTTTTTCTCACAATATATCACTTTCAGTATAGTAAATTCAAAAGGTCAAAGAAATAAATATCTAAATCAACTTTAAAATATAGATACTTCCTCTCTCCTTCTTAGTTTGTCTCATTTTCTATTTTTGGTTGTCCTATTTATTTTACATTTTAGTCTACCAATATCTTTATTTAAATTATATTTAAACATTTTAACTTTTTTTATTTTCATCAACACTGCTCAATCATTTTTACGTTAATTCAATTCTTAGATATATATTCATTTTTTTCAACTATTGTATATTTTCAATGCTAATTAAAAGAGAAGGTGTGCAAATTGTTTGTATATATTTTTATAGAAAATTTGAACTAGACAAAGAGAGTACAAGAAAGAGGGATGTTAAGACTTCACGACTATGTAATATGTTGGTTGAAACTTGAAAGGCTAGTAAACCACAAATTGGTCCTTAGTGGACTTAGTGCACATTTAAATACTATGTTACTGTGCAACTTTAGACTTAGGGAGTATAGGTTAGAAAGTGTAGGTTAGTTAAATAGAGAGCAAATTATGATATCATATGGTATTTCCTATTCAGCCTAAATGTCCCATTTTTTTTGCACTATTTACTCATCATTTTTAATTTGTATTTTACTCTTAATCTTTAAGTTAAAACATAGTCATGTGGGATCTTGTTTGATTCGTCTCAATACAAGGATTATTTATTATTAATATCAAATTTTTATAATTTTTAATTAAGAATAATTTGTGATATTAAGGATTATAACGCTGCCTCGGCAAATGTAAAAAACTAAATGGGACATTTAAGCTGAATAGGAGGAAATATATTCTAACATACTCCCTCAAACAAGAACTCTTAAGTTTAGAATTATGGATGAGGCACAGCACATACATACCCGTCCTCGTAGATAATATAAAATATTTCACTTTCAACAAGGAGATGAGATTCGAACATGTGACTTTTTATCGCAGTGACTTATAATAACATGTCAAAAACATCTCAATCAAAAGTTCAAACTGATGGTTAAGGCCATGTCATATATTATAATTATATACTCTAAGAGCCTGGTCTTTTTATCCACCCTCAACTTAAGTTTTAACTTCACTAGTCGATAGTAAGTTAAGTTTTAACTTTTGCACTAGTGCTAGTGGGGAATGAAGAGTGCAGGATAATTATAGTTTTTTTTTTGAAATGGGAGAATTATAGTTTATTTGTCTTTTTTTGTTCTTCTCATTTATTTTCTACACAGTTTTTAAAGTAATTTTCGAGTCTTAATATTTCTAAATACACATCTTAAAAAATTATAAAAATATATGATAAGAAAGTATGCATTAAGACGAATCTAACAAGATCTCACATTGATATATTTTATCTCTAATATATCTCTCAAAAACCTTAACTGAATTCCTCTCTCCTTAACGTAGAATATTCCAAATAAGAAGAACATTAGAGAACGGAAGAAGTACATTATTACGGAAAACTTCAACCATTTTAAAAAAATAATAATAATTACCTTATTATGGAAAAAGATCCTTTTGGCTTGTAGATCTTTGTAAGATTGAACCCAAGAATTACAAGGAAAATGAACAGGTCCACATGCAAAACCTTCAACAGTAATAGTATCAAGAAAAAACTCTTGTTGGTGATTGTTTGTAATCAAAATTGCTCCAGGATCACCAAAATTCGACTCCACTATAAATTCAGCTACGTAATTTACTCTTTCAGCTTTTAAATTTGATTTCTTTGACCAATCTTTTAATACTACTTCACCACTTTTTTTGGGTCCTCTTGATCCTAATGTATGCCACACATAATATAATATTTTAATTAGTTAATAAAATTAAATATAACTCGATCGTCTTGTATGAAACTGTTTCATCATCATACGAGTCAATTTGATTAGCTCATTTTACTAATTACTTTTAATAACATACTAAATGTACATAAATCAGCCCAATAAAAATAGTTTAAAATGAAACCGTCTTATAATTAAGTTGTCTTATTTAAGAATTTGTGAAATAAACATAGACAAAAACCAGATTATAAAATATTTACATGCATAGTTTTGGATTTAATTGTCTAATATAAGAACATGTAAAACGCAAGAATATTCTATTTGCATGCTTATCCATTTTAAAATATTATTTTTGCATGATGTATACCTAGTAAATATATAAATATTTCTTGAGTTAGTAGTATTAATTAATCATTTCTGAAAAGTAAGTTCAAATATTCAATTATGTCATGCCGTAATATATATATATATAAACATTCATATGACAAAGTGAAAGTCATTTTTTAACCTTTAACATAAATAATGTAGTACTTTTATATTTTTGATAAACAAGAGATTTTAAATAAATTACATATACCTCAATTTAATAATATTTTTTAGAATTTTAGTTACTAAACTGATCAAATAATGCAACATAAATTGTATTTTAAATAAAATCTCATATCAATTAAAACTTAGATTTTTCTTTCAGATTTTGTGATGATATTAGGGCTATGACTTATAATTAATCAAATAGAGTATGTTTTAAAAATTAATAGAAGTATTATAATTTGTGATTTAGTGAAATATTCTACTACCATGTGGTCGGTTTTGTGAAAGAACCTCATTAAATTTATTTCATCAACTTTTCTTTTATACTTCCTCCGTTCCATAATACTTGCTACATTTCACTTTTTCACGCAATCCAATGCACAATTTTGATCGTTAATATATTAAACTACACTTATCTAAAAATTATAAAAATTTAATATTATGAAAGTATGCGATTAGACGATTCAAACAAGATCCCGCTTGACTATATTTTTACTTACACATTAGTCGCAATATGTAAAATAAGCTTGAACGATAAATAGTGCAAAAAACGAAATGTAGCGAGTATTTCGGAACGGAGGAAGTATATGCTTGCACACACGAGCTCACCGGAGATTATTGTTGACATCGGATTAACTTTGATTCGGGCCCATCGATATTTGGGAGAAAACACTTTGATTTTCTTTTTTTGAGTCCTATGAAAATTAAGTAGCGTTGAATTCGTATAAATACACCATATTGAGATAATATGATTTTTTTTATTTGATATAAAAGAATACATTTATTTTAATTTAGAAGTATTTGTTTTTATCCATACCCTGATTTTATTTTATATGGTCGGGATATACTGGGTACAATGATGACAATAATAATTTATTTTTATATTTAATTTGATATAGTTTATAAATCATATTTTTATATTCAACAAACATTGCAAAAATAATTGTAAAAAATTACACATACTCCGTACTTAAATTGTTTCTGGGGACAAAAGGTACGGAACTACTTTTCTAAATTAATTTGGTGATGCTACGTTAGAAAAAACTTACATTATGTATAGATAGATATAAAGGTGTGCAAAACAAATAAGGCCCTTTAATTCTAGGGACCTTAGGCAGTCGGCAACCTCGGATGAACCGCCCATGCCGACGACTTAACATCAAAATGAATTTAAAATCATGTATAAATCAATATGGACACAATATTCGATTTTAAATTGACTTGAAATACCTAACTTGAAATCAACCCAATAACGCAAATAAACAACTAAGATCATTAATAAATGTAGCAAAATACTTCTTTCGTTCCATAATACTTGTTACTATCAGTAGCAAGTATCATCGAACAGTAATAAATAAAAAGTGAAAATGTAGCACAAAAGATAAGTAAAATAAAGAAAGAAGCATACGTGGATCAATTTGAGTGCTAACAAGCTGAAGAACAACATTTCTTCCAATTTTATCAGCCAAATTATCAAAATGTCTAACAACATTTTCTTTAAAATCTTGCTTATTTTTGTTTCTAACGGTAACCACCGCTCTGACCTTGACTTTTGAATCACCAGAATTATGATCATGATGATTGATTCTCAGATCAGACGGTGGAGATGTTTTAATCAAGTAATATTCTTCACTTACAGCTGCTAATGGCTTTACCACAGACAATCTTTTCCCTCTAAAAGGCTTAGTATAAACAGGACTCTTCCTTTTATGGAAAGTTTGGATCAAATTTGTGGAAGAAATTAATAAACTTCTTTCTATTAATGGAATACTCATGATTTCTTTTGCTACTGCCATTTTCACTCTTTTTTCTTTTTTTTTTAAGAAAAATAAATCTCTATGTTTATTTATTTACTTTGAGATGATCTTAAGCTGAAATTGTTGGAGTGATGAGAAGTTTATATAAAGGGAGTTATATGAGAGAATGGTCGAGTCAACACGTTTGATTTTTTTGGAATAGAGTGTGAAAATAACACTCTGTCCGTCTCATTGAATTTGCATAATTTTCTATTTTAATTCATCTCACTTAATTTATATCATTATTTTTATATTTGGACAATGGCCCACCAATTTCTTTTAATCTCATCCATATATTTTAACTCTCTTTTAATTCTATTCACACTATTTATTTTCTCTTCATTTATTACTACTTTCTTAAAAATAACTCTATTTCTCTTTGATGCAATTTCAAGGGGACAGAGTAGTAGTTCTGCAAATAAAATAAATTTTTTTGTCCACTTTCTCTGTTCTAAACTACTTGCAACATTGCAAATATTCATCATCATCCTACTCAGTGTAACATGCTTATAGAAAACTATGGACAGGATCTAGGGAAGGAAGGACGGCGATAACTCATACCCATAAAAAAGAGCGCGACCAAAAGGAGGTCCCCGGTTCGAGAAAGATTATAAGATACGTTGCTGCAACTATAGCACTATTTATTCATCATCTTAAAATAAATATATATGCTTAGACACTACAACATAAATTGCTTTTAGTTGGATATATTTAACGACATTTAATTTAAATGTCGTTAGTTCAAATTTCTAATAGTATATGCAGAGGATTTAGTGACATTCACTAGTAGAATAAATCTAATTTGCTGCTATTTATTTGCTACTTAAATCTCAAACATAGCAAATAATGTAATTATTGCTACTGTTTTGATCATTTCACAGCAAAAAATATTTTTTGCTACTATATATAAACATTAATAGCAAATAAAAAATCTTATTGTTATTTTTTATTGAACAATAGCAAAAAGCATAACACAAGTCACCCATGTCAAGTTCCTTTTCTTTCTCGGTTGAAAAACTTTACACTGCTATTTACTAATCTATTTACTCTGATTCTCTTCGCACATAATAATTTTTATTTGATGTGGTTCTTTAACTAACAGCAAAAAACTTTTGGTTATTTGCTGCCCCTCCATTTGCCGCAATCCGAAATTGAGCAGCAAATAAGCACATTTGTATAGTAGCAAATGACGTTAATTCTACTAGTGATTTATTAGACCTTTTAATAGTATAATAAAAAATCATATTAAAGTTTTTTGCAACATAGGATCTAGTGGCATTTCTCATAAATGTCACTATAAACTATAGTAACAATTATATAAGCCATTAAAGACCAAATAAAGTGCGCTAAATCACTTTATAGTGGATTTTATGATAAAAACCAATAATTATTACATTGAAAATATAATTATTGTGTCGATGTAAAGATCTTTAGTATCAATTTTTGAAACTTTTTATTCTACATAATTAAAGATATTGATTGAATTAATATATTAAACTACCTAAAATGTGAAAGATTTTAAATATTTGGATGGACGAAGTATAAAACAAACAAATATTGTGGAATTGACATTTTTGCTTTTGAAATGCAAACATAATTGTTGTGGAATAGTCAATTAGTATGTTTTTGAAATGAAAACATTATTGTCGATCAATAACTTTTTTTTATAATGTGGGTTTGACAATTATGTTACTTCTATAAATTTTAAAATAAAATAGATGTACGAATATAAATATGTGGAAACATAAACACCACTTAAATAATACTATTTTTATCTTACTTAAATGTAGTATATATGTTTTATTTGATAATTCACTAATTTGTTTAAGAAAAAATGGGATGGACCACATGGATCAATATGAGAGAAGTGAGCAAGAAAAAAAATGTAAGGAAATCGTAATTGTGCAACGGTTAGATTCTATGAGGACATACAATTTTTTAAAAAGTTAGCAAACACTACAATAAAATTAATTTTTCGTGACGTAGGATTTAGCAACATTAAATTAAATTTCGCTGATTTATGTTTTTAGTCTAATAATTGTTAGTTTTTATTTTAAGTTTCACTATAAAGTGATTTAGTGACATTTTATTTGGAATTTAATGACATATGTAATTGTTACTATAGTCTATAATGATGTTTATGAAAAATGTCAATATATCATATGCTGCTAAAAGCTTTAGTATGATTTTTATTATGCTGTTAAAAGGTTTAATAAATGTCACTAATCTCGCTACATACACCATTTGAAATTTAAAATAGGGATATTTAAATTAAATTATATATCTCACTAAAAGTATTTTATATTATAGTGAAAAAAAATGAGACATTTGTGTTAAATATGTCAAAAGAGAAAATAAAACTTTTGATTAGAAATTAAGAATAGAAGCATGCGATTATATTCACAAAAACACTTTTAATTTCTTTTGTCTTTAAGGCGTGTTTTCTTAGTTTGACTTTTATTTATATTCTAAATAGTACATATATAAGAAAAAGCATTACAAAGTGAAAATTAAAAAAGGGTGATTTTTTGAACGAGCGCACCCTTTGCTTAGCAATAAGTAATTCATGATCGTCGATTAGCAAGGGTAAAGCGGCCGGCTACTGCTCAGGTGCTTAAATTTTTTAAGGCCTAAAATTTTTTTATGTATATGGTTGATATTAACTTAAATAAAATTTAATCATAATTTACATATTTTGCTAATTTATGAGTTATTATTACTTTTTTATTTTATATAAAGAAATGCAAATATCAACAATAATAAAAAACAAAAGATATGATGTAACACCCGAATTTCCTCTCGTCCTTTACGGTTTTGGTTTCGTATAAGGGGTCGGAAGGGGGTCGAAAATTCAGGAGTTACATATGAAGTATTATATTATCAATTACACATTAAGTTTTTAGAGGGTCTTTTTTATCTTTTGCTTTGAGGTCAAAAAAATAAAAATAAAACAACCCTAGCTAACATAATTGAATGTATTATTTTCCTTTATAAATTGTCATTTATTATCATTTTCGGCACGTTTGGCAAGTGGTATTGAACGATGGTACTGGAATAAAAACTAGTGTAATTTTGTTTGAAAAATCTTTGACTACCTTGATGATCATACTTGTCCAAGTTCAATCATCTCATTTTTTTCATAAAATCCATTCCAATGCATAACCATTGAAAAATGTAGTATTAGGTAGTAATGAAAATTTGTGAACACAAAAACTTGTTTGTAATTAAAGTTTCATCTCCATGAGAATAACATGAAACTTTTGACAAAATTTTACACTATAAATTATTACCATCATTATCACTATTTAATATTACTAACCAAACGGATAGTTTCAGTAATAGCCTTAAAAAGAATCTAAGCAAGTAAATGTTGACTACTGGAGTAATTTGTAATGATTACATACGTGAACAAATAAGCATGCACACAGCATAACTTATTTTGTACCCTTTCTTCCTACTAAAATGTAATGGCAACAATGTAACATGCACCTATGGATTGGAAAACCAAAAGGGGGTCTCATCAAAGGCCCGGCCATTAGCTAGATATTCGCCATTTTAGTACATTCCACAAGATTGCAATGAAAATTTGATAAAAATGAGATGATGAAAATAATGACTGAAACATCAATATTTATTAGGAAAAATTAATATTAATAATCCAACATTTTGTTCATCCGCTGTGAATAATCTAATCTTTAAAAAAAAACCTTTGATTATTTTCTAATAATCCAACGTTTGCCCTTAATTCGATGTGAAAAATTCAACTTTTATTTTAGTTTGCTAATAACATACCCTATTATTACCCATTATCAGTAATAAGGTATGTTGTAGGTAAATTTATTACAAAGGTTGGATTATTAAAAATAATCATAAGATGGAATTATTCATAGCGGATTAGTGAAAAGTTGAATTGTTAATGTCAATTTTTCCTATTTATTACTATGATTTAATAATTTTTAATAGCTACTTTCCTCCTTTATTGATTGCAAGATAACATAAGTAGTTTATTAGGACTTCTATTTAACCTAAGATTAATTATTAGAACACTCAGTTGAATCGAGGAAAATAATATCAACAACCCTGATTATCAAGAACTTATAATGTTCCTGTCTGATTATGAGAACAATCAAATATTTAATTAATCCTCTGATTTATAGGTTGATCAGAATGATTAAGCTGGTGAAGGCCTTTTAACTTAATTCTTTGCCAGTTATGCTGCCAGATTTTTATGAGTGAAGATGCCTAGAATCCTGCAAAACACCCCAAGGGTCAGTAAGGTCCGGGAGTCTTTCCCGGAATCCTACTCCGACGCTCAAGTCAGTTTCAGATTCAATAAAAGACTTGTCTACCAAGTCCTTCAAGATGCACAGTGGCTATCAGGTGGATTATTGCGTAGGACTTCTTTAGACGTGAGATCTTTGATAATGAATAATAACAATAAATGTTGTTATAAATGTAGAGAGATTTCTTAATTCTTCTTTCTTTGGAGAATTTCAGTTACCTCATTTATGATGCTGAGCACCGTATTTATAGCCAATGATTTCTGAAATAGAAGCCTCTTTCTCTAATCCTATCCAATAGCTTTTCATACACGTTACATCTTTTTGTACTTCTTTTCTTACTTCTACACGTTTCATTCTTTAGAGTTGAATAAAATACTTTATTTGTCTTTTCAAATCTGACCACCTCTAACTAGGTTCATACAACAGTTGACATATGTTTTAACAACCCACATCTGGTTCTTGTACTAAGAACCCTGAAATGGCCTCTAAGGAGTATTTCTGCTGCAGGTTTGGACCTTCCCAGATCTTAGCTCAATGACTCCCAGGCTGCCAGTTTTTGATGTAGTTGACTTTCTTTAACCACAATTAGCCTTAATGAACTTTGGTTCACATTTCTACCTATACAAATAATAATGCAAAATTAATCAATGATTAACTTCGATTATGTCAATACTTAGCTTAAATTTTTGATTAATGAAAACAAAGTTTGTTGAAGCTTTCAAAATGCACTACAAGTGGTTTATAAGAGATTAGCAATACAACTAATTAGAGAGATAGAGAAATTATGAAGTATTAGTCTAATTATATTAATTAAGGTGAATTTTGGCATAACATAATTTATGTACATTAATCAAGCTCTAAAAATAGGACAACAAAATAACAAACTCAACAACCTCGAGCTATATTCTAACACCCAAGCAGAGTCGGTTTACCTATAATATTTAAAAATATTTAAAAATGTTATATATATATATATATATATATATATATATCCTCGAGCTAGTATAACATAAAAAAAATTTTTTTTAATTCCAAACATTTTTTAGTGATGTCCTAATGGCAAACCATAAGCCTTAGGGATTAAAGGTACCTATAAGTTCAACATTCTTTTTATGTGAATCCTTTTTAAAAGAAGTATAGCTATTAAAAAATACTCCTTACATATTAAATTTAGGGAGTTTAATATAATTTTTTTTTTTACTTTTTATAAATTTAATCGTTGATATATAGACGTAGGAATTGTTATTGTAAAAATGATGGAAATGAAAGTTATAGCACTTTAAGGAATTTAACTAAAACGAAAAAATCAAAAATAGAGAGATTATTAGCTTACATACATCAAGCTAAGTATAAGATTAATAGCTTACCTTTCTTGTTGTAATATAAATTTTTGAATTAATAAAAAAAAAAAGAGTGTGTTTGTTCTGTTTCTTTGTACTTTGTTGTAGTAGCTCTTTAGCACATATATTCTTAGTCTATTTTGAACAATCTCAACTTAATTAGTCTGATTTCTTCCTAATAAAATTAAATCTTTAGAGTAAGTGGAGTATTATTGTATCACAAGAATGTAAAATGATAATGTTAGTATAAAAAATAGATTTAAAAAAGGATTATCATTTTATATTTAATATAAATTAAAATTTATATACAATAATACTAGAAAAAACTTAATAAAATATATTTACTAATATTGTTTATATGACACGTAGCAAATTATGGAAATTTCTCAACCTTCATTCTAAAGATGTCACTCGTTGCTAAATTAGTTAATTACTATGATTTTTATGTGGCCATTACCTGAATAAAAAAAACTCTTTTAATAGATTCTTAATTAAGACTGGTTATTATTTTTTTGATTCAAAAATAAAGCAAAATTAGACAAAATATTTATATGTTTTAATCACAGTATTTCTATTTACCCAACTTATGATAACTTTATCCTCAAAAAAAAAAAACTTATGATAACTTTATGATTTAATCAGTTATAATAAGCCAAAGTCTAGTATGGACTTGGTCCACACTATTATTAGTGTAGACCAAGTCTTACACCGTTACACGTTACGTACTTCACTCCACACTTCACTCCCCTCCTCACTCTTCCACTCCACACTTTACTTTATTACACTCTACTCTACTTTCACACTTTATCCATTCCTCTCTTATACTTAAAAATAATTAAAACAACAAATAAAATAAAAATTAAAAAATTAAAATAAATAAAAATAAAAATTTTAAAAAATAAAAATTTTAAAAATAAAAATTAATTAAAATTAAAATTAAAAAAATTAAAATTAAAATAAAAAAGATTTAGAAAATTAAAATTATTTTTTTCAAAAAGTTTTTTTGGTTAATTTTAAATATATAATAAAGAGTGAAGACTATAGATAGAGTAGGAATAACTAATAAGAGTGTTAAAACTTAGTCCACACAAGTGGTTCTCCTTATAATAATTATGTAATATTTTTATTCTTGTCGAAAATTAAAGATAACAGTGCATATAACTTATTTTCAAAAGTTCTCAAAAAAAAACAAACTTATTTTCAAAATGTTATTCATATTAATAGTTATATTTTTTTTACCTAAAATACTGTAATACCTAATAAATATTATTGCATAACTAGATAAATGACTAAAAAACCACATTTGCAACTATATATAGTCATCTTTGTTGCTTTGATTTCGCATTCAATTCTCTTATCAAATTTAGGTCTCTTATATACAATATAAACAAAAATTTTATACATTATACGAGTTTCTATATATTAGTATATTACTAGATAAATTTCCGTACCATGCACGATTTATAAATTATTTAATTTAAAATTTATAATTACATATATGTAATTAAGTCATTATATAACTCCTGAATTATATTGAAACTATAAATGTTCAAAATTAATTTATTGAAAGTATATTTTGTACATGAATAACGAATATTTCATCATCCGATAATTATCCATTTTATTTAAAAGATACTTAATATCTTAACTGGTGGTATTTGGTAAAAAATTAGTAAATAAGATATAGTTTAAAATCTTTTGTAACTAATTAATCAAACTAATCTAATAAAAAAGATATTACATGATATGTTAAAAAATTATTGCCTAATTGGAACTTGAAAAGCGGGAATTTTTTTACTATAAAGTCGACAAATGTCCTTATTGTTTCTGTATTAGTACATTGTATAGATAGATATATAGATAGAGAATGTTTTTATCTTTTGTTTTGTTTTACTAATTTACTCTTTTAAATATTCCTTATGTTTTCATTGTTTCAACACAAACTCAATTATTGTGAGTTTTGAAAAATTTTAAAAAGCTGATATTTAAAAAATATATATTAAGATAAATCTAACAAGACCTCACATACATATGTTTTTCATAAACATCGACGAAATTATATTCAATGTTTGACACTAAAATTCGTAAATTCTATTTGAAAAGAACATAAAAATAGAGAAAATATATTATTATTATTCTAGTTAACAAACATGTCAGAAACATTCGAATAGCTTTTGCCTTTAATTATTTGTAGAATAATTTTCGTAGTTTGAATTTCTTAAGTCCATTTTAATACAATTTTTATTGTCAAAAATGACCTAATCTAGCGGAGTCTATTTTTGTCTTTCCGTCCAAAAAAAAAAAAACTAATGAAAAAAACTTCCAAAATATTAAGTCTCACACCATGACACCATACACTTGTTTGATTTTCTACTTATTGCAAGTTGCAAGTCATCATCCAATTTGGTCCAATGTCTTATTCGTCAATATACTAAATAATAATAATAATAATAGCAATGGGTCATTTCCAAAAAAAAAAAAATAATAGCAATGGGTCATAAAACAATGGGTCGGGCTGGGAGGACCGGACTTTAAAAGCCCGGCCCATTGAAAGCCCATATTAATTTCAAAGTACCCTTTTCCGACCAAACCCATATTTACTTAAGCCCAGTTCGACCCTTATCCGACCAATTGCACACCGCTAGTTGTGACACATATGGCGTAAATTAATTTTATGGTTCGTGCACATATGCATTAAGTTCATACACAACCAACTCATTGTATAATATGTCATTTGTTTTCTATTGACATGAGAATTTAAAAAATTTAATCTTTTTAGATGGTAAATGTATATCTTTCTATTGAATATTAAACTTAATACAGAAAATGTAGAATCATAAGCATTAAAAAATATTTTTAAAAGTTAGTTAAAAAATATGGGGATCACAATTATTATAAAAGTATTTAAATAAAATTAGTGCAATATATGTGAGGATCATAAATAAACAATATAAAAATGTAAAATAAAATTAGTGGAAAATATCTGGGGACTATAAACATTAAAAAAATATTAAAGTTAGAATTAATAAGGTTATTATGTCCAAAGTTTATGATATAAATAAAAATATT
The DNA here is from genome assembly GCA_019425755.1 of Amaranthus cruentus. Taxonomy (NCBI): domain Eukaryota; kingdom Viridiplantae; phylum Streptophyta; class Magnoliopsida; order Caryophyllales; family Amaranthaceae; genus Amaranthus; species Amaranthus cruentus. The sequence goes on along the minus strand of CM033458.1, from coordinate 13,534,221 downwards.
CTTAAGAGAAACAACCAATGAAACGACTCGAAATAGTGTTTAAATAAAAATATACTCTCTCCATTTTCATTTGCTCGTTCTATTAACTTTTTCACGGATTCTCATGCAAACTTGAACTTAAAGTCAAATATTTTTAATTGTGAGTTTTTAAAATTTAAAAAGTTGATTCTTAGTAGTATATATATTGAAACGAATCTATCTAAATCCCGCATAAATATATTTTTTCATATAGATTGATGAGAAACCCTAGTCAAAGTATATCACTAAAGATCGTAAGTTCTATTTGAGAAGAACAGATAAAAATGCAGAGCCAACTCTATAACAAGAGTATTATGAGCGACGGTTTAGGGCCACGTTATTTTGAGGAGCTTAATTTTTTTTTTTGTTAAATTTAATTTTATAAACATATATTAAAAAAGTTATAATATTTTTACATAGAATTAAAAGTGATAATATAATAAATGACAATGATTTTTCCTAATTAATGACCATTTATGACCTTATTAATTACTAATTTTTGTTTTTGGGTTATTGATTGATGAATATAATTGATAAGTTTTTTCATATAATCATTGTGTTTAAGTAACTAAGTAATGATATTTCTAATTTATTGTATTTCTAGGTTAATAGATTAATCAAGCAGATTATTGCCTTGTCTAATTGATAAAATTAATAATTTATCAAACATCACTTGAAAAAAAGACATAACATTTGTATTTTAATAACTTATTATTTCACTTTTGCTCAAAAACTCATAAATAAAATGTCCAAGACAACCCTATAAAAACGTTAGAAATAATTAAGAAATGAACATAGGAAATATATTATTGGATACTCTCAAGAAGATGTGAGTTGTGACGGAGACACCGACCATAGATACAATAGGGTGACGAAGAAGAGTTGAAGAATGTAAAAAACGGCGAAATGGTGGTTACATAATTCATATGTGGATGTATACATTACACACATGTACTGCATGATCGTATCCAGTCAACCGTCAACCTACCGCCCTTCAGTCTTGGTCTTTCCTTTTCTAGACTTTCATCAATTACCGTGTTACTTTATTATCGACTACGACTGCTACTTCCTCGGTTCTATAATACTTGCTATCGAATGTGACATATGTAGAAAAAATGACATAATGAGTAGCAAGTATTATGAAACGGAGGAAATATGTTTAAACCTCCTCCTATTCACTTAAGTTGTCTCATTTAGTTTTTCACACTTGTCGAGATAATATTTTAACTTTTAATATTTCAAATTATTGTTAATGAAAAATTATAAAAAGTTGATATTAATAATCTTTATATTTATACGAATCAAATAAGATCTCACATGACTATGTTTTAACTTATAGATTAAGAGTAAAATATAAACTAAGAGTGATAAGTGAGTACTGCCCAAAAACAAATGGGGCAACTTAAGTGAATAGAAGGGAGTATTCTGTATTTAGTACTGTCTTTTTAATTTGTTTAGTCGTTGTTTCCTTTTCTTCATATTTTTTTTTTCCATTTTTTATTCTTTGTCTAATTTATCATTATCATCTTAATAGTGATTTACATAAGGTGTTTGGCAAAATAGCTTATTAAGTGATTTTAATTTATTTTGATGTAATTAGGGGATTGAGTGGTTAGATCAGTTAATGCTAATGTTTGGTAAATTAACTGGTTAAAACAACTTATTATTATGAATAAACTGTACTTTCTGAAAAAGTTATTCATATAGCAGCAGGTTCAAAATGAACTAGTCAAACCAGTTAAGACAATCAGCTGGTTAAATCAGTCATTGTAATTAACCATCAACTACAAACTATCAGTCGTTTGCCAATCGCCCCCACAATCTTGTTCAATCCACAAATAATTTGTTACATTAATCAATATAATATAGAATTTTATAAGAAAAATGCCAAGTTTATTTCAATTGAAATAAATATCTTTTTTTGGACCCCTCAACCTACTGTGATCAAAAAAAGCTAAAGTAAACAAATTCAAAAATTTACCAATAAAGTTAACTAGAAGAAATTATAAAAAGAAAGAATAATTTGTTACAAAATGTCTTGGGATTTGAGACATTTAGAAATTATCGATATAGATAAAAGTTTATTTATCAGGATTTATAGCTAATAAAAATCAAAAGGTATTTATATAATTATATTCATCTATACTCTATAGATATGTTCCTTTTCCTCCTATAATTTGATCCTTCTTTCTAATCTTCTTTCATTGTTTTAGTATTCATTGGCTTTCTAAATTTTTTTTATTAATTTATTTAAATTCAAAGTAAATTCAATTTTTATTCATATTCTGAGCCCTAGCGTACGCATACAGACCCAAGCTTGTATATACTTGCCCCTTGCATCTATATAAACGTAAAAGGTAAAGAATACTTTCAGTACCCTGCACAAAGCAGAGTTTGGGTGGGGTTTTTCTTTTTCCTGAAAGATGCGGACAAATCAAACTCGTTCCTCCAAGATGGAGTAAAGAGAGATGCGTGCAGTCAAAAAACCCCACAACTCATACCTGCGCCCAGTAGGGATCGAACTCCAAATCTTTTGCTCCACATGTAGATGCTCTATTCATTGAGCTACAAGCTTTTTTTGGTCCCTTGCATCGATATACTTTATGAGAGAGAAGACATTTCAATTAAAGATAAAATAAAGAAATAAAAGGAAATTATTATTGTTATTAATATAGAGAGAGTATATTTAGGGAAAATGGAAGGGATTATGAAGGTATATTTGGGAAAAAAAAATTTCAAAAATGGAAAGTATTCTAAAGTGGACAAACATTTAAATTACCCGTTATAGTAAGGTAGACAAACATAAAAGAACGGAGAGAGTAGCAGGTAAGAAATGAATCTAGGAAAAAATTTATTCTATTCTATTTAATTATTAAATATATGAGGAAAAATTTTCATTACAATACAATACATATTTCTCAATTTTCTCCATATCCAGAAATTTGAATATCTAGATAATCAAATTTGATCAAATTGAATATTTTTCTTTGCAAAACCATAAACAAAACTAGCTCGTAATAAAATATAATCCAACTAATTAAGTAATCATAGTAAGTTAAAAGAAAGATCACAATAACGGCCAAAATTAATCCTATTTATGAATTTTAATGAGATGGTCTCATGACCATATTAGTCTATGCACTTTTAATCTATTAAAATAATTACTTACGGTCAGGGGCGAAGCCAGAATTTTAAATTAGGGGGCCTAAATTGTCGATATACTAGAAATTCTTTTTACTATATAAAAACTAGAGATGTTAGAAACAGACACGATGACTCAAAATTTACACGACATTGTGATCGAATCCGATTTGATTCGACTTAAAAAAATTACAAGTATGTAAAAATAATATGGACACGAAATCTGATTTCAAGCCCACCCGAAACACCTAACCCGAAATTAACGATGGCCCGAATGAACACCATTAGACACTAGTTAAGCTATGAAAATTTTAAAATTACATAGACCGAAATGAACTTGAATCATTGTAAAGATTATATTTAACAATAAATAGAGTTGAAGCTTCCCTATAATTTTAAACTTGAAATAACTAAGTGTTTTTGAATATATATATATATATATATATATATTTGCCTAGTAATTTAAAAACAAAAGCACTAATTAAATTAAGATAGAAAAATATAAACACAACACTAAAAAGGATGAATATTAAATTATTAAAAATAAATAATAAAGACATTATAGTATAAATCTATTAGTCTATAAAAAAATAATTGTTTAAGTGAAAATTTGATCCCTTAACCTTAGATTATAAATGTATTACTCTAACCATTGAGCTATAGTAATTTTTGTTATATTTTTACTCTATTTAAACTATATATTATATTAATAAGGGTGCCAAAGTTAAAATTACAAAAGACTCGCATTTTTGGCAGAGAGGTCCTGCCTCCACCGACCCACATGTAGCTTCGCCCATACTTACAATTTTAAAATCACCAATCAAATAAATAGTTAAAAACTCATCTGCGAGTATTTTTTCAAACATCCGTTTACGAGTTTCATATTTAAATTATTGACTATTAGCTCACCATCCACACCACATTGATTAAATACTTCAATCTTAAACAATTGAAATTAAATATTCACATATGCCTAGATTAATATTTTAAATTGTTTTTTATTTGGATGCTAGTAGATTTATTTATAATTTATTATAATAGTATAATACTTCCATGGAAAGCCATTAGCCGAAAAGGCAACAGTGCATAGGGACCTAAATTGGTTCCTTCCAATCAGACAAGCTAGGGTCTCAACTATAACAAATTAATTATTATTAAATAAAAAAATGTCGTGTCTTAAACAATGTGACAAGATAGGATTTTTTTTTCAAGCTAGGATCCTTATTTTAATAAGTTCTATGGAATCTCCGGCCTAATTTATGCCCAAAAAAAATTATTTTGGGGTTTATCATTAAAGAAAAGCTTTTCCTTTGTCAATGTCTGAATGGGATTATATGCGTAATTGTATATGTTATGTTAGTTTATTAAGTTATGTAAAAAAAATTTATTAAATATAATTGTTTATTTTTCAAAACTAACAATTATATTGATCATAACTAGCATATTATATACTAAAGCAATAAAAGACTTGGACACGTGTCATTGCAACAATAAAAGTTTTCCTTCCTAATACTACTTCTACTTAAAGTTTAGTATATGTGTAATTTTTTATCCTTAATGTACTATAAACAATGATTTGAGTGTCATACTATATTTAAGAGCAATATAAGATTTGAACATGTGCCACTGTAACAAGAAAAGTCTCTCCTTTCAATGCTACTACATATGAAGGTTTTTTTATTTTTTATTTTTTTATACTACTGGAAATTGTACTATTGCTGTAAAACAATCATTTAAAAGTCATATAATAACTTAATTACATCTATAAGATTAATAATTTTTTATTAAAATAATTAATAAACCGTGTTTGGCACGAGACCTATCTAGTTCACACTATTAGAGCACTATTCATCACCTTCTTCACCTTCTTCCTTAATTCCCAAATTGTTTTTGTTCCCAAACCTTAATGTCGTTTAAACAATTCGAACAATAAACTTTCCACTCACCTATATTCATCCGTTCATACGCGTTTCCTCCTCAATCCTTGGCGATGAATTTTGATTCATGCCTACTGGTTTGTCTTTTTACTCCTTCCGATTAATTTTGTATTGTAACATTAGATTCGTTGATATGATAACAGTACTTACAACAATTTAGTCTACATTTGTTAATTTTAATTCAAACATTTGTTGATATTCATACGCTAATAGCCATAACTAAAGTATATACCAGTAGAGTATTACACTCTCTTCACTGTCCAATTAAAACATCATAATTGTACGGAACCAAAATTCAGAATTGGAATAACATACTGGCAGTCTATCAACCTAATTAAAATGTTGACGTATTTCAGCAGCGGCGTTACTAGCAGTTGTACGCTTGAGGACCCTGTTGGCTCGTCTACCTATTAGAGCCTGCCTTTTCTACTTCAGCTAAAAGGTAGAACAAACATTAACGTTTTGAGAATTTGATCTAAAAACTGTCTAAGCCTCCTGACGACCGACCAAAACATACCCATCATCTTCCCACCTTCGATTAGCAATGCATACACTTGGTGCATTAAAGCAAGCATCCTCAAAATTTTCACTTTCAAGATCCTCTTATTAAATTTGATATTGATGTTGATAGTAAGAAACCTCGTAAGAATTCTACTACAAGCACACAAACGCTTTTTTCTATTATGTAGTTATGCAAGTGGAAGAGTCACACTACATCAGTAAACTTCATATGATGCATGTAACAAAATTATCATGCCAAAAAAAAACAACACTCTCCTTATTCTAATACGTAGTGACCTAACAAAAGACCACACTAAGATCACCCAATCATACTATATACTAAAGCAATAAAAGACTTAGACACGTGTTATTGTAACAATAAAAGTTTTCCCTTCCAATCCTACTATTTAAATTTTATTTTAGGTAATTTTTTATCCTTAATTTTATTAATTCATCATTTATCTATCTATCTATACATCATATTATGTATTGAATTAATAGAAGATTTGGACACATGTCAATACATCAACGAAAGTTTTCTCCCCAAATAATATTACTTAGATTATTTTAGTTAATTTTAATTTTAGATTGGATATTCATACGCTAATTCCATAGAAACATTTGCAAATTCGAAGATTGTGATAAAGAAGTTTTATTCATAATTTTATTATTTATTTTATCTATTTATTTTTATTTTAATTTTTTTTATTTTCTATGTTACGGAGAGTGGTAACATTGCTATAAACAATGATTTAATTAAGAGTCATACTATAAGTCTCTCCTTTCAATGCTACTACATATCTTGATTGGAGGTTTTTTATTTTTTATGTTTTATATTATCTGACATTGTACCATTGCTATAAAACAATCATTTAAAAGTCATGTAATAACCTCATTACATATATAAGATTAATAATTTTTTATTGAAATAATTAATAAACCGTGCTTGGCACGGAAACCTATCTATTATATTTCTAATTAAAACGATTATAGGTAAAATAATTCTATTTCACTAATTAAACTAATATTTACTAATAAAAAAAAATTTTACTAATGATATTTTTTCTTTCCTAAAGGTTTATTAAATATGAGTTAAATTATTCTGAAAACATTATATCAAACTCCCTTCTATGAAATAAACATACACAAACCATTTATTTATGGCATGCTCAAAATATAAACTTCTATAATTTTCTTTATCATAATTATAATTGTAAATTTATTCTAAATATGATTTTAGTTATTATTTTGTAAATATTAGCTGAATAATTAAGTTGAAATTTTTTTTGACGTTACATAATTTAAGAGTTTTTAATTATAACGTTATTTATAGTCAACAACTATTTAATATTCTAATTATTTTCGTATCGTAAATAAGGTATAGTTAACAGTTTAGTCATTTAATTTACTAAAAAATGAAAGTTATCCAAAACATTTTTTTCTTAAAAACCTGTATTTTAAAAATTAAAGGTCATTGACTTTCTTAATTCGTACTATTATTATTCATTAAGAAATAAAGTTTAATTAAAACTCAAAGTTTTCATATTTAATTACTTACACTTTAGGAGGGAAAACATGATGTATAAAAGTGACATATGTCATATTCTTTTATCGTTTTAGTAGAATGTATGATGATTACTTTTTAATTTTTAGAATACAAATAGCTAAGTCATATAGCGGTTTATAAAATATGTTGTTATATAACTTAGTGACTCACAAGTATGATCTACTTTTAAAATTTTAAATTTTTTTAAATATAATATAAAAATTAAAAAACAAAAATAATCCAAAAGATTTACATTTTGTTTTATTACTTTGGTGTATTTAAAACTCTAATTAAGTTAGCACTAATCTAATACTCCCTCCTATTCTTAGTCCCATAGATTTTTTTTCACTATTCACTTATCACTCTTAATTTGTATTTTATTCTTAATCTATAAGTTAAAATATAGTCATGTGGGATCTTGTTTGATTCGTCTCAATACAAAGATTATTAATATCTACTTTTTATAATTTTTAATTAAAAACAATTAGAGATATTAAGAGTTAAAATGTTGTCTCGACGAGTGTGAAAAACCAAACGGGACTAATTGGCTGAATAGGAGGTAGTAAATTAAGTTGCAAAAAAATCCACTTAATTTAATTCATTTTAATTTACTTTTAGTTTAGTGCACTAATTTTATTTTATAAATTTTAATACGTCGTTCTCTATTTCATATTCTACGATTCAATTAACTTCAACACACCACTTTTATTATTCTTATATCTCAATATTTTAGTATCATTATGTTCAATTCAATTTTTAATAGTTATAGAAAACATGCCCTAAATATTTTACGAACCCTACTATATAAAACTTAGTTGGATTATACCAAATGGCATTACCATTAAAATATATTTTTAACTTGAAATATAGTACTCAACTACTCATCCTCCACAATCTTATTACTTTTCATGGTCTCTATAGCCTAATTTTTATTATTGTAAGTCTATCTGCTAGCTATATCTCTAATTAATATTTAGTAAATTAATCATCCACATAAACTATTTCAAAACATAAATAGTTATATGAGGCTATCTCACTGAGATACGTGCTATCATATATTATTTATTTTTTTTGGAATAATTCACACAATTTTGTATATGGGCAAATATCCAAAAGGCAGCCTAACTCATACTTCCTCTATTTTTTATAGTCGCTATATTTTTGTGTTTCACGTTACATAATGCACAATTTTAATCTTTAATATCTTTAGTTTCATATGATAAAAAATTCTAAAAAATTAATATTATGAAAATATACGTTAAGACGAATTAAATAAAATATCATTTGACTATGTTTTACATTATACATGAAGAAACATACATCAAATAAAATAAGTTGATAAGCAGTAGTTGCTACAGTTTCTGTAGCAACTGTCAATTATTAAAATCCAAATAAAGTACTAACTCATAGTTGAATTGAATGACTCATGTGTGGTTAACTCATTCTTATTTTATGGAGGACTTAGAATGTAGACATATATGTAATGTCCTGTTGTTATCGAATGGTTGCCTTCCCCAACTTTAGTGAGTAACTCTAGTCAATAATGAATCATATTTAATCACGTTTTAAACACTCATTCCAGATGATGTGCCCTGTTTTAGAATTAGAACCACCCATTTTGGGCTTTTGGATGTATTATGTAATTGCTTAATTTTAATTGTTTTTTTAGGAAAAATTAGCCGGAATAATACAACCTTTTACTTATTTCCCTACAATAATACCAACTTTTGATTTACCATGAATAATACCAACTTATGTGAGTGTTTTCCTACAATATACCTAATATGTTAAAAATTAAACTATACGTGATTATATGACAAAAAAAAATTTAGTAAATTAGTTAATAAACTAAAGTTGATATTATTCTAGGAAAAACTCCCCAAAGTTGGTATTATTTATGGTTAATCAAAAGTTCGTATTATTGTAGGAAAATTAACAAAAGGTTGTATTATTCACGGTAATTTTTCCTTTATTTTAATATTATTGGTGTTCATTTTTATTGGTGTCGTTGTTCTCTTGCGTTTGCACGTTTTCATTATTATTATTATTATTATTATTATTATTATTATTATTATTATTAGGAGTAGTATTATCTTTATTTATTTATTTTTTGTTTTTTCATTGTTTCTATTTTTATTTAATTTATATGCGTTTTATTTATCTCTCACGCTGCAGGAACTTCTTAATCTTTCTTGAGACGGAGGACTCTGTTGGTCGAGCTCTCCTTTATGGGTATGAGTTGCCGTCGTCCCTCCCTCTTCAGATCTTGTTCATAATTTTCTATGAGCGGAATACACTGGGTTACTGGTAGGATGATGATGATGTAATTGGTCAAATTGTCCTCCATACCCACAAATACACAAATAATCAGTTGCAGAGAGATGGGGATGTTTAAATGAACAAACACCATGCACTTATTTTTTTACTCATTTTAAATTTTTTTTTTTTTGTAGATTGGACTGGACGGTTAATACTCTAATTATTGTTCATTTAAATGTGTTACCTGCTGTTTTTTCCTTAATTGGAAGTTTGCTCTATTCAAACTTAAGACATTCTTACATTTGGCAAAGCTCAAATATGGTTGCAAACTCGGACACTAAGGGAGTACCTATCAAGAGTATTAAATGCCTATCCAGTCAAGATAATACTCTTGAAAATTTTCAAATGATAACAGTCTTATGATAAGATCATTTTTATTAAATTGATTTAATGTATATTTACTGTCTTAAAGTGATTATTTTTTATTGTATTTAACATAATTATTATCTTAAAGTGATCTAATATATGATGAGATCACTGTCTTAAAGTGATTAATTAAAAAAATTGACTAATTATATGAATTTTTCATGGTGAGCTAGTTTCATTGCAACACAAGCTCATACTCTTTTAACTAATAATACACTTAAGATTGAACTTTTCAACCTTTTTAATAAAAACTTCATCTGTTACATTATACTTAATACATGTCACTTTTTATGTAATTCAATGCGTGATTTTGATCTTTTAATTATATTTTGAACTATTCTTAACCAAAAATTATAGAAATTTGATATAACAAAAGTATACGATTAATCGGTACGATTCAAACAAGATCTCACTTAATTATATTTTTTTCTTACACATTAATAGCAATATATAAAATAAGCTCGATCGAAAAATTAATAGCATGTATAATATAATAATATAACTATTTCAGAACCAAGAAAGTATATAGTTGTGTTTAAATTGCACATTATCAGCTTGTTAATACTGATCCAAACACGAACGACTGCCAACTTCCAAAGCATTTAGTTAAGTTGGTGTGTGTGTACATATATTTACAAGTTAGATCAGAGAATCGTCTTTGTAAGTAAAGGAGGGAATTAATCTTTAAGTAGTGAAAATTAAATACTATCCCATGACTAAAAAAATTCCTCAATTACTAAATTAACTCATAATTATTATATTTTTCCTCTGTTCATAATACTTGCTACATTTAACTTTTTTACGCAATCCAGTGTACTATTTTATTCACTTATATGCCGAATTATACACATTTCTAAATTATAAAAAGTTTATATTATGAAAGTATGCGATTAGACGATTCAAACAAGATCTCACTTGACTATATTATTACTAACATATTAGCCGAAATATATAAAATAAACTTAAACAATGAATAATACCAAAAACAAAATGTAGCAAATATTCAGAACGGAGAAAGTATACATATGTTAAATGTTAATTACATTTTGAATATAGGACTTGGAGTTCAAATCTAGTTATGACTATTAGGGCTGGTTCTCTATATTTTTTTCAATTAAACATGTTACATATCAATTAAACATGTTACATTTACTAATTGTCGTTTATTTATATATATTTTTCAATCAAACATCATACAATTACTAATTGTCGTTTATTTATATTTTAGCTAATTATAGGTCTTAAGTGTTGCATTTGAATTTTTATTTAAGCTAAAATAGTAATATACTCCCTTCAATTCTATTTAGATGTTCCATTTGCTTGGACACGGTTATTAAGGATGGTGTAGAGTTCATTAAAAAGTAAGTAGTTGAGGTATTTTAAATGATTATATTAATTGTAAAGATGGTAATAGGGGTATTCTAAGTAGTAAAAGTGGCGGTATTTTGGACATTACTTGTGTGAACATGGGGTATTTATGTAAAAAAAGATTGACAAAAAAGGAAATGTGACAATTGATATGAATTGCCAAATAACAAAATATGACAACTAAATAGAATCAGAGGGAATACTATTTATATTTGTTTGATTTAGGTTTTCTATGCCAGTTACAAATTTGAAATTGTAACCCGGCCATCACTATAAATATTCAATTGAAGTATTTTTGTCAAAAAAATTTCGTATAAGAACATCTTACGGTCAGATAAGTTTATAAAATAGCCTAATTACTATAAAGTGATTAGCATAATACCTAAGAGATCGTCTATCACGCATTAAAATGACCTCAAAATAAGGAGCTTATATTATGATAATATGTATTAGTTGGAATATTAAATTCATGTGTAAAGCTCATCTCACAGTGAGATTATCTCATAAACCAATTAATAAAGTTGTGGAATTTAATTAACCAAATTTGAAATTGTCTTATATTGAAACCCTCTTAAAAAAAGTTTCTGTTTTTAATTGATTAGCTTCACACAAGTTAACATGGTACGAAAGTTCAAGGTTTTCAATAACCAAATTCATGGTTGGGGATGTGTTCTTATCAACATAAATTCACAAATTCTCATTTAACTCGGGTTTTCTCGCGAGAAAATTTTAACTTCAAGTAAAAAGTCCAACTAAATTAATTAAAATATTTATATTCGTATTATGAATACTCGCTTTTGAATTTTGTATTTTTATATGGATTTTGTCTTCTTAAGACGGTCGTCTCGTATAAGAATTATTTGCATAAATTTGTTTTTGTTTAACTATTGGGCCTAGAAACCAAACTATACAAAAGATGGCAAAAACCGGCCCACACCATTTGCATTTAACACGAGTCATCAGCCCATGTTTATTGGTGTATTCCTAACTCAAGAGAATCCACTATTATGATTAAGAAAATAGAAACTCTCGTGTGAGACCGCCTAATTCGTGCGATCAGCCCAGATCCAATAAATTTTGTAGCACAAATTCTTACTTGAGACCGTCTATACAATAGACGTCTCAAGTTTTGGGACTGGTCCACTTTATAAATTAAAAAAAACTAATTGGTGGTTTTGTAAGTTAAAAGGAAGATATGGACTGGGCCCTTGAGAGGCGTCTATACTATAGATGGTCTCTCAAGAGAGTATCTGATTTTGTAGAATATTCGGACGTACTAATTTTAAGACTTAAAAGGACAATTTAAAGACTTAAAAATCCAATTTTAAGCCTTAAAAGGTTAATTTCAAAGTTTTTAATATCAACATTAATGTTGTTTAGTTCATCCTACTTTAAAAGTTGAAATGAGAATTTTAAGTCTATCAATTGATCTTTTAAGTCTTAAAATTAGTTTTTTAAGTATTGAAATTGAATTTTTAAGTCTTGAAATTGTCAAATTCCATGATTTAAAACGTCAATTTTAAATCCTTCAAATTGTTCTTTTAAGTCTTCAAATTGGTCTATTAACTCTTAAATTGACATGTTAATTTGCAAAATTGATAAAAAAAAATATATACAATTGGGCTGGCCCAATAAGACGCGTCTCATAAGTAAGACGGTCTCACCCAAGTTTTTGTGTTAAGAAAATCAGAAAATTTGAAACAAATAAGAGTTTTAATATAAAAAAATAAAAAAATAAGACCCAAATCAAACTATATCCAAAAATAAGCGTCAAATTCCCAAAGCATAGGTTTGGAGCTGTTCGCAGTTACTAAGTGCGAACAGGTGGGCTGACTTTTTGACCTGTTCGCAGTTAGTAACTGCGAACAGGTCAAAATGAGTCAACAGGCTGTTCCCACTTACTAAGTGGGAACAGCCTGTTGACTGATTTTGACCTGTTCGCAGTTACTAACTGCGAACAGCCCAGGCTTTTTTTTTGAAATCTTCTCTTCTGTTCGCACTTAGGAACTGCGAACAGCTCCAAACCTTTGTCCAAACCTAGTAGACGCTTAGTTTTTGGAATAGTTTGTTTTGGCTCTTGATTGATGATTTTTTTTGTTTTATAATCTTATTCATTTCAAAATTTCAGAAAATCATAGATTGGGAAATTCTAACTTTTATGCCCAAATACATTTCATTAAACTAGGCCAAAATAATTTTGGACTCAGGTATTCAAGCCTCGGTGAATATTAATTTACAAATTCTTGTGAGAGACGGTCTCTTTGAGAGACCATTTCTAATTAGGCGTGTCTATTATATATTTTTTAAAATATTATAAGTAGACATTAAGAATGATGTAATTAGACATTTACGATATTAAAAATAGTCATTAAGGATACGATAAATAAGCATTAATGATATAATGTAAATGGACATTAAAAATACGGTAAATAGACGTTAATCTTTAATGGACTGGACTTGAGATACATCTATATATATATATATATAAACCAATCAAATAACAAAATCAGTTCAACAAAAATAAATATAAAGAAATCAGCATATAAATTCTTAACAGATCTTCAATATTTATCTCTTGAAGTCTTGAAGATCGTATTTTGATCGTACATTCATACTTGACATTTAATTATTAATAATTCCTCAAGAAAAAAATAATTTAATATAATTTCTCAAGAAAAATGAATCTGTGTTCTAATCACGTCATTCACATGCATCATCCAAATATTGTCTGAATATTGAATTTTTTTTTCCCTAAAAAAAGTTTAAAATAATATATAATAGGAGTACCAAATTTTCTTATAATAGAATAAATAATTTCTTATCTATACCTTCAAAAAAAAAATAATTTCTTATCTATTGTCCATGTAGAATAAAGTTGAAATAAACAACTAAAAACGTATTGCCAAGTAAAAAACAACAATATATATGGATCGCTATTTCACTAGCTAAGTCACATGATTTAGGAGTAATGATAGGTCACTACAATATAATATACCTGACCCTATCTTGTGTAGGTGTCATTTATCTTTATCTTTATATTTAGTGATATTTAATTAAAATGTCACTACATTAAATTTTCAATGATATATATAGTGGATTTTGTGATATTTTTTTAAAATCAATAAATCATATGTCACAAAAAGTTAATTTTGTTATTGTGGGTTATTTTTTTTGACAGTAATTTCTTTTTACACATATCAATATGTTTTGATGAATATTTTTTTTTACTTTGACCTAAATGAGACAACGGAAGACAAGAAATTATTTTTCTTGTCAACACAAAGTAATTGCTTGGAGTACTATTTGTTTTTCAAACAATTTTAGTAAACACAGTTCTGAATATTATTATTATTATTATTATTATTATTATTATTATTATTATTATTGAGGATCATATGACAATATGAGGAAGGATTTGGGAAAGCTTAGTCATAAAAAGGAATATCAAATAATTAAATAATACTCCCTCCGAACTAATTTAGTTGTTCCAATCCATTTTCTTATTTGGCAACTTCACATCAATTGTCTTATTTTCTTTTTTGTCAATCTTTTTTTATCTAAATACGTCATGTTCACACAAGTAAAGACTAAAATACCCCCATTTTTACTACTTAATTACTTATAATACTCTAATTACCACCTTTACAATTAATTTAATTAATCAATTAATATACTAATTTGATTCGAAGGGAGTATCATAAATATACTAATTCAGAAATAATTGTGACAAGTGTCACTATTTTAAAACCCCTTTGCCAAATGTCACTCTAATAGTGTTAGATTGTTGTTTTGGAACTCATCTCTTCATCTTCCCTAATGCAATCTAAATTGTCAATGAAGAGTTATATTTAAAGTGGTTTTATTGACATAGACTCTACAAATTCATATTCATACTAATATTAATAATGTTGTTTTTAGCTTTATAAGAATTATCATGCAATGGTGAAAGATTTCATATGAGGATTTTGTTGAATTTTGTAAAAGGTCCTATATGTTATTATCCAAAACAATTTTTAAAACTAAAAGTAAACTTACAATGTGCATTACAGGGTATAATCCTAGTCTAACATTAAAATAAAAAGAGTAATGTACAGCGCAATACTATAGGAAAGATACAGCATTATTTGTTACGTAAGCGCATACGATAAATAATATGCTAATTGCTAGCTATCCTCTTAGCTTGATTCTTGAACAAGTTTAATGATCATCGATCAGCGGTTCAATTGACTTTAATATTTAATGGGAAGCTTACGTCCCCCTTCTTTTAGCTCAATTAATAATGTCATAGACTTGTGTAGTGTAGAAGAAATTAAATATAAGTCGTTACTCTCACTTGTACTTCCTTTTTATGTTATTTTATTGGTCTATTTCTACTCATCTTTGATAGTCAATATCTATATTAGCTATTTAAAATGTAATAAGTGATGATGTTAGCAAAAAATACTAGATTATTTAATAGGAATTATCATCACAGCAGATGGATAATAAATGAGATTATTTAATACAATTAAATTTTTTTATTCTATATTGATCAATATATACACTAGTGGAAAAAAGCTTATTGGCTACGGTTTTGGACCCCAGCACTTGTGGTAGCAGCTGATAGCTTGAAAGAAAGGCTGCGGTTAAAAAACGCAGCAAATATTACACTTGAAGGCTGCGGTTTTTGGGACAAACCGCAGCCAATAGAGCAATTTTTTAAAACTAAAAAAAGCCTTATTGGCTGCGGTTTTTGGGCAAAACCGCAGCCAATAAGGCTTTTTAAAAAAATTTTTTTGTTTGGAATCAAGAACAGTTTTAGAAAATTGATGAACATTCAAGACCAAATCTAGAAACATTGAAGAACACAAGATATTTTGAACAACAACATAACTCCATTGAAAATGAATAAGTATATTACAAAATGAATAATAATACATAATCTGAAAAACAAAAATACATTAAAAAAATTTAAAATATATATAAAAACGAAACTGTAAATAGATAATAATAAAACATCCAAATCTTCTAAGATGGAGTCTGAACCCGTGATTAATCTTCTAAGAAGCATCCAAATCTACCGGCATCCATTCTATGAAACAATAACAAACTGTAAATACATAATAAAACATAATAAATTAAATATTAAAAATTAAAAATATATATATAAACGAAAAAAATACATTAAAAAAATAAAACATATGAAATTCTAACAACAGAAAAACAAAAATAATCAAAAAAAAAATAAACACCAACAAAAGAATAAAAAAAACATCTATCAAACACATAAAAATAAACGAAAATAGAAGAGAAAATGAAACAAGGAATAAAACATCTATCAAATTCATATAAATGAAAAGAGAAATTAAGAAAAAAATTAAGAAAAAAATGAATGAGATTAGAAGAAAAAGTTTACCGGGAATTCATAGAATTGAAGAAGAAGAGAAGCTGCGGCGCTAAGGTTTTTTTTTAAGAAGGAGAATAAAAAAACCCTAACATTATAAATAAAGCAGCCGGCGCTTAGGGTTTTTTTTTTTTTAAGAATGAGTATGTGTTGCGGTCAACGTGTACAACCGCAGCTTTTGACAAACCAAAAAAAAGTCGAGTGTTATTTGCTGCGGTCAACGTGTACAACCGCAGCCTATGTATATATTTTTTTTCGCGTTGTTTTTCTTCTATTTAAAGCTGCGTCTTTTAACAACCGCAGCCTATGTCTCGCAGCAAATGGGTTTTTTTCCACTAGTTATATGCCCTAATCTACATTAAATATAAAAATAGTCGATATTAATGATATTTTATAGGACTTTTACATAGCTAGTTCATACTTCCTCCGTTCTGAAATACTCGCTACATTTTGGTTATGCGCACTATTCATCATTCAAGCTTATTTTATATATTGTGACTAATGTATAAGTAAAAATATAGTCAAGTGGGATCTTGTTTGAATCGTCTAAGCGTATACTTTTATAATATTAACTTTTTATATAATTTTTAAATGCGTATAATTTAATATATAAATGAACAAAATATTACATTGGATTACGTAAAAAAGTAAAATATAGCAAGTATAAATCATCATTTATGATTTAACATCCTTTTTGTACAAATGTTTATAATGAGTTTGATTTGATGGGACTATTTCCACATTGAGAAAAAGTGTTTGGCCTAATTAATGTACTTCATTTGTAGAAACACTTTCAAAAGCTTATTTATTCTCATAAATTATATAGTCATAGTTATACTCATAGATAGTACGTTCTTAACCCAATATTTCTACACAAAATAGATAGTAAGTTCTTAACCCAATATTTCTACACAAATTAAGGTCGAGAAAAGATAGCACTCTTGTTTTGGTTTGGTAGTTTTGCTTTAAAACCTTTTGTTTGATGTTTTGAGCATTTGCTCGTTCGACGAACTTTGAGATTTTCACGTTAGAAAGTTTCTAGAAATGATTTTGGCATGTGCTCTCGTTCGAGCACATATTATGCTCGTTCGAGCACTTCAGTACATTGCGATTGTTAGTGATGCAAACCTTTGTTCATGGAACATTGTGTTGTTATAAACAAATGTTTTACGTCATGATCAATTGATAAACATAAAGGATGGTTATAAACTCTTATTGTTTTCTGATTTTAGATCCTCATAAACACATAATCATTTAGTTCAATCGGTTTGTGCTAATCGGTTGGAGTGATTGATTGTATCTCATTGTGAATTTTCATTGTCGTAACTCAATTACCTTTGTAGGGGAAATATAACTATAAGAAAGATTGTAATCGCCTTCAATCAATATCAAAATTTCTGAGTAACGTTTAATGTTGCAAATTAATCTTCTACGGTGTTTTCAATTGGCGGTTCATTCAAGCAAGGAGTCCATCGACATACACAAAGAAGACACTACAAAGATCAACTTGTATTTGTAGTTTCAGCTACTCTTGTGACAGGAGGTCTCTCACAAAGAGGCGGTCTCTC
This sequence comes from Amaranthus cruentus, assembly GCA_019425755.1. NCBI lineage: Eukaryota > Viridiplantae > Streptophyta > Magnoliopsida > Caryophyllales > Amaranthaceae > Amaranthus > Amaranthus cruentus. Next base: position 13,516,074 of record CM033458.1, on the reverse strand, counting down.
ACAAGAGTAGCTGAAAACGACATCAAAACAAAAAAATCTACATTCTTATTTTCTCTTTAATTTGTATCAATTGAGTTATTTAGCCCATATATCTAATACGTCCACAGAGAGACCGTCTCTCAACAATTTATATTGTAATTTTAATTTTTGCGTTATTATTTGTAATAACCAAGACTACATAAAAGAAGATACTTACAAATCACGACATACTTCCTCTGTTATGATATTGTTGCTTCATTTGCATGGGCACAAGAAAATGTGGGCACATCATATAAAATACAATTATACCCTCCATTTTAATTCTTAATTGAAGAGAGAAAAAAGTTAATTAGGTATAGAGTAGGATAAAAATAGAAATAAAGTATATATTATAATAATTGCTTTATTACTAAAAATAAAAATGTAACCAGTAATATAAAATTGCCAAAAATGAAAAATTATTATAAAACAGGGAAAAAATTAATTAAATAAAAAAGGGAGCATAAAGTTATTTTATGTTTTCTTTACTGAAATTATGATGGGATGTCGAGTGATGGGTATGTAGATTGCTACTTCAAGACTCTTCAAAGTTGAAATGGACTATGCATATATTGGTTGGATGTCACATAGCATTAGTGAAGAATAAGTGTGTGTTTTATTTTTTTGGAAAATTACATTAAAAACTCTCAATTATTAGCGGTTTAAATATAAAACTTTCAACAATTGATTATTATTTAAAACTCTCAACTTTAGGCCTATTTTTAATTTAAAGTCCAAGATGACTTATAGCCGGATAAATTGGTTTTGATAGAGAAGTAATGAGATCCAATTGTACTTATTAATCACCTCACCCCTTTAAACTTACACACCCTTCACGTACCCTCCCATTTTAACAAAATGGTAACCGGTTAAAACAGGTTACAAAATTGTATTAGTGCTTTAAATTTAAAATGAGCCTAAAATTGAGAGTTTTGAATAATAATCAATACTTGGGAGTTTTATATTTAAAGCGCGAATAACTGGGTGTTTTTAAAGTAATTTTCCCTATCTTTTATGTCTCAACATAATTTTAACCAGATTTTCCGGACGAAACTATGGAATTTAGTTTATGAATTTATGTACTTAACAAATTGATGCTATTTTTATCATTATCTTAAAAACGGTTGGATATATAAATGTGTCAAAACTTGGAAATAATTAAATATATAGATTCTCTATATAATACTCATGCATTTTATATTATTTGTTACATTAAATTCAAATGTTATCATAATCATATCATAATCATAACATATACTAAAAAGAATGTAAAATGTCACATGTCTTCATTCTAAGACTCATGCCATCATATCATAATCATAACATATAATAAAAAGAATGTAAAATGACACATGTCGTCATTCTAAGACTCATGCCATGTGGAACTATTTGATTGGATATCATTGTTTTAAAATGATAATTATTTAAGGAAATTTTTTTATTGAATATTAATGTTTGAATGTGTGCTATCAATATTTGAAAATTCCGCCAGTCTAATACATTAAATCATTACCACTTATTTAAGAAGAATATGAAATTTATTTAAACACGATAACAATATCTAAAAATTTTAAAATTATTATCATAGTGATAACTATATATATCTGAATGATAATATTTGAATAAGATAAAGATTATATGTAATTGAACCATTATTAATATTTTTTAAATGTAATTTATATTAAAAAATTGTATATTCCACGAGTTTTTATACTAGTTTTAATTAAAGTGTAACAAACATCTGAATGGAATTATCTCATAAGCTGAATTTTCATGTACTTGGAACGGTTTAGTGCATATACTAATTTATTCTGTCTATAGGTATTATAGTGCTTATTCTTTAGAATTTTGGCATCTTATATATTTGTTCTTCATATATATATTTTGTGGTATTACTTGGAGTTGAGCAATTATTAAAACCAAAGCAAGTAATTTCTAATTCTATGTACTACTTTCTTTAGTTCTATTATAGACTATTTCCACACAATATATCGTTATGACTTATGAGTATAATAAAAGTCTAACGATATAAAGAGGTCGAATCTTACAAATATTATATATACTCTCCCATATTATAATTAAATGTCAGATTTGGTTTTGGAAATTTATTGATGTACTATTTCAATTATAAATATCTATATATGCTTAGTTTGAAGTTATGAAAAGTTAATATTAATAAAATTTACATTTCATCGAATCAAATAAGATTCCACATGACTGTATTTTAACATATAGATTGAGAATAAAATACAAACTAGGACCAATTAGTAAATAATGCCAAAATAATAGAACATTTTATTAAAGGAAAAATTAGGTAATTTATAAAATAAATTAAACCGAAAATTGATGTAAAAGTAGATAAAACTTTTGAAAATTTACATAAAAAATTTTGAATAATAAAAAACATCGGAATCTTTTTTTACATTTTTTACCTTTTAGTTTAATTACTTTTTTTTCATAAAAAACTTGCTATAACAAGTCATTCGGATTGGGTCGTCTACTCAAGGAAATTATCCCTAAAGTTGAAATTATTTATAGTTAATCAATATGTGAGATTATGATAGGAAAATCATAAAAAAGTTGGATTATTATAGTAATTTTCCTTTATTAAAATAGGAGTGAGTATAATGAAAACAAATACCCCTCCTATTCGCCACAAGCATCATATTTGCTTTTTGAACACTATTTATCTCTTACTCTTACTTTTTATTTTATTATCAATTAATAAGTTAAAACACAGTCAAGTGACATCTTATTTGATTCGTCTCAATGCAAGGATATTCATATTAGCTTTCTATAATTTTAAATTATACACAATTAGAGATATTAAAAATTTAATAGATAAATCGAATATAATGCACAAAGTAAATGAAACACTTGTGATGAGTACGCAAGAATAATATACGCCCTCTTATTTATAGAGAATGAGACATTTGAATTTTATACCAAAACCAAGGAGGGGTAGGGACCACTAAAAAGTGGGTTGAAAAGTCTCTTTTTCCATAAAGGGTATTGATATTTATATATTGTTGTAGTAAGGGTAAAAGGTAAAAAAAAATGACAAAAATAAAAATGAGACATTTTCAGTGAATTGACCCAATAAGAAAATATTTCATTCTCTATGAATCGGAAGGAATATATTAGTTACAAACTTACAAGTTATACAAGAAAAAAAGCATAAAAAATGTTGGATCACATCACATGATAGATCTAGGATTGGCCATAGCAGTAGCACTAGGATAACTACAAAAAGAAACTCCAACAACAGGAACAGCAAAAGAAGTTTCCATTAATACCCTTTGTTGATAAGATTCCACTGATGCATTAGCTTCTATTAAATCCTTGATTAATGACTTATAATACATCTTAAGCTTTCTCAACATACAAGAATACTGAATTTTTTGCCATCTTAGGCGTATACGTCGAATAAATCGAGCCAGGAAGAAACCTCGTCGAGGTTTCTTCCCACCGAGTTGGATTGATGGGAGTCTACGGCCTCGCCTTCGTAATCGGATCTTGGGCCGGTTAGGCCAAGAGATGGTGGTAGAGTTGGTGGTTTGGGGTTGTTTGTAGAGGGTGATTTTTGAGTAATTTGAAGACATGTTATTAAGGTATGACACAAAATGTGTGCAAAAATACCTTTTTTGGGGTTTATATAACGGCGATAAGTTAGCATGGGAGACTTGAGTAATGACAATGTGAGGATGGGCATCTTTGTGTGCACTTGTGTGGGACCTACGTCTATATATTAATTTTTTAATAATTCAGGTTGATTCAATTAAAGTTGTCTTTTGGTAAGACGGTTTAGATAAAGGATTAGTGTATTGCTGATTATTTGTTAATTTTTAATTATAAAATATGTAATGACCCTTACCTTATCATCAACTCAAATTTTAATTGAGTTGGTTTCTTTATACTTCTATTAGACTTTAATGAGACAAGAGGTCGCGGATTGAATCTCATCTACCCTACATTCAAAGTAAAATGTTTCGTGTCAAGTATTAGGATGATCAATGTTTCATATCATTTCTAACTCAAAAGATTATTAAAGGAGGATTTATGATGCCTCAACTACTAGCTTAAATAAACTTTTAGTTGAATTCTTCTATTAAAATGGACTAGCAATAATAGAGTTTTATATAAAAAGTCAAATTTATAAAAGTCGGTCTCCTGAGAAACGTCTCTCAAACTCAGTTCATTAAAACTTAATTAAACAAAAAAATGATAATAAATTGATCAAATTAAAGATGATCTCTGAAAAAGACTATGAATTTATAATTATTAATCATAAATGATTCTCTAGATCTTCAATGAAAAAGAGACCCATATTTGAGTATCATCGTCATTTATTACAACTAGTATAGAAACTCGTGCAATGCACGAAGTTATTTGTATAAAAGTATATATAAATATAAATATAAATTTTAAATAGAGATGTAATTACATGCTATCAGTATAAAAGTACTATAATATCAATTTCTTATAAAATAGATAAAATATTTTAGAACATATAGTGCTTTCATTAAGAAAAATAAGGTTGTTAATAATTATTAATTAAAGCTCTCATACTTTTTAAGGCAAATATGAGAGATATTTTAACGTTATCATAATGACTATTTGTCATTCTCAAAATATTTTTTGATTATCATGTATTGATGAAATATTTTAGAAATTAAAATTTTGATGAAGAAACTTTATTAATTAGCTTATACTACACATAAAACAAATATATTTTAAGAAACTTTATGTAACTTTCAAATTCAAAAATATAATATCTCAAGAAAATTTATAAGCACATATCTTGTTGTAATATACTATTCAAATATTAAGGAATAAATTGATATTTTTGGTAAAAATTTCTTTATATGAAAAATCAATATGAGAATGACACGTGGAATTTTACATTCTTTTTATTAGATTGTATGATTGACCAATACTCTTAACTCTTTTGTTATAAATTCAAAAGTTAATTTGGGATATGTTATGATTCTTTTTTAAAATTTATTTACATAAACTAATTTTATTTCATTTAATCACACGGATTGTGAAAATACATTCCATCAACATTATGTATCAAAATCATAAAAATTCATTAATTAAATTAACAGATCCCTCTTTCTTATAAGTTACATTTTTTAAAATATACATCTCATAAAATTTAACACATATCTTTGGTGATAACTCATACTTTTTTTATTCTCATTCATATATTTAACTTATTTATTTATTTTATCTATATATTTCTTCCATGGTTCCACCTCTTTATATACTTCCTCCGTTCCATAATACTTGCTACATTTTCTATTTTGGGGAGTTTCATATTACTGGCTACATTTTCAGTTTTAGTAAAAAACCAATCATTTAAAGTTCCATCTACTCCTATTTTTATCCTACTCTATACCTCATTAACCTTTATACCTACGTAACATTTTAATCTATATAATATTCCCAATCATCTAAAAAACCTATTTTTCTTTTTTATTTTTCATCAAATAATATTAAAAAATCTCTAAAAAGAAACCCCCACATGCTCCTAATAATTTCACAGTAATTCCTTAATATTTGTGCCCATGCAATTGTAGCAAGTAAAATAGAACAGAGAAAGTATTATAGTCTTTATTTTTTTTACCATATTCATTAAAAAAACACTTTTATTGTACGTATTGGTAGCGTGACTGAAGTCAACATCACAGGATAGCAGCTTGGGCAAGCTTCTTCTAGGCTTCCTTTCCATCTTTCAAGACAAAAATGATGGAGGTGTGGGAAGTGGGCTTTCCATTTTCCATTTACAATTTAGAAAACAATATTAGAATTTGAGTTTTTTTTTTGAACAATATTTTTAGCCTTTTAGAAGTCGTTTGATTGAACGTAAATAGATACATAAAAGTCAAAATAGCAAAACAAAGTTAGTTAAATACAAAATTACAGAGATTTAATTGTTATAAATGTGGAAGAATTGGTTAGAAAGTAATGAAAAAAAGATAAAAATAATAATTAATTTTTTCATTTTGGAGTATAAATTTATTCTAGAGGAGGGTGAAAATATATTTTTACTCCAAATGAGAAAATTCATTATTATTTTTTAATTATCTTTTTTAGTTTAATTTCATTCTACTTTTTTAACAATCATTTTAATTACTTCATTTACATCTAAACTTAAGAGATGTCATACCTCAAAAAAAATAAATTAAGAGATGTCATATAATGTTGTGAGTGTGACCATTAGCATCCACATAATTTTGAATACCTAAATTCTTGTGAGAGATGGTCTCTTTGAAGACTATCTCTAATTAAACTGACCCATAAAGAAAAATGTAGAGTAAAAGTAGATATTAAACTTTAATGGGCTGGGTCTGAAAAACGTCTTTAGAAAGACGGTCTCTCAGGAAACTAGCTGGAATGAATATTATAATATACATGGAATTTTAATATTAATATTATCGATAATGGACATTAGAGGGGTCACATTTAGGCCTTCACCGACCATTTCAAAATTATTTATTTTGTTTAATTTTTCTTTGTTGAATTATATTTTCCATGTGAAATCGATTCAGTTTTTTGCTAGATTCAATGTGTGTTGCACTTGCTCGTTCCCAAAACTCACCTTCATGTGATGGCTATGCTGCAAAGAAACACCCGAGGTTTTCAGATCAAGGGCTTCTGCCTTCTTTAATACTAGCCAACGGTTCGAAAAATCATTAATGCATCATACTCCCTCCAAACCAATTTAGTATCCATCAATCTCGTTTAATTTGTATTTTGTTCTTAATCCATAAGTTAAAACATATTTATGTGAAGTCTTGTTTGATTCATTTCAATGCAAGGATTATTCTTATCAACTTTTCATAATTTTTATTTAAACATAATTAGAGATATTAAGAGTCAAAATATTACCTCGACAAGTGTGCCTAAGCAAATGGAACAACTAAATTGATTCGGAGAGAGTAAAATCCAACGATTCGAAAAATCATTAATGAATTATAAAATCCAACAATTCGAAAAAACATTAATGAATCATAAAATCGTATCCAACGATTCGAAAAATCATTAATGAATCATAAAATCGTATCCAACGATTGAAAAATCATTAATCATTAATGAATCATAAAATCGTATCCAACGATTCACAAAATCATTAATGATTTATAAAATCATCAATGGGTCGTAAGTCTGCGTCATGCAAGATTTTCCTTAACAAGAAATACAAACTTATGCATCAAATCTTTACCCAAATGGTACAAGTTATATGATTAGATGCAAGATTGTGAATCCAATACAGTTAAGCTTATAGTTCAGGACATTCAAAAACAGTTGGAAGTCATTCGCTGATAATACTCACAATTAGTTCATGAAGATAAATAACACTTTAAATGACTTAAACTTTAAGCGATTGTTACAAATTTTCCAAGGACCATCCCCGATTGAGCTGAAGAAAACCACCCAGTATAACGCCGTAACCAAGCTAATGACCATATTTCTGAAACTCCCACTCGCTGTTATCTGGAAAAGGTATAAATAGAATATGCCTCAATAAACTAAACACTTCAGAGCTCACATAAGAAACATAAGGGAAATGCCCAAAAACTAATTGAAGGACTACTGCAAAAGCACAACATATACCTAATGGACAGACTTGTCGAGTTTTCAACCAACGGCTGATGCAATGGAAATGGAAGGCATGATTGCAGACACCTACACCACCCAATACAAAACTATCAGAGAAGCATTTAGTTAACATACATGAGGAATAAGAAGGGAATTGGGCCAACATACAACATTCCATTCCATTACCCAATAGCATTATATAGCTCCTAACTATATAAAGGTTTGAGAGTCGGATGTACACAACCTTACCCTTGTAAGTTACAGCAAAGAGATCGTTTCGGATTGACCCTAGCTAGCAAACATCATGTACAACTTCACATAAAAAACGTAAAAAAACAGAGTGCACACGTTTTAGTAAAACCATTTAATATAATCCATTAGAATTCAAAACAAAGGATCATAAATCGTTGGCCCATTGGCATAGTCCAGGACTCCAGGTATTGAGCCATCATGCTGTTTAGAATACTAGCAATCACAACATAATGCCACATTCACACAGCAATGCTGGGTTATTCTACTATACCCTTATCGAGGTTGACTAATAGAGCAAGTGTAAGGACATTATGTAAGGACTTCTAAAAACATTTCACTATGTCCTAAAGTATAAGCCTTTGGCCAGTTGATATAATTTGATCCTTTATTTGTACTGATAATTTAAGTACGCACTATATAACAACGCATTTGTAAACGAAATTGGTATAATAAAGGATTGAATATTTAATGGTCAAGTAAACACTGAAACTAGACAGTTCAGAGATATGGATTATCTACAATTCAACTCAGAGTTCCAAGCTATAAACCTAGAATACTAATCTCAATTCTCAGCCACAGAAGCATGAAAAGAATGGCACACTTATATCCAATGAAGCTCTTTAATTAAACAATTACAAACACCTAACCAGCCAACATATGATACCAATAGTAAACACTCAGTGGATTATTTCTCACAGATTTACATTTTGGAGTCACAATTTTAATTGATTCATCATACCATTGGGTCTCAAAAATATATAATTTGATTTTGAGCAACTTGGTGAAGTTTATCAACTTAAAACCTAAACATAATTTCCAAAACCAAAAAAATTAGAAAATTATTCTTTTTTTCATCATTTATCAAAATCTTAAACAAATGATAATGGGGATAAAAATTAATAACCTCCTAGACATTGACTTAAATTTTGTTACTTTGTAACTATATCATCATAATTCAACAAACTTACTAGGTATCAAATTTCATTAACATTTTTAGCTACCTATTTTGTTAGCACACTTAACTTTGATATCATAGAGGGTCATAGAGCATAGGCGCAAAGTGAAAGCATGGGCATTTTGTAGGCGAGGCACGCATTTTTACTCAAAAGCTTATAAAACAATTCTTAAGTAAATTTAAAAATTTAAACAATATGCTAATTATATTAGAATTGCATGAAAGATTTAAACCATTGGTCGTGATTGTTCTAAGGAATTAATATAATGCAAACTAAAACAAGCTAATACATAAATCTACATTCTAAAGCATTTTATATAATTATTATCACATTGTGGTGATTCAATATTCATGACCCAAATCTTCCAAATATAAGACCCAAGCATAGAAAATTAGAGTTAAAATTGGCTCATTTGAGCAAATTGAAAGTTAGTTGAATGACCATATCATGAAGAGTGTGAATACGAGAGTACCTAAGCGCACATTTAAAACATTTTGTCTATTTTCTATCACATTGTGTTTATTCATGACTCAAATTCTCCAAAAATGATACTTATGCATTGTGTTAGAGATTTGATCACCCCAAATATGAAAAGAGGTCCAATATGACAACTAGCATCAAAGTACAAAAAGACATAAGCTCAAACTTAAGATCAAGTCCAAGTGATCCAACAAGGGAGAAAAGGCTAAAGGGGGATTCAAAGCCCCATGATGAAAGTAACATGATCACATCCAATTGTTGATCTTTCAAAGCTCAACCATGATAGGATTCAAGTTCAACAACATCCAATACCAATTTGAGTCCAACATCAACATTCAAGCCCATGAAGGACACTTGTGACAAGGTGCAACTTCTCATACTTGGCGTCAAATTCAGGGATCGAGAATTTGATGCCTAGATTGAGTGAAAATAGGATCAAGTAATGGCTTTCAAGCCCAAGCTAAAAGACTCAACGCCACTATTGTTCCTAGAAACAAGGAAGATAGAATTTTGGAGAATTGAAATTTCATGTAGATAACTAGATGGTCATAGTGAGGAATCCTAATCAAACTAGAAGTCCAATTAAAACTACAACTCAAGTAATAAAAGTAATTTCTTGATCAAAAAATATATTTAGAGCTTTCAATTCTTATTTGGCAATTATTACACTTGGAATGGGAGTAAGACAAGTTGTCCATGTTTTTCAAACTTGAGCAAGTTCAATGTATTCTGGAAAAACTTAAAAATTAAATTATGTGGTTAAATTTGCATTGGTGTTTTAGTCAAAGTTTGCTTAATATTATCTCTCGCAAATTCTCATTCCATCCTATATAATAATACATCTTCATCATCAATTAACATACGCCCATCATCATCATCTTCATCCACAAGTCACCAACCTTGTCAAAATTCATTAATTCGTCCATTTCTTATCAACACCCATAAAGACTCAATCACTGGATCATATTTCACATCTAATCCTAAATTCACTCATCCTTTGTATATCCAAACTTTTCTAAGACCTATCATTCGTTCATCTCATATAAACCTTCATAAAAATTCAATCTTTAAATATTATCCACCACCAAATTCCCTTAATCGAGAAAATTGATTTCCATAAAAATCCTACATTGATCATTGTATTTCGCTTGACATGTTCTATCCATCATCCTCTATCGATCCCTAACCTTAAAACCTCAAAAAGCTTCCACTTTTTCCTCAAAACACCTAAATTCAAATTTCCCTTACCTCTCAATACAATCCTTATCCTACTCAAATTACGAGTCACCAAAATTTATAGATAGCACCCTATTTGTACGCACGATTCTATATCACATCGATGAGTAAAATCCCAAGCAACGAACGTTAGGAAATATTAAAATTACTTGTTTTTTGAATGAGTACGTTCAAGAAGAGCATGGAAGAGGGTGTGATCATGCTATGAAATGTGACTTAAATTATAGAGGGAGTTACAAGATAAAGGAGGTCAACGAAATGAACAGAGGCTATAGTGGAAGGCCACTCAAACAAGCAGCCAAATTGCTTGCACGAGCCATGTGAAGGGCACCATGCAGTATCCAAACAAGCACTTTAGTGGCTCAAACTACCAGTCATATGAAGGGGGCAACAACATTGATCGACTAGGTGATAGCAATGCTTTTTGGAGGACAACAATGGGTTTTGCAAACAAAGGTGGATATGCATGCACAAGCACATGAGATGCTCGGACGAGCAATCTCCAAGCTCTACTATTGTCAAAGCCTCAATTTTTGCGATTCGCGTGCGTATAACTAATCCGAGGAATGAACTCCTTGACCTTTTCGCATATAAAGAAAGAGCCGAGAGAAGGAGCATTGGAGTAGCACAAGCATGAAGCATTTCCATGTACTGGTTGTTGAAACATAAGGAGAGAGAAGTGAGCTTATAAGTGAGGAAAATCCATCAAAGTACAACCAAATAATGACGGTACCAAACACAACAGAGATCACACAAAAAAATTTAAAACAAATGAAGTAGTTGCATCACTCAATTTATGAATTTGTTTGACAATTGTGGTAATTAAGGGTGTGACTTAGGTCCTTAATCCATAGAGATATGTAATGGTAAAGAAGAGGTGTAAAAGGGGCATTTTGGATATAAGGTGAAAAGGCTTGAAAGGCAAACTTTGGTTTGGAGGCAGAAAAAAAAAGTCGAGTCAGCTTTTGCCCTAGCCAAGGGAAAGCCGACTTAGCTTTATGTGTTGGATCGTTTTCTATTTCTTCTTCTCGGCTTTTCTTTCCTAGGATCATAAATGTAAGTAATTAGACCCTATGCATTATAAATAGGCTAATTACATAGATTAGAAACTAATGCTTTCTAACCTCTCTCTAGATTACATAATTCTCTCTTCTCTCCTTATTCTCTGTGATAATCATCCATGGTAACTCCATTGGAATTTGGAGGTTGGACGTAGCCCAATTAGGGTGAACGACATAAATCATTGTGTTTGGTTTGTTTGCTTAGATTGAAGGTTCTTGATTGTGTTGCATTAATTCTGGATTGGGTGTTGTTGCAAACCAATTCTTGAGGCTTCAACTTTTAATCATAGAGTAGAGGGGGCTTAATTCCTCAACAACAAAAACAGATACTTAGCAAGAAAAATTCTAAATTTCAACACCCTGAGACACAATAAATGGATTAAAAATATGAAGCAAACATCTGCGTTAAAACAAGAAAACTTACCCCAAGCAACAGTGCACTCCTCGCTCGTTGCACTAGCTTGATTAGCTTGGCATTCAATACCTATAATCCAAAATCAAAAGCACCCTCAAAAATAAACGATTCCACAGCATAAACCCTAGTTTGTAAAAGTCTCCCCTACAAATAAACATTTAAAACAACTCACATAGATCCATGATATGATTGCGACAAATCGCACAATTATCAACGACAATATCTGCAAAAAAGAAGAGAAGAATTACAAGAAGTGAATCCAAAATAGAATATGAGGGTTTTCGAAAATGAAATGGGGAAATTGAAAAACAAAAATTAGGGTAAAGATGAGTAAGATTACCCCAAGCCCAAAGTGCAACAGCGTTCCACTTTTTGATCTCGAAACGTTTAGGTTTCTTGGAAGAAGGACCTCCGATGCTGGAACCCTCGCCGGCGGGTACCATTACTACGTCTGTATCCATTTTTAGGGGAATTTGGGAAGAATACTCCAAGATAGACCAAGTTAAGGTGCAAGTATGACCGGTTAATCTTTTTTCTAGTTTTATTTACCATTTTTTACATTTGGGTAAAAATGAAGACCAAATGAACACGTAACAAAGTCATTATGGAGACATGATGAGCATGGAAGGATTTTTATAGAAAATTAGTATAGAACTCGTGCAATACACGAATTTTATAATATTATATAATTTAAATTGTAAAAGTTTGCAAATAGTAATAGGATATATTTGAATAATAATAATAATTGTTAGAATAATACTTCCTCCTATTCACTCAAGTTGTCCCATTTGTTTTTGGGCACTATTCACTGATCACTCTTAATTTGTATATTTCTCTTAATCAATAAGTTAAAACATAACCATGTGGGATCTTGTTTGATTCGTCTCAATACAAAGATTATCAATTTCAACTTTTTATAATTTTTTACTAACAATAATAGTGGTATGAGATATTAAGAGTTAAAATATTGTCTCGGCAAGTGTGTAAAACTAAATGTGACAACTTGAGTGAATAGGAGGGTATAAATTTACATATCTTGTATAATTTAATTAGAAATGAAAACTAAGATATTTACATAATAGTTATAATCCTAAACTATACAAGATATTATTATATATCTAACAATAATCAATCAAAATCAATCAAGACACTCTTATATTGTATATCACAAATATAACCTATACACTGGGCATATAGATTTAGATAAACAAAAATGATACTCCCATTCTTATTTCTTTGTCCACTTTGGATTTTACACACATTAAGAAAAATACAATTTTTGATTGTACTGGGTATTATTTTAATTAAATAGTAATGTGAAATAACGATTGTATTGGAAGTATGAAAGAAAAACTAAAATTAAACATAAGATAAAGGGGTAATGGGGTGGTTTAAACGGGTAAATATGGAAAAAATGATTTCCAAAAATAAAAAGTATTTTAAAGCAGACAAACATATGAAACTAACCGTTATAGTAAGGTGGGAAAATATAAAAGAACGGAGGAGTAGCTATTTAAATTTTATTTAATGTATTCTCTAAAATATTACTCCCTCCATTCCACGAGGAAATTCCCTTTATTATTTTGAAAGTACTATTTGTTATTCCCGATAATAATCTTTCTATTTATATCACAAACTTTGGACAAAAGAATCTTGTTTATTTTCATTTTAATATTTTAATACTTCTATACTTATAGTCAGATTTTCAACTTATTTACCTATTTCCAATTTTAAAAATATCTTTTACTCATTAAATTCAAAATAATTACCAAATTTATTATCTAAACCAATGCACTAGGCTAGCGCATAGTTTAAAAAAATTCGTTATTTAATTTGCATTTTGTAAGAAAGTCACGTGAAATTTTGTCTTTAAGATTACACAAATTTTTGTGAGAGACGATCTCTTTGAGAGACCATTTCAAAGTGGGTCGGCCCATAAAGAAAAATGTAGAGAAAGAATATACATTAAGCTCTGTTGGGCTGAGCTTGAGAAGCATCTCTTAAAAAGACAGTCTCTCAGGAGACTGATTGTAAGATTAAGTTCAAAATAATTACCAAATTTATTGTTTAAATGTGTGCTCAACATATGTTTTATATTGTAGTTATCCATACGTATTTCTAAACATGAATAGAAGAGTCTATCTTGTATTTTGGTTTATCTTTTTGTAATATAGATAAAGTGTAGTAAGGGAATAACATAGGGCTTTCATTTATATTTTCATATACAAAATTGGATTCATTTTTCTATTGTTCATGTTCATTATTTGATTTCATAATTACTTTCATAGATTAGTATTTGTAGCACCCCTAAATTAGTTTTGGGTAAAAAGGGTAAACCAACATAGGAATATTGGTTAATTAGGTTGAACAGCATATCTGCATTCTCATCTGCAAAAGAATTTTCAGAAGAAAATCAACGGTCCTCCTGTTAGAACTGGACTTACCGTAGGCGTAAAGCTAGTAGCCAACGACCACGCAATCACCTAATAAGCCAACAACAACATCCAGCAGCATCAACACCATCAGCAAGCAGTCTACCCGTTTAGGCCCAACGTCCAAATACTCGAGGTATAACTTAAAAGTATTCCAATAAGAGGGAGTTACAGTAGTACATTTGCCCGTTTACGAGTATGCCTCGTCAACAAAAACAAAATTAATGACTGCTAATTAGCTAGTCGACTAGTGGAGTGTTTCTAGGAGACCCATGCTCTAAGAATGCCTACCTAGTAGGTACTGACTCATCTTAGGAGGCACCGTTAGCATTTAGCTCCGCCCACTCATTAGGAGCGGGTTTCAGCGAGTGAGTATCTCCCTATTTCCCCCTTGGAACGAAAACTTCTCTATCGAAATTGTTTTTCCATTTCTATATTCAAGAAGCCAATGGAAACACAATAGGCCAACTTCCACTAGATAAGAACAATCAGAACTATTCTAGGAGGAGATTGCAGTCATTTCTTCCTTACCTACTCGTATGACGACTAATACTATATAAAATAGGGAAAGTTGTTCTTTCTCGACTTGGCTCAAAATACCCTAGAAAATTTATCCACAAAGATTATTGACAGGAATGATCGAATTCCCACAAGCATATAAACTAAAAGCAAATTAAAAAAAAATAAAATAAAACGATCAACATAAGCCAAAAGTAGAATTTCTTTATTTCATCATTATGGGCAAATGCAGTTATATGAGGGTTTTTAAGAAACAAGAATATCAGCATTAACAGACTCCCCTCTTCCCTTGTATGACGCTCAAGAACAAGCCATCTTTCACGTTCAGAGAACATACGCCGTCCTGTAAAATGGGCAACAATTTTTAAGAAGGAACATCACCCAACTATAAGTTAACAAGTACATGTAAGATTTTTACCTCAGAAAGATAATCTTAACCAAAGTTGATTCCCTGTGCAAGCGGTAATTCATTCCCGTAATTAATTGTACTACAATTAAGATCAAATCCGATTAGACACGTCTTCACAAGGATCAACCAAAAAAATCTGAAAAAGAAAAGCAAGAAAAATTGATTGGTAACATACCATGTTGCACGTCTCATGTATTGCTTCCAGGAATCACTTCCTGCTTCCCTGCCACCTCCAGTTGCCTTTTCACCCCCGAAAGCACCTCCGATTTCAGCACCATTTGTTGGTATATTCACGTTCACAATGCCACAGTCGCTTCCCAAGGGCCTGCAGTAACTCAAAATTGTAATTTGACGTAATTCCCAATCGTTATCAAATTATATGTGGGCTTTTTAACATTCATTCTTTAATTACGATTGGATAATATCATGTTCAATAAAAAAAAAAAGAGTAATTGCACCAACCCAATCCATCTGAAGATAGCTTCAGGTCTCTTGGTGAAGATAGAACTGCTTAAACCCTGGGGCACAGAGTTATTTATTGCGATTGCTTCTTGAAGAGTCTGTGTACACAATAAACATTCATCAAGTGATAAACATCAAGGAATATATAAACTGATGTCAGTTTAACATAGTTGATTACGCGCAGATAAGCAATGAGACACTGAAACATTTACCTTGAACTTCATGACATATAGTACAGGGGCAAACAGCTCTTCTTTTACCATATCAGCGTCGGGAGAAATCTCAACAATAGTGGGCTGAACAAAGTTTCCTTCAGATTCTATAGCAGCACCGCCAGTCAAAATTTTGCCTCCCTGCAAGGACCAAAATTTATATTACTATGGGAAAGCCAAAAGTGACGGGGAACAAACACAAAGGTATTGAAGATTCTACATAAAATCCCACTACTGAACTAGACAACAGAGAAGTAGAGAACCAACTGCCCTACATGAAAAAAATGAGGCCAAGTAAAAAATTTTAATCAATTAAAAAATAATTTTTTGGGTGGGGGAGCGGGCCCTGGCCGATCGAAGCCAAGGTCTGCCACGTAGCCAAGCATTACTGAATATGTTATCACAAATGTTTTTGTGCTTCTGTCAAAATACCATGCAAAAGCGCTCAGCGTAAATTAAGAGGTTACTGAAGTCGCTAGTTGGGGTAAAAGTTATCATAAAAAGTTAAAGTCAAACAAGATTAGAAAGTTCAAACCTGAAGTTTTATGGTCTCGATTCCCTTAATAAAATTGTCTTTTGAAGTTTTAGTATGCAAAGGCCCAAGTAAGGTACCATTCTCAAGAGGATCCCCTATCTTCACTTGTTTGTAGGCACCAAGCAGTTGCTCAAGCACCTTCTCATATATGCTTTCATGAAGCAGCTAAACAAATAGGAGGAAAAAAAGGAAAGCATAAGAGCTTGAGTGGCCCCTTGAAGGGAATTTCGTCATTCAAGTATATGTTATGTCATTACCAGCCTACGGCAGGTTGTACAGCGCTGACCAGCTGTACCAACAGCAGCAAATAGAACAGCACGGACAGCCAGATTAATATCAGCATCATCCATAACAATTATGGCGTTGTTTCCACTTAATTCTAGTAAGCACTTTCCAAATCGTTGATTCACAATTTGTTGAACCATCATTCCGACCTATCAAAAAAATGCGGCAGATTTAATATCAGGGTCTTAATTTGGTTTTGACAAGAAAACCTAAAAAGCTTGTACGACCAGAATTGTGTTTGACAACGGAATGAATATATTGCATCAAGTTTATGGAAAGACTCAAATAACAACATTTTAGCCCACGATACCAAAGATTTTTGCAGAGAAATATCGTCAATGCAGTTAAAAAGATCAAGTCAAACTATATTCTCAAATCAATTTTACTTCATACCAAAAGCAAATTTCAAATGATTACCAAACATCCTGTTAATGGTAAACATCCTGGTTCTCAAAACCTCAAGCATACGTGTCTCACATTGAAACCAAATCTGATTTACTAGAGAAATATAACAATCACACTATGTTTACTTGCACTCGGGGTACTAATGTCTAAGTGTCATACCAATGTCCGAGCATCAAGGATCGGACACGGGTATGTGAAGAGCCCGAGTAACATAGTAATCACATGAGGCTCAAACTTAAAATATTATGTGGCACAGCTGCATTCACCAAACTGGATGGACACTACAACAAAAAAATGCATTCTGAGAAGAAAAAATTACCTAGAATAATCCAAACTATTCATGATTTTCCTACAATAATCCCACCTATTGATTAACCATGAATAATCCCAACTTTGAAGAGTATTTTCCAAGAGTAAACCCGGTGACCGGATGACTTGCTATAACAAGTTTTATTTTAAAAAAAAAAAAAAGAAAAATCAAAATAAAATGTCGAAAAAAATGTTAAAAAAATATTCATAAAAAATTTATGATTTTTTTATTATTTAGAATTTTTTATATAAATTTTCAAAAATATTTTCTAATTTTAAATTAATATTTAATTTATTTTTTTGGTGAATTACCTACTATAGCGGGTCATCGGGTTACCCAAGTTTACTCTAGGAAAATACCCCTCAAAGTTGGGATTATTCATGGTTAATCAATAGGTCGGATTATTGTAGGAAAATCATGAATAGTTTGGATTATTCTAGGTAATTTTTCCTTCTGAGAAAATGGAGAACAAAACATATTTGGATACCATCTTACACTTTGTCTCTGGGCTTTTCACAAATGCGCTACTATCTGATCCCCAGTAGTTCTTAGGTTCAATGTAGTCTATTAATTCTAAATTTCTATGGAAATGAATGATAGCATTAATGCATAGAAATCTAAACTATGCAATAACTTTTAACAAGAGAGTAAACTAATCAACATTAACCAACAGTTTTATTATCAAATGCTTTAAACAAATATTAGCAAACATGGTAACAAACCTTAGAGCTTCCGGTAAATGAAACAAGTTGAATGCGCGTATCTTTTGCAATTGCTTGACCAATATCAGCCCCACCACAAAGGGAGGTGAAAATTGCACCTGGCAAATCATTCTTCTCCAAGACACCAGCTATAATCTTGGTCAATGCAATTGTGACCAAAGGAGTTGTTGGGGCACCTTTCCTGAAACAAATGAATCAATAAGAGCATAGCATTAGATCTTGTATATGGACTAAGGCATTGATTGAAGTTCACGCATTACAACCCATTTAAAATTCTGTGAGACCCAACCTTTATATACACTCATACAACTCCAAGAGAAACAATGGAAAAGAAAGAGGAAGTACAGATCAAGTTATGGACAGCATTTATACAATCATCTAACCATAGAGAATCAACCCAGAAAAATCTAAGAGGTGGAAAAACACAGAAGAAATGGAGCAAATAAGGGTCTCAAACATTTACTTAAATATGAAGCAACATGGGGTGTGAAAGAAGAAGACAAATTATTCCATAGAAGAAATGTCGAAATGGTTTTAGCCGAAAACAATGAAGATAAAGCATGACCTACATATTCCATCAATAACAATTTCAGAACATTGTCATGAAATGAAATCTCACTAGGCAATATTGGCAATTGAGAAAGAAGTCCCTACTAGCAATACTTTAGTTCTGATTTTGATTATTATTAAATTGTTATTTCTTATTAAGAAAGCCAACCCATTTAATGTATATATAAGGAAGGGGAGGGGAAGAAGAGGACTAGGCTTTTGTATTGACAAGAATGTGTTTTACACATTAGGACGAAGAGGATTAATATTACAATCCTCTTCCTTAATTCTCTGCTACATTCCTGTTCATTTAACTGCTCATCCACTACCAATACCAAAAACCCACGCCCAACACCTACAAACAACCATAAACTACCATCTCACCAACACGATTCACACCCTCGGCATTACAAACATGTTATTTACATTGTGCACAAGACAATAGAGGTAGCTACTTATATCACATCCAACAATTCTAAATCAACAAATCTACAAAAAGGAAAGAAAGAAAGAGAACAGTATGGACATATCGACAAAAAACCAAAAAATACATTTCCGTAACGCAATGTCAAGCCTAGAGTTCAAAAGATTGTCTGTAGATGAATATACAGAATCCACTTTCAAATTTCCTGTTTTCCATAATTGACATGCTAAGGTCATCAAAGGACAAAAGAAGCATTCAAATCATAAGATCACACATGATTCATTGCTTGACCACTAGCCATGACAAACACTTATTCTAGCAAAGAAAACGATTTACACCACAGAGGTATAAACATGCCAAGAGAAGCATTTTGAACAAACAAAAAGAACACCAAAAAGATAGAGTTCCTGATAAAACTTACCAGACAACACAATTGCCACATACAAGTGCGATGCAAGCATTCCAACCTACAGAATCACATAAGCTAATGTTTACAATTACTTCCGTATTACGCGTTTGACATGAAATGAAACCATAATTTAACTTAAAAGAAATAAACTGTGATATGCTGTGGCCTTTATAGCATGAAGATAGAATTCTTCTATTTCACCATAAAGAGAAGTCTTACCGAGAACAGCAGAGGGGAAATTGAATGCTGTGATCACTCCAACTATCCCAAGAGGATTCCAGACCTATTCAGTAAATTTATTACTAAAAGTTTTTGAAACAAAACTATTTTCGTGATATAGCTGAAGAAAAGATGTTGTGCGAAATACCTCCAGCATTGCATGATTTGGACCTGTTAAATAGCGTAACATGAGTTAGAATAGGAAAACAGCCTTAAATTTTATCTATCACAATGGACTATGGTTCTTTGTAGTAACAAAGGATATATAGTTCTTTACTTTTGAATTAAAATGGACACTAGAAAAAGGGTTTTTTAAATCATGTGCACTTTTTATTTATGTTTCCAGTCAAGTATCAATTGGAAACTACCTCTTTGTTATTACAAAAATAAGGTTGCATAAATCTGCACCACCCAAAACCTGCCTAGGTAAGGACCAGTTATACATTGGGGTATTGAAAGGTTATTGTAAATGGAGTTGGAGCTCGCATAGTTACAACAATCTCGAAAGCTTGCTTTTCAACAACAAGACGTCCACCACAGGCCTTGCTATATAACAATTCTTATTAAAATTAGCTTAGACATTTAACTTACGTTCTGAAGGAATAATTGAGCCATTTAGTTGCCGGCTTAACCCCACCGCAAAATCACACATATCAATGATTTCCTGCATGTGGTCATGATTGAGCAATTAGCAAACGTATACATGACCAAAAACACGTCTTTAAAATCTCCAGTCTCCAACCCTCATGAATGTCAAGGAAACTACCGTGTGTGAAAGCCAAAGTTTTTTTAATAAGGGTATGAAAGCGAAAGTTTAACTTCTTAAAAGTAGCACACCTTGACATAGTTCCTGTTGCGTGACAGATGTTGATAATTTATCCATGTCAAATCGCAAACTAGATTAGCATTTTTACCAAGTCAAATAAGCAAGAGGCTTGTATTGTGTGCAGACTAAACTTTACATAATTCCTGTCTCTTGATACTTGACCATGGGTTGTCAAAAATTCTTTACTTCATATACATTATCAACTTAAAGAACATTATAAAGCCTAACCACATTGAAAGTGTATACCTGAACTTCCCCTATCCCTTCAGCCAAGATCTTTCCCATTTCAAGCGACACCAACCGTCCGAGGTGCTGTAGTTTGGCTCTCAAAGCATCTCCAATCTGTCTGACAATTTCACCTCTTTTTGGCGCAGGCATCTAAGATGATAAATAGATAAAATTCAAAATACTATAGGAAATATGATGTCTGAATTCTACTGCATAAATCGTAGTATAAATGAATTTAGTAAGAAAAAAATAAAGATTAATATAAACAACCTGCATCCATATCTTTGAAGCTTCTTCACAAGCTTTCAATCCTTCCTCATAATCTTCCAAAGAACCCTCCACAACTTCAGCAATTGGCTGAACCAATAACGAAAAATCCACAAAATGAGCAATTAGACATTCTCATTATCATCATTCAACTCTACCCGGTAATCATCAAATGAAAACATATAGACCGACCAACTCATATACCACCCCTACTGCTTAACTGCAAAGGCCCAATTTTGAGTATTAATACATCGATGTGACAACATGTAATCGATAATCATGTGACACTGAGAATCATGAGTTAGGGATGAACGCTTTCGGTTCTAACCCTTGTGACAGGATCCGATTCTCACCCTATTAGAGGAAGATCAATTTCCCTCCCATTTTGCTCTTAGAAAAAAATAATCAAGTGAAACAAATACCATAGATTAATCTTCTAAGTTTCACTGTAAATCCATTATAGAAAAATAATGGTCAAATTAAACAAAAAAATCGCAACATTTACTAAACAGAATATTCAGTGTGTACTCTCAATCATGTACTTCCACTGATGCCCCACACATCCCATCAACAACAATTATTTTGGAAAAAGTAAGTATAATTCTTACAAGTTACTATGAGGACGAACCTAAACTTTACGCTGCAAATATAATTTAGTACTCCATGAAAAAGAGTATAAAATAGTAGAAATCCATGAAAAATTACTGATTGATGATCAAAACCTAAACCAACAATGATGAACTAGTACCTCCAACTTCAGGATCATCACACAAACAATAATTTAAAAAGTAGTCGCTAATAAATCCATCACGAATCAGATTAAACAACTTTGATCAATCAAAAAAAATCTCTTTCAATTAATCATCAATCAAAAATATCAATCAAGAACAAAATTCCAGAAATGGGTTATTAAACTTTATACCTTATTGGTAGCCGGATTGATGGTAGAGATGAGAGGACCATTAGCCTTCCATTTTCCATTCACATAACACCCATCATTACGCGAGCAAATATCAATCTCATTCAGAAATTCATACTCCTTCTCAAAACCCATTTCTGCATGCACCAATTATGAGAAATTGAACACGAAAGCCAGTAATTAAGTAGAAATCCCAATCAACAAAGAGTATAAATTGCTTACGTTTGTCACTTTTCTCCTTTTTCCTTTGTTGTAAGAAATCGGAAAAGGTGCTTTCTCGTGATTGTGAGAGATGTGGACTATGGAGTTGTTTTGCAGTAAATATATTAGTACTTCTACTCGTGGATATTAGATGATACTCGCTACATTTTCCGTTTCAGAAAATTTCAAATTACTTGCTGTATTTTTCTCTTTGAAAAAAAACTAATCATTTAAAGTTATACCTACTCTTATTTTTATCCTACTCTATATTTAATTACTCCTATTTTTCTTTTTTATTTTTCAATAAATAATATTAAAAAAATCCAAAAAGCAACTTTCCACCTACTGCTTACCATTGCACAGTAACTTCTTAATCTTTGTGCCCATACAATGATAGCAAGTAAATCAGAACAGAGAAAGTATTATCTAAATAAAAATATTAAAATATTAAAATAAAGTTAGTAGAAGATATGTAGAGATTGTAAGCATTATTAAAATATTAAAATAAAGAGAAATAAAATTATTTTGTCTAAATTTTGTAATATAAATAGATATACTGATTCTTTATGAGTACTCATTTGGCACAAATATTATCCTTAAACAATAACAAAGATGTAACCGTAAACAAGATATGAAGTAGAAATAAAGTAAGGATAAATACGACAAATTGTATGTTATTTTTGTGACATAAGAAATAATACAATAAGTATTATGAACAGATAAAACAATCTCGTGTAGAAGTATAATGGAATGGAGGAAGTATCTTATTATGACTCTTCTCAAGTTGATTATCACTTAGTTCTCTTTTCATCTTGATGCGCATGATCAAATAATAAAATACTTTTTATGTTCAGAAATGTTTACGGCAATTAAAAAAAGTTAAATCTTTTAAATAGTGCAAGTTATTTAATTGCATAATAAAGCTAATCAAGAAAATTAAAACCATAAATATTAAAAATACATGAGTATAAATACAATATAAATAAAAAATTATTTTGATAAATAATAAATAAAATTGTTAACGTTAGGTTAGTTAGAGAGTACCGTATCACATCAAAATTGTGCACCAGGGATAGTGATTATTATAGACTAGAGATTGAGACAATGACTATAGTCTTACATAAGTGATATGCCAGATGCTTTGCACTTATCCTTTGCAATTCTTGAGCTCTTCATGTTTGGTAACATGTATTACATATTTACATGAGACCCATCAATAATGTCACCTTTATATTTTTAATAATTCAAACTTTATTTTTAATTTGTTGTCAATAGATCCTTCAAAAATCTAAATGTGATTTTTATTATTTCTCAAGCTTATGAAGTTGATTATTGTAAATAGTAACTATCTTTACATATGTATCCCATCAACTAGGGGTGTTTAAATAATCTCATCCTAACTGATGTAGCGGGTTATTTTCTAAAGGGTTCATTGATAACAAACTAAAAGCAAAAATTGACTTATTAAAATTTTTTTCAAAAGATGAGATTATTGACAGATAATGAAAAATAAATTGGATTATTTACAACAAATTTTCCATATAGAAACTCAATTATGAACTATACGTTAAAACTAATTTCTACTATGAATTAAAGGTAGTGTTTGACAACATAGAATTCATTTGAAAATAGGGCATTTGATTTTGATATTCACATTCAAGAATTGTAAATGACACCTAAATGCTTGGAATTTGTAAATTTTGATGTTTGACCAAATTTTACATGATTATTGAAAGTCTATGGAATTGAGCCAATTCCAAATTTCAAATTCAAGATTTGTCAAATAATATTTGACCCAATTCAACATTTGAAAATGAATTTCAAGTCGTCAAACATACCATATTAATGGGATAACCTTCACAAAATAAACCAAAAGTCTTATTTATCTTCTCAAAAAACATGGAATTATATTAGTAAAATCATATTTTAGTTTATTTTGCAAAGGTACGGTTACCTCAATAGTATGAACTATATTAAGTTAACCAATAGTAACATTATTTTAAGCAAATGAGTTATGTTTGAAATTATTTTTAACCATTTTTCAAAAAAAATTTTGATGATTATAAGTCAAAATATAATTAACATTAAGTATTCATCCTCTAAAAATCACTTATATTTTTAGTCTTTTAGTCGTAGTTAAAATTAAGTACTGTCTTTTTTGGACAAAGTCAATAAATCAAATCTCACCTAGCTATTCTCTCCCCTTAGTTTAGCCTATAAAAAAAATCACAAATCTTGTGTCAGAATCTTTTTTTGAGCCGCTTGAGTTAATTAACTCAACTAATATAATTAGTAATATATAAGCTTTTTGTTTTAAGGTCATTTACAGACTACAAGAGAGGTTCCCAAAAAATTAGCTCTAAAAAAAATTCAAAAGTTGTAATCATCAGAGTAAGGATCTAAAATTCTAAACCATTGATTCATTGATTGGGCTAGTCAAGATTCATGAGTCATGACCTTGATAGGAAGATTTAAACTAAATAAGCAAATTTATATAAAAAATTCTTAAATTAGGTATGAGGAAAATTTAAATTCCAAAATAAGCACGAAATTATCAGAACTGAAGTTTGAATTTGTTTGTTATTAGTAACAACGAATAAAGCTCAATGGTCAAAAAAAGTCAAGTCTTTTGTTCAATGTTACTAACAACGAACAAAAGAAGCCCTGATCAACAGGATTAAACTTTTGTTCGCTGTTACTAACAGCGAACAAAGATTTGACCTTGTTTAACCTTGGGGGTAATGAATTAAAATGATTCCGAAACACTTTATAAAACACATCACTGCGAACAAAGATGTGGTAAAATAAAGTCAAATATATTTGTTCCCACTTACTAATTGGGAACAAAGATGTTAACTTTTATTGACCTTGTTATTTGATCGTTGTTATTTGTTTGCTGTTAGTAACAGCGAACAGATCAAATCATATTTTTGAATTTTGTACTTATTTTGGAAAATGATTTTCCCCATACCTAATCTAAGAATTTTTTAAAATTTTTTTGCCTATTTCATTCAAAATTTCCTCTGGTGGCTTGGTGCTTGGTAGGGATGTTCAATGGGGCCGGATAAGGACTTTTATAATTAAATTGAGCTTAAAATGGGTCGGGCTCTGAAAGCTCGGTCCGCCCAACCCGACTCATATTTACTACTAAAAATTATTATTTTACTCCCTATTTATCAATTTAGAACAATAAAACTATCATTTGAATCAATTAAATTAAAAAATATTAATAATTCCATTGACATTGTGATTTATACTAATATTTAAATTATACATTAATTATGCTATTTATAAAGAGCCGTTTTTGGCCATATAGCTCTTTTATAACCCGCTTCATTTTAATAATAGTATAACCTGTTTTCGGCCCGATCTATTTTTGACCTAATTCTTACAACAGAAAGGCTCCTGTGAGACCACCTTATCCGTGCAACCAGCCCAGATCCAATAAATTTTTTTATATTTTTCTAACATACTAATTTTAAGACTTAAAAGGACAATTTCTCGACTTAAAAATCCAATTTTGGTCTATTTCAAAGTTTTGTTATCAACATGACAACATTAATGTTTGAGTCATCATACTTTAAAGTTGAAATGAGAATTTTAAGTCTAGCAATTGGTCTTTTAAGTCTTAAAATTGGTTTTTTAAGTATTGAAATTGAACTTTTAAATCTTGAAATTGTTAAATTTCATGATTTAAAATGTCAATTGTAAATTCTTGAAATTGTTCTTTTAAGTCTTCAAATTGGTCTTTTAACTCTTCAAATTGACATTTTAATTTGTAAAATTGGTAGAAATATATATGTAATTGAGCCGGCCCAATAAAACATGTCTCATAAGTTTTTGTGTTCTTACAAAGTCCTAAAAAACGGAGCTCAAAATGGGCTCGGCCCATTGAACACCCCTGGTCGTTGAGTGTTGAGCTGAGTTAGACTACGATTTCTTCATCTTCATGTTTTCCACGTTAACTGCTGCTTTTCTCTCCCACATCGTACATACGAAACAATAATTTCCATTTTCCAGGAATTTTCTAAGATTGGCAATTTCGATAATTACAATTCACAAACAAGCTCAAAATCGCTCTTTCACGACAAAGATTTGCTGGGATTCAGTAATTTTCGGAATCATTTCAAGAAATTTGATTTTGAGCAATCATATTTGAATTAATTGAGGAAGCTATTGTTCGTTAAAAAAATTCTTCAAGGTATTCCTTTCCCAATTGCTACCCAGAAGTTTGATTTAATTCTTAGCCCTTTCTTTCATTTTTGCACTTTTTAATACACTAGGGTTTCAATTTCCCCCAAATTGAAACCCTAGACACTTTCCCTTTTGTTAAATGTAGTTATTCAGAAATCAAAAAATGGCGCAACTAGGTATTTTTAATCCAAGAAGAAAATCCCAATTTCGTGGAATATTCAATGGATTATGTGCAGTGATCTTATTTTTCTTTTTCTTCAATAGAGAAGATATACTCAGAAATCCTTTACTTAGGCAAACTTCTGTGAATGATAATCGATGGACTTTTCCTGTTAATTCTGGCAATGGGTCGACCCATGTTGAAATAATCCGTCGTAAAACAGCTGAAATAATTGATGATTCCACAAATTTTGTTAATGGGTCTGTTTTGAGTGGAGAAAGAGCAGTGTTTTGTATTGGGTTGAGAGATCATGTGGGTTTCGATTCTCATTGCGAGTATTTGAAGGCACATCCAGAGTGTTCTACGGGTGGCTTCTTCGATTACTTGCAGTTTTTCTACTGTAAGTGTCAAAGACTTGGTTTGTTGGGTTATGCTGTTCTAGGGGTTTGGCTTGCAGCACTATTTTACCTTCTTGGTAATACTGCTGCTGATTATTTTTGTTGTTCATTAGAGAAGCTTTCGAGTATTTTGAATTTGCCGCCCACTGTTGCGGGAGTCACTCTCCTTCCGTTAGGCAATGGAGCTCCCGATGTGTTTGCAAGCATTGCTGCGTTTGTAGGGACCGGTGCTGGTGAGGTTGGGTTGAATAGTGTGTTGGGTGGGGCTGTTTTTGTGACCTGCGTTGTTGTTGGGACTGTTTCGCTTTTGGTGGCTAATAAGCAGGTTCAAATTGATCGCAGATGCTTCATTAGAGATCTTAGCTTCTTTCTTATCACTATCATTGCACTCTTGTTGATTTTATTTGTTGGAAGGATAACTGTTGGTGCGGCTATTGCTTTTTTGATGATATATATTCTCTATGCGTTTGTTGTTGCTGCGAATGAGTTGTTGAGAAAGGAAGCTCAGAGACTGAAACTAGATGCTGTCACTCCGTTGCTTCCTGTGAAAGGAAGTGTTTACACTCAAGGAGGTTCTGAGGATGATGTTATTTATAGCCCGTTGCTTGACTTTGAGAGTGAGAGTGACGCGCCTCGTCTCCATCCGTCCTTACCACAGTGGATGTGGGCTTCTAATGTTGCGATTTACTCGCATCAGTCTTTGAAAATGGATGGTGACAGGCCTCTTTGGGGCTGGAATGATGAAAGACGAGAAGCTGAGAGTTATTTCTCTTCTTGCCCCAAGCTATTTTCACTCCTGGAGCTTCCATTATCTGTTCCAAGGCGATTAACTATTCCAATGGTGGAGGAGGAATCATGGTCAAAGCTGTATGCTGTTTCCAGTGCCTCATTAGCCCCGATCCTTGTTGTGTTTCTATGGAGCACTCTTGAGAATCCTGGTTCTCTTAGCAAAGACTTTGTGTACATTATTGGATTGGCGCTCAGCTGCTTGCTTGGAGTCCTTGCATATCGTTACACCACTCCGGATCATCCACCACATAGATTCTTATTACCATGGGTTCTTGGAGGTTTCTTTATGAGCATTGTGTGGTTCTACATGATTGCGAGTGAACTTGTTGGTCTCTTGGTGGCATTAGGCATTATTATGGGAATCAACCCGTCAATCCTTGGATTAACTGTTTTGGCATGGGGAAACTCTATGGGAGATCTTGTTTCAGATGTTGCATTGGCATTGAATGGTGGGGATGGTGTGCAGATTGCCTTTTCCGGGTGCTATGCCGGTCCCATGTTTAACACACTGATTGGACTCGGGATCTCATTGCTGCTTGGTGCCTGGTCTGCTAGTCCCGCTTCATATATAGTTCCAAAAGACAGTAGCTTGTTCTACACAATCAGTTTTCTGTTAGCAGGTCTGATTTGGGCAATCGTGGTTTTACTCAAGAAAGACATGCGACCTAGTAAGGTGTTGGGAATCGGTCTTATATCCCTGTACCTAATTTTTCTTTCCTTCAAGATTGCAAATTCCATTAGCTTTGGTGTTCTACCATAACCAAAGAACATACATATCATATGTTGCTGATAAAGAGACGAACCCCAAAAAGGAAAAAAGATAACGGGAGAAACCACGGAGATGATTGAACTGCATCGACATAAGTACCATCTTGCAGGTATGAGCTTCCGAACTATTAGCTTTACTCCTAGTTATGAACTCGGATTGAGTAGCAATGAGCTATGCTTGTAAATGACAGCCCCACTGTTGTATTTGATACTTAGGAGGATAGTATTTGTTTTGATTAAAGTTGGACATGGTCTCTGCTTACTCACTTGTAAGTTGTAACACTTCATTTTTTAGCCAATCCATTATTTGACTGACATGTTCATCAGAATATTCAGAATGGTAAATAGACTAAAAAACATAAGTATATGATACTTGTTTAAAGTCTGATTTGTATTAGAAATATAATTCTTTTGTGAGGTGTTTTGTTTTCGTTGTTTGGAATATGTTATGCCCTTTGATTTGCTCATTGTTTGCTACGTCGATTTTACTGCGTGTTTTTGATAACTGGGCGTCTGCACCTGAGACAAATGTATCGACTATCGAGTATCGACTGTTACTTGAGGAACTCTGGTCTCAGGTTTATCTTGATAGAATGAAAATAAACTCCTTTCATTGGTGTTCAAGATCTGAAATTTCGGCCTTCTGAATGCTCAATCAATTTTATGTGTGTATTAGCAAAACCTATCTTTGTACACTACTTGACAATAAAGGCTCAATTTTCGTTTAAGCACTAGTTGATAACTAGATGGTTAGAAAAGCAAAACAGGTTTAGCTGGGAATTGTGATTTGCTTGCTTATGAGGACATTAGAAAGTACTAAAACAAAAGGTTGTTACTTGTTGGTCTTAACATTGCTCCTTTGTTGGTACTTTAATAAACCTCTGTTCTGTCTCATTTCTCCAATGCTGCTGTTGGACTCGATAAGGGCGAGAAGCCGAGACTCTGTATTTGGAAAGGGGAAAGGGAGATTAACGGTGAAAGGAAAAAGAAGTGAAAGAGACTTGTTTGGTTAGGTTGCATTTATTGGCATTTAAGCTATTTGAATAAGTCAACTGTTCTGATAGATCTTTGGTTTATTTAGATACAAGCTATTGGCTATTTATTAGAGAAAAAGTGGGTCTATAAGCCGAAAGCTAAACCAAAAATTCAATTAAGAAGCAATTTACCAAACACGCTCATTGGTTCACAGTTTGATTGTTTTAATCAAACGAAGTACAAAAGGTGGGAAATACCAAGAGCTGTTGAAATAGTAGCTTAAAGGTGTACTAATGTACATGACAAATTTATGTTTAGTAATAAGAGGAAATGAGCAAGGAATAAATAGCTAACAACACCATGTTTAATGAGGTTCACCAATTTTATTATTTCCTATTCTAAGCTAGTGTTTTGTATTTTGTATTCAAAAGATATTATGGCTTAGAGCACAACATTACAAGAAGGTATTTCAAACATGGAGATATAATTTGGAGGAAAATAAGTGGAGGGAGAGAAAATTTAACTCCAATTTGAATGAGCATGGCTTGGCTTGGCTTAGCTTAGCATACAACACATACATATGTGCAGTAAGTTAATGTCAACTAATATTTGAGGCTCTAAATTTAAGAGGTTATGTGTGGTCAGACTCTTTGCACATGATTCATCAATTTTTGTTACCAAAATTTGCACTTTTGCCTATGTGAACGACGACTCGTCTTTGCTACTACCCAAACAGTGCATATTCTCGTAGGTAACCTTCACTTGTGTAATACCGCAAGTTCGTAGTCGTAGGCTATTGCTATAGTAGTAATAATAGGTCAGCACATATGGGTCAGTAATAATAGGTCAGCACATATGGGTCGAATTCCGCAAAAAATTTATTTTATTTACGATGCGTTTAGTCGTCGATATTTAATGGTGGAGGGAATGCTAATAAAATATGGTATTAGGTATGATTAAAAACACCATTTAAAAATATGGTATTAGGTATGATTAAAAACTTTTGCTATTTTGGGATCGCATAGTACATTTCACGAAAATTTACACTACTAGTCCTTTTCATTATTAGGTTTTTATACACACAAGTGAACGTACCGTTAGAGTTACACTTTTTCCGTTCTGAAATACTCGCTACATTATTGCTATTGACACTATTTATCATTCGAGTTTATTTTATATATTACGGCTAATTTTTAAATGTGTATACTTCAATATATGAATGATCAAAATAACATATTGAATTGTGTACAAAGACAAATATAATAAAAATAGTGAGTTAAGTAATCATCTAAAAAGTATAGATTATGAAATAACATAATTAAAGGGAGAAGGGAATTGGAGTTTAGCACCCCCCTAATATAATCAACCAATGACATAGACAAATACTCTAAGAACATGCAAGATGATATGACAATCATGAAACCACACCCACTTTCCCTCTCGAATAAGGTGAATTTTATAGATAACATTCAAGCCTACTCTTTGTAGGTTTTCAAGTATACTCTAAAAAGTAAAAACAAAAGAAGTCCATTAATAGATTCAAAAATTTGATTAAGATTTTGGAAGACATTTATAAATGATAAAATATATCCATATGAGATCTCCTTAGATTCGTCTTAATGTATACTTTTTTATCATATATTTTTTTATAATTTTTTATAATGCATATTTAGAGATACTTAGGCTCGAAAATTACTTTGAAAACTGTGTAAAAAGTAAATGGGAAGAACAAAAAAGAACGAAGGGAATAATTTTCATCTTTTAATTTTGCATATTTTTCTTATTTCAAAATGGACCCAATACC
The DNA here is from genome assembly GCA_019425755.1 of Amaranthus cruentus. NCBI lineage: Eukaryota > Viridiplantae > Streptophyta > Magnoliopsida > Caryophyllales > Amaranthaceae > Amaranthus > Amaranthus cruentus. The sequence goes on along the minus strand of CM033458.1, from coordinate 13,484,630 downwards.
TTCTTTTAAATTCAACGCACTATATACTATATCTCTTAATACATTATTACATTTTTACAATTTTTTTGTACTTTTTTCAGATATTCCTATCTTTTTATTTAAATGTATCTCACTAGAACAAAGGAAGTATATGTAAATTTATTTACATTGCTATATGCACTTCACAACTTATTTAATACATTTTAACTTAAAGTAAAAGCTACTCTTGTGAGAAACTGTTTTCAGCGAGAATTTTTGTAATATCCTACTTTTTGCCTTTTTCATTTGCTTTTTCCTTAAACCCATCTTTTTAGTGGGTTATCATGATTTTTTTAATCACAAATGCACCTTTTTTTTAATGCTTGTTATATAGTATTTTTTGTTTTATTATACTTACAACTTATAGTAATATTTTACCAAATAAAATATACAATCGCTTGTAAATATTTGTAAAATGGACCTAACACATAGCTTGAAGGGTTGAAATATTCATTTAGATCAAAGTTAATTTCAAATTAGATAATTAAATCCGTTAAAAGTCAAATTTTATATCACTACTAATCTGTATATTATTTTAAATTTATTTTAAAGTGGGACGTAATCAAATTTAATTCCAAAGATCATCAAATCAAATAAACTAAACGATCTTGAAAAACCCAAAAGTTAGTGAAAAATCCAAGAAAGAAAAAGAGAAAGTGGAGAAAGCGGCTGTGAGGAAATCCAAGAAAACAGTTAGATTCCCTTTAAAAATGACGTCATTATAAAATAAAACTGAGTAAACGCACGTTTTGGAGTACTACTCTGTCCTGTTTAGATTGCATCAAAGAAAAATGGGTGTATTTTTAAAAAAGTGGTAATAAATGAGGAGAAAGAATAAATTGTATGGATAAAATTAAAAGAGAGTTAAAATGAATGAATGAGATTAAAAAAAAGTGGTGAGCTATTGTCCAAAAATAGAAATGATGCAAATTAAGTAAAACGAACCAAAATGTAAAATGATACAAATTCAATGGGACGGAGTGAGTATATTTTCTCGAACTCCCCAATGTATAGTACGACACCGTTTTCTCCGCCGTGTCAATTTGTCATCATCTTCCCTTTTCCTGTCTTACCCCGTCCAATTCAACAAACTGGAAGGTCAATTTCGTAATTTAAATCTTCCATCTGTAAAAGTCACGTGACATCTGCACTGTCTCATTCATATCAGTCTTTTTTTTCTGCTCTGATTATAGTCCTCTTCGAATACATCAGTCTAACTTTATAATGCTGCCACATTGTGAATGCACTTATTACGACGTCGTTTTGATGTTTGGTGTTTAGCCTGCTCCCCGTATAGGTCTCCAGAATATGTGCATGAGTATTTATGTTTATACAAATAATGATATAAGTGTAGAAAGAAAGAAAGAAAGAAAATGGGGGATGAGTCAATGGGAATGGGAATGGGAATGGGAATGGGAATGCCAATGCCAAAATCACCACCAGGTTTAATTCAATTATATGCAAATCGTCGTCACCAAGCTAAACTTCAGGTTCTAGAGAGGGAAATCGGTTTCCTTCAGGTACTTCTTTTTCTTCTCCCTCTTCTCTTTTTCGTAATTATGTGTTCATTTTTTTTAAAATTGCTATTAAAAATGACATATTTATTACAGTAGTGGAAGTAATATTTGGTTCTTTAACCAAATTTATTTCTCCTGCGACTCGTTTGGTAGGTGGTAATAGATGGGTAATGAGAATAAAAATCTAGTACTATAATTTTGGTTGAAAAATCTATTGCCTACATGCTTGTCCAACTTTAATTATATTATTTTCTTCATAAAATTCGTTCCAATGCATTATCATTGGGAAATGTGATATTAGGTGTTAATGAAAATTTGTAAACATAAAAATCTTTTTTGTGATCAAAGTTTCATTATAAGTTTCATTACCATGGAAATGATCAGGGCCGTCTCTGAGTTATCTTGGGCCCTAGGCAAAGCATGAAATTGAGGCCCTTTGGCAAAATAAAATTAAATAACAAAAATAACAAAGAATATCGGCTCATTTCAATACCTTTATGTATAAATATAACCTATAAGCTTTAGTAAAACTTAACAATAGGGAAATATAACTATTTACAATTTAATGCACTTTATCTACTAAAAAAAAAAAACTCTATAACATCTACACTTTTTTGACAAAAAAAAAAGTTGTAGTCATTAATCAAGAACAAAGAAAATATAAAATATTATTCCTTAATACTTCATACACACTGTTATAAAAAAAATTTGTTGCATTACTAATTCTAATTATACTAATAAGATTAGTAAGATTATGAATGGAAAAAGAATTCAGACCTGGAAGAGCAATAAATTAATAAATTAATTAAGTATAATTTAAGAAGAGAAAAATAATAAGTATTTAGACAATTTTTAGACAATAGTGATAAATTAATAGAGTTGAATTTTTCTCATCTTTTTGCATACTTAATGTCTTGGGTATGATTCTATATTATCCTAAATTACTTAAACAAAACAGCGTTAGTAAACAAAATTTAACAAAAACAAATTTTACAAATATTTCAAATTATAAATCACAAATTCTTGTATAAGACAGTTTCACCATGAGACATGCCTCATATTTGGGTCAAAAATCCTAATAATTATTGTTGTAAGCTCGTTTCAGCGTGAGACGATCTCATAGCGAATATGACCTTAACACTTAAACTAAACCCATAAACCCAATATTGACCATCATAAACAAGATTCAATTTTTTTGCAACCTTCAAAGAAATCACACAACAAGATTAATACTTTTAATCTGTACTAAAATTTCAGAAGAGAAAGAAATTAATTTTGGTAAATAAAATTTTATCATAGTTAATAGTGGAGTAATAGCAATAATTAACACATTAATAATTACTAGTTATTGACCGGCCAAGAGCAATGGCAGCAATTAGTAAATGAAGGAGAAAGCTATTGGTATTCCAAGAAGTAATAAAAGCTGTAGGCATAGTAATGACCCTACATTAAATTACCTTTTTAAACTTGGGCATTATTATTTTGCGACCTTTTCTTATAAATGTTATTATTATTTTTTTTTTTGTTTTTTTTTGTTTATTTTTATTTTTATTTTTATTTTATATTTATTATTTTTTTTTATTTGTTATTGCTATTTAAATTTTATTATAAATTTTTTTTTTTTTATTTATTTATTATAAATGTTATTATTATTTGTTATTGTTATTATTTGTTTATAAATATTTTTATTATTATTTGTTATTATTGTTATTTGTTTATAAATTTTTTTATAAATATTCTTCTGGATTACTACGGTTCCTATGATCATAAATTTCTGAACGGCGCATACATGTTATAAATAAATTAAATAATATTAACATAAACTATTATAAATAAATTAAATAATTAATTAATACAACACAATAAATATTTAAATAATTAATTAACATAAACATAATTATATGTTAAATAAATAAATTTTTTTAAAAAAAAAATGGAAAAATTGCACGAAACGTGCGAAAATACCATGGCAAATTCGCACAAAACGTGCGAAAATACCATGGCAAATTCAAAAGCGTGCGAATGTACATGGTACATTGCACGCTTTGTGCAATTTGTCATGATTTCCACGCTTTGTCTTGAATGTCTATGTTATTTCAGACGCTTTAGATGCGATTTTCAATTTTTTTTAAAATTATTTATTTAACATATAATAATAAAATTATAATAACATATAATAATAAAATTTATAATAACATATAATAATAAAATTTAATAATAACATATAATAAATAAATTAAAAAGGATAACCGTACAAAATTCAAAAAAATTGTGAAAATGTCGAAATGTGCGAAAATTCATAACATTGCACAAAATGCGAAACACTATGCGTTTCGACAAAAGCGTCTTAATGTACTATGGTACACTTCAGCTTGCGTTTTTGCTGCATTATTTTCACATTTTGTGCTAATGTATGAATTTCACATTTCGATTTCACATTTTTTATTAATTAATTATTTATTATTTAATTTATTAAATGTATATTTATTTAAATTATTTATTTAATTTATTTAAAATATTTAATTAATTAAAATTATTATAAACAAAAAAAATTATTATAACATATTATAAACAAATAACAAAATAACAAATAATAATAAAAATTATAATAAAAAAATAAAAAAAAAGAAAAATTTACTAAAATTTATAATAAAAAAATAAAAAAAAGGAAAATTGTACAAAAAAAAAAAAAAAAAATTGGGGTGGCGATTTTATTAAAAGGGTGGCGACAAATAAAAATTGGGTTAAACTTTTGTTTAACCTGTTTTCTCAATAGTGTAATTTTTTTACTTGGGGTCCCGGGCGGTTGCCCCTTGGGCCTACCCTAGGGCTGGCTCTGCAAATGATATAAAACTTTTCATAAAATTTTATACTATAAATCATTCTCATTACCACTATTTAATACTACTAACCAAACGAACCGTTGTTACTTTTGTGTTGAACACATCTCGTCATTCTTTTACATCATTGTTAATTAGCAATTAATCACTTAAATAGTTTTGGTGTTTTCGATAAATAAATATTTATCGGTTCTTTAATGATATTATCATTTGTCTTATTATTAGACTGTTTATTTGTTGTTCTTTAAAAAAAATTATGTTACAAATTTAACGCATAATTAACTTTGTTTTTCATAATTTTTATATTATATTAATGCTTATATAATCTTCACTTATCTTCGATCATAAATCATATAAATTCTACTAAAGCAATACAAGAATGTGACAAGTAACACAATTTTAAAAGTTATTTTCCCGTCTAATTCTACTTAAATTATTTTAGGTAGTTTTTTATGATAGAATTTAGAAAATGGGCTTGAGCAAACCCAAACAAAGAGGAGAAGAAGTAGTCCACTCATAAACCCACAGAAGGTTCACTACTAAAACCAATTATTGGTAATAGTAGTAGTTACTCCTTGAGTATATAAAGGGATGCATACTCTTCTCTTCCTCCGATGTGGGACAACTCACATGTGGGTAACACATGGGCACTTCAACATTTTAAAATTAATTTTATTCTATTGATTTGCTTAATTAATTTAACCCATATTTAATTTTGCTTCATATGTTTTTTTCATTGATGCTTCTCATTTCTACTACAATAGTCTTTGATGTCCAATTATTTTCTCATATGTTTTTCCAAAAATTCTTATAATTCCGTGCTTAGCACGGGTATGTACTTAGTACTAACTTTATTTTAACATTTAGATATTGTTTATGATCTTCACATGTTTTCTATTAATTAATTTTTTTTATTAATTTTGGTCTCGATTTATTTTCTACTAATTTTAGTTTAATATTTGTCAAAATGGCTTAAAATAAAGTAATACACCATCTCAATGATTTAATTTTTAAAATTTTCGTGAATATTTTTATGAGAATATTAATAGATAACAGAAGAATTAAGTAATCTAAAAAGAAAAATACATTTAAAAATATGATAAAATTAGTAAATACTCCAAATTAGAGTGCTGTAGAATGACACATGATGTTTCTCAAACTTATTGAATAAATACTTCATTTGTCAATGTGTTATGTTTATTATTAATATATCAACTATACGTAATTAAAAATTATAAAAAATTAAAATTATGAAAACATGTGATTAAATGATGCAAATAAAATTTTAATTGACTATATATCTTCTTAAACATTAGCCATAATATATATAATATAAATTTAAATTATAAATTATGACAATGCAATAATTCGGAACTAAAAAGTAACTTAAAGTCTAAAATATTGTATTGTATATATATAAAAAAGTTCGAATCTTAGCACTAGTTGAAAACTGAAATTTTTTGCTAAGTTACACGCATGAAACTAAAATCTTAACACTAGTAGACACAGTTTGCACTTGCTTAGGCCAGTCGTGGATATATGTTTGCTAAGTTACACGCATGAAACTTTTGTGTGCATACATGTATTCCTAATGCTCATGGAGCTTTACTTGAATATGGAATTAAGTGTTATGTACGTAATTAATTTATTTTGGTCACGAAAACTTGCTATTACTTGAACAAACGATGATTAAATTGTGCAACGATTTGTGTAAGTGTCCAACCTAACCAAGCTGATGGATGTACCTCGGCCCAATGATATGTTATATATACTTTATCACACGACACATCACCTTACATAAGAATTCTTTAGGCTAGAAATTGTGGGTGTTTCACTGCACACACCCTTTTCAACTCCCTTTCAAAAAACGCCCTTTTAAACTCTAGAGTTATTTAATTCCACTTAATATGAGGGATAGTTAAAATCTGAATTCGTAATCTTTTGTCACGTTGGCTTCTGATAAGCATGCACTTATCAATTGGAAATAATACCCACATGTGATCCCACATCGAGAAATAAGAGAGAGGTTGACTAACATATAAACTTAATGAAGTACTCTTCTTAATACCAATTGGTTTTTAAATGGAACCTCGTCTGATTTTTGTGTAGCCAACCCTTCTCTTATGCAGGTCTTGTTGACTGTCGTGTACAAGCCCCTTAACAAATTTTTCATTACCACACCTTGTGTTTTACAGTTACACTCCTCAGAATGTTCCTGATAAACCAAGCATCAAACTATCCTTTCCCCATCTAACAAGATCACTTTTTCTTTAAAAATATACTTAAATTGGAATTTAAGGCATTCCATTTGTTTTCATCTATATAATCAAATCATTTATTCAAAAACATCCCCATCAGAAAACTATCCATAAATCAAAATCTTGCCTACACTTTTTCCCTTAACAATTCCAATACATCAAACCTCCATGTCTTCCGAGGCAGTAAACCCAAACCCACCTTCAATTAAAGGCGAGAGGCAGACGCACATGGACCGCGAGGTCAGAGACATGATCTCTGCGCTAACCTCTCGCCTGACCAACCTTCATCAAATCCGCAAGCAGGGTGCAAGTGCACCCCACTCGGAAGATGATGATGAACACGGGGTTAGAATCATAACGATAGAAGGGACTAATACGGGGGCTACTATGAGGGGTGAATTGTCGAATCATCATCATGAGATACAAGATCAATACAATGAATCATCTGGTGATGATCAACCAGCTGGTGGGTTGGGCACTTATGTGAACAGCAACTTCCAAGCTGTTAACAGTTCGATTGTGCTCGATGCTACTTACGACAGTAATGATCCGGGTGTTCATGTGGAAATAGAGGATGTAATGGATAGCCATGGTTATAAGACTGAGAAGTATGGGAGAAAAGGGTTGAGAAAGGGGAAGGAGCCTGCTTATGGCAACCCAAATTCAGGCTTTTCTGATTGATATTAAATGATATAAGTTAATATTAGTTTTATTTAATTTAATTCCTATGTTTTCTGGCTTTGATGTGTAAGAATATATAATATGGTTAAGTCTTTTGGAAAAGTATAATAAGAATATGAGGATGTATTTCACAATGGGCCGGGTCTATTGGGTTTTTATGCACTTCTCTACCTGTTTTGAGAGTTGCATCTTTAAGTTCACAATAATGATGATGATGATATCTAGTTTTTTCTTTGAGTTTAAGTCTAATTTTTAGTGATTACAAGGATCAAAACATATGTTTCTAAGAACAATTTGAAAGATTAACAAAGCAGTGCTATATGAACAATATTGCAAAAAAAAAGTTGTATTACCATATGGCGACCGTATTGTAAATGTTTCTGAATGTACCGCGACCGAAATATTGACTGCATTGACTGAATCATCTATATTGGCCTTGAAATCCGTTTTGAGATTGTTACTGTGGCATGATCAAAACCGTAGTTTTGCACTATGATGCAAATTGTAGCAATTCGTTGTAAGTATAGACTTACAAAAAAAGGGAGATGGGACGAGAAAGAAAGAACACCGAACACAACACACAAAGCATGAACTAATGCAAAATAAGCAAGATAAGTGTTTCATGGTACCTTAATGTACCCCTCCCAAATCAATAGATATGTATTTCTTAATAATGATTCGACAATTACAAGAACGAAACTCACACTCAAACTCCCCCTCTAAAGTCTGATTGACTCGTAGTCGTAGAGTTTTTAACTCATTAAAACACTCTTGCACTCCTAAAGGTTGAATAACCCCTAAGGCCTAAACAATGTGTTTTATTTTTTCTCATACTCTTCTTCTGACCCAAAACTCCCTAAAAAAAGATCAAAAGGGTCAAAGACGACCAACAAATAAATCCTCAAGAACTTGTTGCACATATACTACATAATTTAATATTGAAACCCCTAATTTTTGGGTCATTGTACGGTCGAACATGTTGCACATACTCAGAACCTCCCCTGCCACTCGGTCAAGTAGCCCCTTGTTCGAGCACTTACTTGCTTCATCTTCATGGCAAACAAGAACATTTCCCACTAAGTGCCCAAACATAACACAATTGGTATGTTTTTCATTGCTGAATACAATAAATGTAGTGTTCAAATAAGCCTAAAAGCTCTGTTCTAATTTTACACCAAGGACATTTTAAACTTATTATTGATGTCTTTTACATTTATACTTTAAAAAACGTTTGATTTCTACGTTCGTTTATGTGAAAATCTTGAACTTCTCTCAACAAAAACTGTCTGTTGAAAAGCATACTGATGATCTCATGATAAACAGGAGGAATTGCAGTCACTCGATAAAGTTCAGCCTACTTCTGGGTGCTGCAAAGAGTATGTATGGCTCATTGACTGCATCGTTTAACTAATTTTTCATTAACAACGTCTTCATGTTATCATTTTTTGCTTGTTTTCAATCGTCAAATTATTAATCCGAGTCTTTTTTGTTCGATGTAACGCTTACAGAATCAATGACTTCATTGCAACAAAACAAGATCCCTTGATTGCTGTGTATGTTTACTTCTTATATGTTAGTTTCTTGCGCTTTTGTTGAGTATTGACATGGAATTGAATATACTCTCCTGGTATTATGTGCAGAAATCAGAAGCCTAATCAGTCAAAGTCTTCGCGTTCGTGTTCATGTTCATGTTCGTGTATGAAAATTAGGTATTTTTCTTCGTTTTCTTTGTGATGTGATTATGTATGTATAGTAAGTATAGAGTGTGCTATGGATGTTGCGAGTGTTGGTTAGAGTTTCTTTGTTTTAGAATCGTACCCACGTAAAAAAGTATGGTGTCAACAACGTTAGTATCACATCGAGTTTTGCAATGAATTTTGTTTGCAAGACTCACATCGGTGAATTGAGATAAATGATGAGTCCTGCATGCAGTCTTGATTAAAAACCAACTGCAAGAATCTTGAGATGGAGGCCATGGGGCAAGTGTAAAACTAGAAAGAAGCTTACGAGTCGGAATAAATACAGAAGTTGATAAAAGTTAGTAAAAATCTGATGTGACGGAGTCTAAAGATTGGATTTTAAGTCTAGAATACTCACACCCTAGATATCGTTCTCATAGCTAAAAGGCGGAAATGAAGGGAAAATCTACGCATTACAAGTGAAAACTTGATTTACTTTTTACGGCACATATAGATAGAAGGATTTCAAAATTCTTTCTAAATAAGGTGCTAGTGAGAAAACATGAAATCCATGAATTCTCTGAACGACGCTTTGCTATACTTATATCCTAAATACTAGTACAGGATGGGCCGAACAGGGCCGAACCCTATCTTTGCTTATGTATAAAACAAACTCGATGTCATTTTTCAATCAAATGTTACACAATGCAATTTTGATGAAGAAAAGGATTTACCGAACCTCTTTTAGAGACCTGATATCGGTAGTATGGCCAGGAAAAAATCGTGTTGTAAGTCATCGTGGATTTGGTGTTTCAGTGGATGCTGTCGATCAAAGAACAAACAACAGCAGCAAGCACGAAAAAACCGGTGCAGCACGAGCTCAAGGGAGAGTTGTTGCTGTCCTAAATGTTGTGCCATAAAAGGTTGTTCATGCTTCAATCAGAATTGCTGTTCTTTTAAGTTTTGCTCTATAAATTGTTGTAAGGTAAAGCTTTGTCCTGATTGTGTGAGATGTTGTTGTGGTTCATGCTGCCTCTGAACAATTTATGGACCTTTAATTTATTCATGCATATTTCGAAGTTAATTATTGTAGGGCCATTATTTGTATCCCTTTGTAGATATCTCAAAGGGATTGCAACAATTTTGTGTGACCTTCTCCATTATGTAGATTATTGAGTCTACTTTTTTTCCTTTCTTAGTTCAATCTTACTATATGTATTACGCTGACGGTTGACGCCCTAAATATGTTATATGCTCTAACACATCCCCTCATATGAAAGTCCTTTGGACTTGAATTTAAAGGGTGGTTGAGATTCGAATGACTTCTTGTCACGCTGGCTAGTGCTGTTCTTGATAATTTTTGGGCCTTAGGCAAAAAATATAAAAGGGCCTTTATATAAGTGAAGTTTCGATTATTTTTTTCCATTATGTAGTTCAGTACTCATGCGCTTAACTGAGAAAACTAAAGCTACGAGTTCGATCCTTGCTACAAGCTACTTACGCAAATACTAATTCTTAATTATAAGAATAAACTCAATTTGGCCTCTTCATGAGCTGGACTCTAGGCGGTTGAACTTCAAAACTACCTTCAAAAACGACCTTGACGCTTGCTTCTGATACCTTGTCAAGGAACCAAACTCGACTAAAAGCTTAAGCTCCAGGATATACTCTAACGTACAATTTGTGTGGACGCGAGAGGTGATTCAATTTATTTGGGTTTTATATTAATGCTCTCAAACTCAATATAATTTAATTCTTTTCACCACTGACTGTTGAAATGTGACTCTTCCTCTTGATTGTATAGTATTTGAGTATATTGGTATGGAGTGTGGGAGAATGACTTGTAGCATGAACAAGGTGGAGCGAATGATGGTGCAAAGCATGATGTGAAACTTGGTAAGAAAGGAGCTTAGGTATGTGTGAAGGTTGCTGCATAAGAAGTTAAGAACTAAGAACACAACTCTAGAGAGTTGTTACTTGTTACCCTGAAATGCTCCAACGAGCTCAATATGTATGGCTCGATTCTCGAATGAGCTCAAGATGGCTCGACTCTCGAACGAGCTCAACACGCTAATGCTATTGGTTTGTTCCGCATCATTATGCCAGCTGTTTCGCATGGTTTAAGGTCCTAATGAGTTCACCTTAAAAATTAAATAATCAGTAAAAATCAGTTTTTCAATTAACAAAAATTAGTTACAATCATTAAAAATCAGTTTTAATCAGACGCAATTCGGTTAATTTATAACTAAAAAGGAGTTAGCCATTTACAATCATGAAAAACCAATTACAATCGGCGAAAATCAGTTTCAATCAGTAAAAATCTAACTTAGAGAGTGAAAATCAATTAAAATTAGAAAAAATCATGTAAACTAAATAGGGCGTTAGTTTACTCTTTTTATCTTTCCCCTTGTTTCCATATATACTATAAATATCATTCATTAATCACAAATTGTAGTTAGATGGAGAGACTACAATTCTTCGAGAGCTAGGTTTAATAAGAGAAAGTTTGGGCATTTCAAATTCTCCTAGAAATGCAATTGTGAGTAACGTATTAATTGTAGTTAGATGGAGGGACTACAATTCTTCGAGAGCTAGGTTTAACAATAGTATGTAGGTTGGAATTACAATATTCATTGCAATTTGGAGAACACAAAAACTTGGACGAGACCATTGTAAGTTAAGATGAAATGTGGGCCCGCTTATTTCACGCGCGTGTAACAACATTTTTTTTTTTTGGGTATTTATCAATTTTGACCTTAAACGTATCAATTTTGAAAATTAATGTCTTTAAAGTCAAAATTGATACTTTTTAAGATTAAAATTGAAAAATGACCAAAAAATGAAAAAAATGCCCAGGTTGTTACACGCGCGAATTAGGCCACTCCAAATTGATGGTCTCATTATGAGACCGTCTCGTCCAAAACTAGTTGTTTGGATAAAATAGGAAATTAGCCAATTTTTTATCACAACTAATTTTGAATTTCATGATTTTCTTAAAATTCTAATTAATGACAAATAATTATCTACTTCCATTTGAATATTAGCAACAAATAGATGATATTTTTACACTTGTAAAAGGTACATTGTTTCTCTACTGGTTTTACGCGAAAAAAAAAGGGTACATTGTTTCTTGAGGCTCCCACGTTATGTATTGAAGCATAATAATAATAATAGCTATAAAGCTGATATAATAATAAGTTTATAAAAGACTTAATGCAACCATCAACATAATAAATAGATCGGCCTACAAAAATATCACAAAATTGTAACTTTTGCAAACCATCAACCTTAATAGCGGGATCTTTAAAACAAGCTACAATTAAAATATTAAAATCCTTGGAAGTGTGAAAACCACTTATTTATCATATGTTAGTGCACATTCATTATTCATTAATACTCAATAATTTGATGTACTATTCCTATGCATTTGAAAATAAGCATTTCATTTTAAATTATAGATTTTAATTATAAAATTATTAATGAAAAATTTAAAAATGACAAAGTTTAAAAAGTCATTTTCAAATCCTCTTTTTTAACAACTTTTTATGATAATGGTGAATTTGACTCAAATTCAAATTTGAATTTTTTTTTATATATACCAAATACCAAATTTATGTCAAATCTATATTTTCAAATAAAATCATTATTTCCAAACAAAGCCTAAAAGAAAATTAAGTTTATACACTTAACAAAATATCTTAGTAACATGATCATAAACAAGAATTTGTGAGCTAAAATACCAAGGCTCAGATGGGTATCACTTTTCACAACTATGGGATCCTCGATACTATCATTACGTAGGAATGTCAAAATTTCACGTTATTGACTTTTGATTTGGGCTTGTTCAAGCCTGGTTCTCGAATGGTATAGTTTAACTCAGTTTGATTCAATTTTATTTTGCAGTTTCCAATAAATCAGCTCATAGCTATCGCTAGCTAGAGCCACTTCAAGTGTGAAGTGTAATATTAATGAGATTTTTATACAAACCCACGTATTCGGTATAATTGCTGAAAATAAACTCAACTATGTTTATTTAGAATTTGTTTCGTCACAAATAAGCTTTAAATATGATTATAAATAGTTGGATTTATTTTTAGCAAACAAATTTAATATGTGGGTTTATTCTTATAATCCAACAACAGCTTCAACAAATACAAATACACAGGCTCACGGACAAGTAACAGATACAACTGTTTACCAAGTCGAACATTACGAACCCTGCAAACTTAGAAGTTGGAAGAACATGAATTGCAGGACCATATACAAAAAAATTCTTATAGCAGTAAATCTGCAGGAAGAATCGAATAAACAAAACCAAAACATAAGTACCTGATATCTATGTCCTTTGGTATTATTTCCTAACTTGAGGGATGCAAAACACTGTCCCAGAGACCATAATCATAAGAATTACGAGTGCTCCAAAATTAGTTCGGCTAAGATATTACACAGCAAAAAGCATATTATCAAGACGACACCATCTTTGCGCCCATTCCTCGCAACAGACTGGTCTCACACACTCAGAAGTGTGTCTCGCCTATTCACTTATGACTTGACAATGCAAATCTTGATAACAGAAGCAGCTCCGATACGATGAAGAGCCACAATAGCATCACCCGGCTGACACAATCCCCTTTCAGTTGCTTTTTTCAGTGCTGCCTCCAGAATAACTTCAGTCGACTCTGAGTCAGTGGCCTTGGCAGAACCCTCAGCTAATTGAGGGATTAGACCCCTGTATACAAGACTATGCCTTGCTGGGGTCTCATCACTGCAGGTCCAATCAAAGTTATCAGTAGTCAAAACAGGGACAACTACTGACAAAATTGGTACAGCTGGCCTATACTTGGCAACCAATTTGGCAGTGGTCCCACCACGTGTCATCACAACGATGAGCTTTGCCTTGGCTTTGTTAGCAGTTCGGACAGCCGAAGATGCAAGACTCTCCAGTGGACTCATGGGTAGAGGAGTAGCTTTTATCATCTCTTTAAAGATAGCACCATAATCGAGGGAAGATTCTGCCTCAATACATATACGGGCCATGATCTTGACAGCAAGCTCTGGATAAGCCCCTGCGGCACTTTCACCACTAAGCATGACACAATCAGTTCCATCAAGAACAGCATTGGCAACATCAGTGGCCTCAGCACGAGTGGGCCTAGGAGATTTAATCATGGATTCAAGCATCTGTGTTGCAGTTACCACTGGTTTCCCTGCAAGATTACACTTATAAATCATCATCTTTTGTGCGAGGAAAATTTTCTCAACTGGGATCTCCATCCCCAGATCACCACGCGCAACCATAAACGAGTCAGTCTCTCGTAGAATCTCATCAAAGTTGATCACTCCCTCCTGGTTCTCAACCTGAACAAATTCCACAGACCAAAGTGATACCTTCAGTTAAAAATGGGGCGTTCAGAGTGAATGAATTAACAAATAACAATATCAAAGTTTGATCATCTTTTATTATTTTAATTCCGATAGAAGAGAGGATAGGAGAGGAGAGAAGATGAGAGAAGAGGAGAGAGGAAGGGGAAGGGGAAGGGGAAGGCAAAGGGTAAAGGGAAGGGAAAGGCAGAGGGGAAAGGGAAGGGAGTGTAGGTACACAGCTTTGCCTTCCATGATGTAATAGGGTCCAAAACAGGAGCAAGGCCACAATTATCTTACCTTTGACATCAGCTGTATATGTTTGGCATGAGGACCAAGAACCTTCCGGACATGAACAAGATCAGAGCCCTTCCGTACAAAAGACAGGGCAATCATATCAATGTTGTTGGGTACACCCCACTGCAATATGTCTTCCATATCCTTCTCTGTCAGGGTAGGTAGATCAACCACGACACCAGGAAGGTTTACATTTTTTCTCTCGCTCAAAACTGCAGTATTTTCACATCGGCACTTCACAGTTCCCGCATCTGGATCACAGGATAAAACTGTGAGGGTGATCGTACCATCAGCACACAAGATAACGTTCCCTGGTTTCAGGTCCACAGCCAGCTTTTTATAGCTCATAGTAATCATCTCAGAGTCTCCCTTGATGGAGTAATCAGTGCTTACGGTTATTTCCTTCCCTTCAATAAGTTGGATGGGCTTACCATCCTTCAGAAATCCAGTACGAATTTCTGGTCCCTGAAACAGAAACTCACATTACTTTTCAGAAAAGAAAATGTCAATATAATTAGGAAGCAAATTAAAAAAAATGAAGGATCAAACAACCCAACAACACTACATATATAAAAGCAATATCCAGCAGAACTAAAAATGTAATTCGGAGATATTTGTTATGAAAAACGGAAATACAATGAAAAAGGAAAAGGATAAGGGGAAATGAGAACTATATTTATTATAGTTATAACTTGTTTGGATTAGACAATAAAAATATACACGAAACAATTACTCTCATTTTCTATCCTTTCCCTACCATTTCTGCTCAGAATCGTTCTCTCCTCCCCAATTTTGCTCACAATCAACAACTGCTTTCTTATCATAGATTTCACCATTGCTTACTGTCACCATTATCACCACTAACATGCAACTATTGCCAGTTTTCCATTTCTCACTCCTAAACATCATCAATGGAGCAGCATTTCTGCCTTTTTCCAATTTCAGACCAAGCAAAACACCTTGCAACATTCATATTTCCAAACTCAAACTTTTCCAATTTCAGATGAAACTTTCCAATTAATATCTCCAATAGTAATATTTGGTTGTTGCGTCCATTCAATTAAATTTGTCTCTGAAAAGTAATTTGTTAAAGAAATTAGGTATACTATTCAAGAAAAACGGAAATGTTGTTTAAGAATACACCCAATTAGGGACATACTCTCTCCTATTCTCTTTACTTATCCCATTTGGTTTTGGCACATTTGTCAATGCACGTTTTCAATCTTAAGTGTCTCTAATTGTGCTAGAGTAAAATCATAAAAAGTTGATATTAATAAAATTTACAATAAGATGAATTAAACAAGATCCCACATGATTATGTTGTAACCTATAGATTAAGAACAAATCACATAGTAAGAACAAATCACATAGTAAGAGTGATTGATGAATAGTGTTGAAAAGCAAATGGGACAAATAAAGCGAATAGGAGGGAGTAATTTCCAAAATTTGCAATTATGAAAAAAAAATGATGGCTGGAACTGTGCAATTAAAAGAGTTTCAATCCATAGCAATTTTGAGAACAAAATGAAGGCAGTAACCTGTTATTAAAAGAGGTTGTGTGTGGTTGAGAATAGAGAATGATAGTGAGGGTCAAGAAACGTTATGTGTGGTTGCAATCATAGCTATGATGGAGATAACGTTACCGAAAGGTAGGATAAGTTGGCTCGCTGCTGAGCCAGTGAAGAGAGGAAATGGATGTTGTAATGTTTTGGTGGAGATACACAGATGAACATGAAAACGAATCTTCGAAAAATGTGTTTTGTTACAACCTTCGATAATTGTGTTCTGTTGCAGCTCAATTTAGAGTGTTAACGATCAAAATAGGATACGTTAAACACTCAAGCAAATGAATGGTTTATTCAAGTCCAAAAACATATTTTAATGGATTGGGTTTATTGATTCCATTACAAAGACTCTAAATTTCCACAACAAGCAGCCACTAAATGTTTCTAATTCTTGCTATATCCATTATTCTCAATATATAGAATGATATGCAAGCAAGTTACTTAAAGCACCCAAAAAACAAGACATCTTAGGTTTAATTCTAGAGATGTTTCATAGAATTCACTTTATGTTCTACCCAAACACAAAATAGCTTGAGCAAAAGCCATCCAGAGTGTTGCATTTAGACAAAATGGACTTGCTTTATAATAATTTTATCAAAACGACGGCATGAGCATAAGAAGACCCTAACGAATCCAAAAATAAATGAATTGAACAGTAAAATGAATTATTCAGTAAAATGAAGAGAATATGATTTCAATTGAGACTAGAACGCTATGATATGATCTCTAAGCATAGCAGGTTTTAAATTCCAAATTAATAAGTATAACAAAGTAGTTCCCAAGAAACAGAAATGACCTTGGTGTCAAGCATAACAGCACATAAGATCTGAGTATTTTGCATAGCAATCTTGAGATTGTCAAGAGTCTCTTGATGGTACTCGTGAGTACCATGTGAGAAGTTAAACCGAGCAACATTCATACCCGCTCGAAGCAGCTTTTCCAACATGGGCACCGACCGAGAAGCCGGCCCTAAAGTACATACTATCTTCGTCTTCGGAACTCTCCCATCGTTTGGTTGCTCCTTCAGTATTCCTTCGATATCAATGTTTGCCATCGTTTACTGCAAAAACATCAACAATTACAAAAATAATCTTTAGCAATAATCTTTAGCAATCAGTCAATTTGCAGATCCACAAACACAAAAATTACCAGATATAACGAATCAATCAAAAAAAGACCAGATAGATAAATAGATCAATAGATCGATAGATCGCTCGAACCGAAAAGAAAAAATGATGGAAAAAGTGGATGGCGATCAACCGAATAGAAACAAAAAATTACAATACTTGAATGAATCCAGTCAAAGCCAAAATCGAAAATTTATAGAGAAAAAGGCAAGAAAAAAATTGTTCACCAGGAAGAAGAAAAGATTCAAAAACCCTAGACCGCAACTGGGATTTGGGGAAAAGTCAGTGGGCGAACAAAAATGACGACCACGAGGTTCACGACTCAGCTTTTTAGGTTGAAAAAGGGATGGAAATGCCGAATTGGAAGCCGGGTTATTTTAGCAATGAAAGAATCAATTCAACACCATAATTTCTAGAAGTACTTATAGTACTTATTATGCAAGACACTAACTTTGGATTATAGCAAATTCGTCCTTGTATATTATATTTCTCTTGCAAAATTGTAACTAGAGGTGTTCAACGGAGCGGGTCAACTCAATAGGTTAAGAGATGGGTCACATTTTTGTGTAGAGGGTTGGGCGGGTCGAATAATTATAGAAATTGGCTATATAAAATATTTTACCACTTTTTTTTTGTATTTTTATATAATATTGTTATATTCATAGTTACGTTGAATGGACCTAATGGTTCATAAAGAATAATCCAACATATTTGAGATTTTCCTTCAATAATCTCACATATTGATTAACCATAAATAATCCCAACTTTAAGGGGTATTTGCCTAGAGTTTGAGTAACCCGATGGCCAGGGCCGGCCCTTAGGCAGGGCGAGCTGGGCCCATGCCCAGGGCCCACTCAAAAAATAAGAAGTGCGAAATGTTGTAGATAAGTTTTGAACTCCGGCCATTTCACAAGTTTACGAAGTACTCAACCACTATACTGCTTTGCTATATTATATCTAAAATGTTGAAATCTATTTAATGATACTTTCCTTTGTCGGCTACTATTCTACATGAATATCACTACATCAATTGATTTTATTTTTGTAACATGAATTTTAATGCAAATAACTTATAACTAAAGTTTTATTTTATATGTTCCAATGTGAATCAATAATGCTTTCAAAGGTTTGATTGAAATCATTGATAACATGAATTTTAAATATATAGTATTCTCGTTTGTTTCTATCATGACCGGTATTCATAGATTTGATATTCATAGATATTCATGTTATAATTGATTTTAAATTTTTAAAATAACATGTCTATATCACATGGTTCATAATAGATTTTAAAATATTATTAGTCAGTCGTTGACTCGTTTGATTATAAAAACTAAAGTATAAAAAAAAAGAGAAAGTATATAGTTAGGGGGCTCAAAATTTATTTTTCGCCCCGGGCCTTTAAAAACTATGGACCGGCCCTGCCGATGGCCTACTATAGTAGGTAATTCACCAAAAAAATAAACTGAAAATTAATTTAAAATTAGAGAAAAATTTTAAAATTTTAAAAAAAAATTCTAAATAATAAAAAAATCATAAATTTTTTTTGAATATTTTTTTAACATTTTTTCGACATTTTATTTTAATTTATCTTTTTTTAAAAAAAATAAACATTGTTATAACAAGTTATCCGGTTACCGGGTTTACTCTAGGAAAATATCCCTCAAAGTTGGGATTATTCATGGTTAATCAGTAGATGAGATTGTTGTAGAAAAATTACGAATAAGATTATTCTAGATAATTTTTCCTAAAAATAAATATTTTATAAACTTTAAAAAAGGGTCAAGGTGGGTCATATTTAAACGGGCTTGATCCGCTCCGACCTGTTTTACATTTGACATGATCCGCCCCGACCCGACCCATTGAACACCTCTTATTGTAACTAGCTAGTAGCTACTTACAAACTCGTTGTCGGGATCGGTCCTGAGATTTAAAGGATTGGGACAAAATATTAATTATGGACTTCTAATTACTAATTATAGGTCTATTAAATATTAAAGTGTTATTTTCTAATTTTTGGATGGACTCGTGATTCAAACCGCTCTTGCCCCTTTATAGAGCTGACCCTTCTCGTCGCATGTGCTTTATTTGAATTACAATATTATAATACTCATTACATATAAATAAATTGATTACTACATTATAAAAGATTTTTGTTGTGCTACCAAGAGAAAAAGATTTTTGTATTTATATAAACTAGTTACATATTTTCATTTCTTGATTATAAGCATCAATAACTATTTATATTTATTATATTTTCTTGATCATAAACATCAATAATTAAAACTATTTTTGATTACAAACATCAAGAAACTAAAATATTCCTCAAACTGACCTAGAAATTTGATTGAACACAATGCGATCGAGACGCCACTGATCGAACTCGTTTTTTAAAATTGATGGATATTTTCGAGTTATAAGTAACTATTTTTAGTCAATTTTTATTTTTATTTCGAGCTATAGTTAATCAAAAATATATAGTTACACAATAGATGGCAGTTTCTGGTGTAACATGCCATCATGTTCATGCAACAACAATAAATAGTAAAGGTACTAAGGTAGTCATAATGAATTTGCTCATGAATATTATAGCGAAGCTAGATATGCTATGGACTATGATCTTGTTGTGAACCCAATGGTTGGTTCGACTAACTGGGAAAACAACACAATACCCACAACCTGATCCACCTCCGTACAAAAAGTTTCTATAGTAGGCATTTAAAGAAAAAAAGAGTAGAATGAAACTTGGTGTGAAGAAATCCAAGAAAAGGGTCAGATCTAGTCCTAATTTAGTAGGAAGGAAAGTTGGAGAAAAAAAAATAAAATATTCAATATGTAAGCAATCAGGGTATAACAAGAAAAATGCAAGAATCCTCACTTAATTCACCATATTGTTTATGTGTGTTGTGGTGATTTAATTTTGTTAATGATGTACTTATATGGAGGCTCATACATCATTCAAGAATTCTCACTTAACTCACCATCAGAGCACATTAACACCAACAATAAACATTACATTGAACAAGAGTGCTCGAACGAGCCTTAGTAGTGCTCAAACGATAAACATCACATTAAAACCCTTTTAATGCATAATCAAAATTTACAATTATCATAGCAATCAAAACAGAAATAATGCAACCTTTCAATGCCATCAACGTACCAAAACTGACCAAAAAGTAATCCTAGGAAGAGTGCTCGAACGAGCCTTAGTAGTGCTCGAACGAGCAGACAGTTCAAGTCCTTCTGATGAATTCCGCACAACATGCTCGAACAAGCACTCCACTTTCTCGAATAAGCAACAACTGCTACTACTTTGTTTTGTCTTCATGCGTTGCCTCGAGCGAACAACCACCCTTTCATGCCTTGTTTCGTTTAAGGCATGGTTCGACACCCTTTGAAGAGCCCCTTGTTGCCTTGATTAAAGCCTTCTGGCTTTCCCCAACGCATCCCATACGTTCTATGTTCAACACACTCAATGCACTCAATTCCCTCGCACCCTCATTGTTGTTCACAACGTGACGTACCTTGTCTTGAGTCATCGAGTCACACATAAATATTATGACACTTGAACTAACAATCTCTAATGGACAAAACGTCGGATCATGTCTACATCCAGATCTCATCATTAGACCGCTCAATTATATAGATGTCTATTTTACCCCTATTTTGTCCTATTACATATCTCTTCAGCTTTTACATCATTTTTAAAAGTTACAAATTACAATGATTCTATCTTAAAAAAATTACAATAATTCTTTAACACAAGAATACTTTTTTTAGTTTTTACGCAAAATTTTTATTTATTTATTTAGAACTAAAACAAAACAAAGGAAATAACATGTTCTAGTGTTCTAAATGATCACATTCATATCTAATCATAGGAAAATTCTAAGAAATGCAACAAATTATTCATGATAAGAAATGCTTTTATTATTTTCTTATACTTCATAATAATATTCAAAACTATGTACATATTTCGCATAAGCCAAAATCACATTTTGGGGAAGGAGGATTCATATTGCTAGTATAGGAAACTATGCCATTTTTTCCTAAACAAACCATCAATTCTAACACCCTCTTTTTATCATCTTTACCATTTTTCGATCACCAACTTTTCACTCCAAATTTCCTTTTTCCTTTTTCATTTATTATTTTTTTTTTCATTTTTTATATCTAAACTCTCCTTTACTCCAAATTTCCCTTCATTAGTGCCTCAAATTTTGTACAATTGACACGAAAATCACCCAACATTTTCTTATGTCACACAAACCATCATCTTAAATTCCTTTTTAATGTCGTGTAGCAAATTCAAAGTGATAATACCCGTTTTCATCAAAGCTCCGCAAAGCAACTTCCGGACCTAGCAAGAACTGGGGGCCTCTGCTCCACCAATTCCCGGGTCGGGCTAGCGGGTGTAGACCGAAGCCCACCCCGGGAACAATCAAGGCTCCGACGGAGAATATGACGCATCGCTGAAATAAGATGAATGGTCGGATTACCGCCAGCTGGCGGGGAAGACGAACGGAAGCTTCTACAAACATCTAGAAGACGGTTAAGAGCTTCTTCAGTGCTAATGAGCTTCTCGGAGCGAATAACCTCGTTTTTAACAGCTTCGGAGCAAAGCCCACAAACCCATTTACCCATATAACCTTGTCGGATCCTCTCAATGTAAGCAAGGGTACATTCCTCCGTTAAACCACAACATTCACATTTTATGAATTGGACTTCATTTTGTGCTTGAATCGAAGCTGCTGATGATGAAGATTCTTGTTGGGTTATCATTTGTTCGCTCATCATCGTCGACATTTTTTAATTCCTGCAAAAATTTTTACAATATCAAGATCAAATAAATCAGATTAATCCGAATCCCTTGAAGATTTTTTTGGGATTAAAATTAATTTTACAAAGAAAAGACCCAGACAAAATAGGGTGTAAACTGTTTGGTAGAAACAGGGTTTTAAGAAAGAAAACAAATCAAAACAGAAAAATTAGGTAAAAATAACAGAAAACTACAGTGAATCAACAGCAAGTACTGATTAATTCCCGAATTTCAAGGAGAGAAATCAGGTAGAAATAATGACTGGATTTACTAAATTTTGAACAAAAGAAAATAAAATTGATTGAAGAACCCATTGAAATCCATTTTAAGATTAAATTTGGTAAAATGGTATGTTTTCATTCAACCCTCTTCAAGTGATGATTGAGAGATCCAAGCAATTAACATATGAAAATTCAATGGTAAACCAGAGTGGTTGAATTATTGCAACATAGAAGATAGAGATTATACCTGGATAGGATAAGAACAAGTAGATGAATTTCAAAGTAGTTAGAATTTGTGGGTTTTGATGGGAAAATATGAATTAAAAACAGAAAAATTCAATGCTATCTCTCTTTCTCCCACTCTCCTTCAACTTTCTCTTCGTCACAAAGGAAACATTCAAATTTTAAGAACATTATACAAACTGGAAACTCCAAATGAATTCAATCAAATTAGTGAATGACTTTAAAGGGATTATTGGAAAGAAAAAACATATGGAGTATAAATTTATCAGTTGATTAGAGAAAGATGAAATTGAAAAGGGTATAGAGAGAATTTAACTAGAGAGAGAAAATAGAGGATGAGAGAGAAGAAGGGGGGTGATTAAGGGGGTAATGAAGCTGCTTTTATTGATGGAGGGCAAAGAAACGGTCCAATCATTGAGGATCAAAAAATATTTTTTAAGTGTACAACTGGTAGTCCAATAAAAATATATTGCGATTATTAATACTTTTATTATTCATTTTTCAAGCTCATTTTGCATATTGCGAGTTTGCGACCAACATATAAGGAAAAATATAGCCAATTGTAATCTTATTTGAATATTTTAATTGCATATTTTCATACTACCTCCTATTCATAGAGAATGAGACATTTTTTTGACACTATGTACTTATCACTCTTAATTTGTATTTTATTCTTAATCTATAGATTAGAACATAGTCAAGTGAGATCTTGTTTGATTCGTCTCAATGCAAAGCTTATTAATATTCACTTTTTATAATATTTCGTTATGTATAATAAGAGATATTAAGCATTGAATACGTGCATTGAATTGTGTGAAAAAACAAATGTCTCATTCTCTATAAATAAGGGTAATATTTATTTACTTTTTATAATTTTTAGATTTGTATATATTTCAATATATAAATAATTAAAATAACATATTTAATTGCGTAAAAACTCAAATATAACCGGCACAGTGGAATGGAGGAAGTATGATATGATTAGGTGGAAATTTTGTAATTTAATTTATCTTTTTTTATTTTAGTTTTATTTACTTTTTTTGTCTTAATATGATGATTAATTCGTTCAAAAAAAATAAAAAAAAATATGATGATTAATTTTCAGCTTAATTTATAATAAAACTTTTTTGAAGGTTATAGGTGTAATAAGCTATTATTAATAGTTACTTCTATATTTTTTGTACATCAAGATTTGTATTAGATATTATATTATGAGATGGACCTACATAATCAGCTTATTTCATTAGTGATCTTTTTTTAAAAAAATTAATGTGATAATTGGTCGTTTATTATATGTGACCATTTTAAGGCTATAATAGATTAGTTTTAAATCGTAAATGTAAAATTAAACTAACTTAATAGAGATGGTCTCAACGTGAGATCGTCTCATTTGAAAATTTATCTGATTTTTAACAGTTTTAAATTACTTATTACATCATTATCTTTTAGTTAAAGATAATCATATAAAAGTCTACTTTATCTTTATACTAATTCTATGATTTTTAAATTTTTTTATTTATTCACTCAAACATATCACAAATACGCATATGGTGAAAATGTAGCAAGAAATAAGGAGGGAAGAAGATAAATCTACATGACTACATCAGCTCATAATTGATAACTAATTATAATTCTAGATAGTTCTTGTGGTGGACTTGGTCTAGCATAATATGAATCAAACTCAAGGCTATAATTGAACAAAGGTGCGAGAATATACCACTTTGTTATGTAGGATCATTTGTTTGATCCTTGTTGCCCATAAGGCCATACCTAATTTCATATGATGCTTTGGATTTTTAAATGTAATTGTAGGTGTCTCGATCACGACATTTTATAATATTATAGTTCATTTCTTAATAAAAATAGAGTTTGTAAATCTGATATAGTATGATATATGAATATTAAAAATTGCATCGACGTGGATGAACAATAGAGTTACAATGTCACACACTCTAATATATATAACAAAGTACAAACCGATTTAACGGCTAAAGTGGTATATTGGATAAAAGGACGAACTTGGCATTTAATGTTTAGACTTTAGTTCATCCTCGATGATAACTCTATTTCAGCAAAATTTTTAAATCTAATTAGCTTTTAATCTTATTAATATACTTTTATATAGATACAAGATATATATGCTCTCAATAAAATAAATTATAATATAAATAAAATTCTAACTTTATTCATAAAAAGTTAAAAATGTGAAGTACTATAGGAGGTTTTCTAAGCTAGATTAAAAAGTCAAAGTCAATAAGGTTATTCATTTATTATTTTTAAGTGATGGGTAATTTAATATTATTTGTAGTACTATTGAAGAAGAGTTGTGTTAAAACTAATCCCTATCATTGAATGGTTGATGAAACATTCACAAAAGATCAGTCTTGAGTGAAAAGACAAGGAAATTGTTGGCGTCAATTTATGAGAGAAGGAAAGGACATGTTCTAACATGCACTTGATAAGCATTTAGCCAAATAGTATAGCAACGTTTCCACAACACTCAAGAAGAGAAGAAGAAAATAATTTACTCCCTTCCCTTCGTTGCTTAAAGAAGATTCTCATAAAAAGTATCTGATACTTCAAATTTAACTTGAAAAGAAATTAAAAGACTACTCATAGTATAAGATGCATCTTTTAATGAGAACCTATTTGCCAAGAACTCTACAGTTAAGCGTGTTTGGTTGGGAGCAATCTTAGGATGTGTGAGGTCCTGCAAAGTTTTCCTAGGTGCGCACGAGTGAGGTCAAAATGCGCTGAAAATACTTGTGTTGATTTGTGGGGCCAGTCTATAGTCTCCATGACATGAGTAGTCACCAGCGATCCGATGGGCATGGTGTTACAAAGTATTTATGAAATTTTTAAAAAATAATTTTTATAAATGGTGAAAATATTATTTTATTGAATATAAAATAAATTTGATAGAGAAAAAATAAAGATCATGAACATTAAAAATTTTAAAAACGTCATTGAAATTTTTTTGGGAAAGTCATTTATTAAAAATATATTTTTATAAAGTTAGTAGAAAACATGTAGTTCGGTACCATATATAAGCAATATAAAAATATCAAGTATCATTAATATATTAAAATGAAGATAAACAAGTTTAATTCTATCAAAAATTTGTGATATCGTACATAAAAAGATTCTTTATGAGATCTACAAATAAAATAACCCACGATCACAAATAAAAACAACTTTAACAAACCAACAAAATGTTATCTATCACCAAAAATCAATTTTATCTATTACATGTACCAATCAATAAATGTATAATTGCTTGTTGTAAAAACTTTGAAGCAATGAAGATACA